>JYDO01000288.1:0-16445 GCA_001447755.1 Trichinella papuae | reverse complement strand
TAAATTTCAACAATTTACTTTATAATCATTTGTTGTGAAACAAACAGTGTTCTTTCCTTCAACTAATGCCCATTTTGCGCTATCAGCTTCACGACTCACTTGAACTCCATCAAATTGCATTGGAGAAACAATTTTTCGAAGATGATACTGTCCTCTACAAATTGACTTCGATCTTACATCAGAAGGTGCCCATATTCTGATTTTTGCAGAAAGTTTATTTCTCAAAACTCTTTCATACATATCTGAATGACAGCATTAAGTATTATTGTTTTTCATGCTTTAACAGACACAAAATTACCTGCAAATGATTTTGTGTGTTTTCCGAAAGCTTGAACATTCGCTCCATTATTTCTTGTTGCTAATTTTGCATGCTCCAGAAAAGGTGTTACGCGAATCTCAACCCCCGTCGCCAAATTCGAAAGTTCATTATGTTGATTCAAAAGTGCAAGAGGTAAATTATTCGCATATATATATGGTTCTTGATATCGAACTGCTCTAGCTGAAAATTTGCAACTATTTAAGAATTACCACATAGAGCCATTGAACTCAGCAAAGCTAGTTTTCTCAAAATACTGAGATGGAATGGCTATAAGCTTTAATATGTCTCATTTTCATACCTACAGCATTTAAAGATTCTTCATTAATTGATAAACATAAAAATATGTGTCCCTTTGCTGTTTCTGTTTGTGGCCAAGAATAACCACCAAGATGTGATAAAAATTTAGGCACTGTGTGCACAAGCCACGCAGCTGCATTAGCTGCTGAATTATCAATTAAAAGAACTCCTAAAAATAATATGTAAATTTAACTTATGTCTGTAAAGATTTTTTCTTAGTCTGCACAAGAATGAAAGCACCTTTGGCTTTGCTTTTTTCATTTCGTGGCGGCAAGTTTGGTGGATCATCACTATATGCAAGAACTTTGATGTTTGGGTTGTCTGCTATAAAATGTGCCATTGTTTGAACTATTGAATGGCCGTTGTTACTCTGGATAGGTTGTGCAGAAGGTGCCCAAGCTGGATTTAGTCCTGACTGCATAATTTTTGTTTGTAAAACATTTGGAGGTTTGTATACAAAATACCTTCAAATAAAAAATTCATTACAAACCATGATGCATTATAATTGAGATATTAGCGTTAAAGCAAAGTTATGTCAATGTAGTCATTATAACTTTTTGTAATTGTAGCGCAGCTGCTTCATTAAAAAAATGAATTTTACAATCTTGCGTATTTAATTTACATACCAATTGAGATCAGCATTGTTATCTGCTTTGCAAGTTGCAACACCTTGCGCCCAGCTGCTTCCGAGTGATATCAAAATAACAGTTACTATTGTCAGCATCATTTAACTGAGCTTTGATATCTTTTCATAGTACTTTGTGCGTACGTATATAAATTTATATACATATTTATGTATACTCGTAAGAATGTATTTCTATGTTTATTGTAGCAAATGTTTATTCCAATTTGTTCAATAAATATTAGTTAGTTAACTCAAATCATGAACCAAAACAGCCACCTTTTAGTTAAATAAGCAATAAAGAGCTCAGTAATCAGCTCTAGTAATTAATTACTGAATGATAATATTGTTTGTTTTCATTATGTCAGAAAAATAAACTTTTCTTGAAGTATCTGTTTGTCTATGTATCAATAATGACGTAAAAATGCAATTCATCAGTTATTCACAGATTTGCAGTTTGATAATAAAATAATTAAACAATTATTTATTATTTTTACATCTTTTACAAATTATTTTTACATCTTTTACCTGATTTCTTTTTATTCTTTACCGCTTTTTAATCAAGGATTTGCATGTAATATTTTCGTTACTATTGATGAAATTCCCTTTAAAATTAACATCAATGATAGTTAGATAAAGTTTTCCATGCACAGTAAGCTTACTGCTAAAAGAAATTTCTTTGCTTATTCTTATCTAGAATCGCATTCAATGTTAATTATCTGAACAGATTTTATCAGATATAAATAACATAGAAATAGAAAGTCAGAATATGATTTGCTAAACATCCAAATTTCTTGATATGTTCGTTGTTGAAATTAAGTTAAAAAGGAATGTTATGTGATAAAGATGTTAATTTTCAGATTCAATAAATAGCCTAAAAAAGCAAGCAGAAAATTATTTTGCAGTTGGGAGCAAATTTAAGTTTCACAATGTAAAATATAAATGACTACCTATGAAGAGGTAGTTATATGCTAATTTTTATTTCATTTTACAGACTGTTTATTATAATTTAGATATATAATTACATTATATGCGTATTTTCTATGCATTATGATTTATTGAGGTGGTTCATTTTTTAATATTTCATCCATCTATCATAAAGACATTTCTTTGTTTGATGTTTCAGTTCTGTGAAAATTATAAAGCTATTTCAAAAGAATACAACATTTACACTGTGGTAGGTCTGAATTTTATCGTCTGTCCATAAGATATTTTCAAATTTTTCAACTCCTGAAATAATTTCATAATGAATCAAAATTTTACTGATTTCCTTTCACTTTATTTTGATTTAATTAAATCTTTTAAATAAAAATTGCAAAATAAAATCAGAGAAGTAAAAAGTTTATTATTTTATTATAATAAATGGCTTAGGCCTGAGTACTAAAAAATGATAAAGAAAACAATTCCTAACGTCTGTCTTCATAAAAACAGTTTATTAAAATGCCTCTATCATTTATATTTTGTAATATCGAAATCAAAATTAAATTAAAAGAAAATCACAATAATATCATGGTATTACAGAATATAAAACCGATATTTTAATTATTTTAAATTATTTATTGCATGCTACAATATTAAATGCTGCTGCACTGAAAGCATTATAAACGTGCGCATTTTCAATACAAACAGCAGCACCTGGAATCTGCTTTTCAGAAGCCTAAATGGGAAGGAATTTATAAATTGTACTAATATTTTAAAACAAATATGAATTTATTTTTCAAAATCTTACTTTGTAATCATTTGTTGTAAGGCAAACAGTGTTCTTTCCTTCAACTAATGCCCATCTTGTGCTATCAGCTTCACGGCTTACTTCACTATCAGCAAACTGCATTGGAGAAGCAATTTTTCGAAGTTTGTGTTGTCCTTTACAAATCGATTTGGATCTTGCATCAGAATGTGCCCATATTCTTATGCTAGCTGATAGTTTATTTCTCAGAACTCTCCCATAGATATCTGAACGATAATATTAACCTCTGTTGTATTTTACGTTATAATAGACAGAAAATTACCTGAAAATGATTTTGTGTGTTTTCCGAAGACCTGAACATTTGCTTCAACTTGTGTCCGTTTTGTTACAAATCTTGCATGCTCTAGGAAGGGCGTCACTCGAACCTCAATTCCATTTACCAAATTGGATAATTCTTCATGTTGATTCAAAATTGCAACGGGTAAATTATTTGCATATATGTATGGCTCTTGGTATCGAAGTGCTTTAGCTAAAAAGTTTAGTTTCATAAACTGCCAGTAATGAAATAATTGATTTCAAAAATGCGTGTCATAAATGAGAATATTCCAAAAGAAAAATTTAGATGGCTATAAATATTGATCAGAATGTTCATACTTCCATACCAACAGAATTTAAATGAATTTCATTAAGCGATAAACACAAAAACATGTGTCCTTTTGCTGTTTCTGCTGCTGGCCAAGTATAGCCGCCCAGATGTGCCAGAAAATTTGGAGCAGTATGTATAAACCATGCAGCTGCGTCAGTTACTGTATTATCAACTAACAGTACTCCTAAAATCGATATGTCTTTATTGCCGTAGTGTCACAAAAAATATTTGAAAGTAGAATCACCTTTGGCTTTACTTGTTTCTTTTCCAGGAGGTAAATTCGGTGGATCGTTGTTATATGCAAGAACTTTGATTTGTGGAGTGTTTCGTACAAAATCTACCATTGTTCTTCCTATTGAATGCTGTGCATTATTAATTGATCTCACCGAATTTCCCCAAGCTGGATCTGGTCCTGATTTCATAACTTTTGTGCTTATCTCATTTGGAGGTTTGTAAACGAAGGACCTGTAAATGAAACGTATATGTATGAAGAAGAACTTTTACAGATAAAAAACCATAAGTGAATGATTTGTTGATGTGCTTAATATAGCTCTTGCAATTTCATTAAGTTTGTTTTAGATAAAATACTTCAAAAAGTGAAATAAATTTCAACATGCATTTTTAGTATGCTTACCAATCTACATCTACATTATTATCATCTTTGCAAGTTGCAACCTGTGCAGTGCAACTTTTGAACAAAACCAAGATGGCAATTGCTTCTGCGAGCCTCATTTCAATGAACTTTGAACAATGGATATTTTGGTAATTTTCTTTCTTATATATTTTCTTTTATTTATGTTGTTCATTTCTGTATAAGAATATAATTTTATGTTTCTGCTTGACGTTCGCACCTATTTATTTACTTCTATTAATTGCAATGCTTGAACAATTAACTCAAACAACTTTTGTTGTTCACTTGAATAATAAATAATGAACTGAGCAATTAATTGAATGCTTTATTACTTAGCAATATTTGTGCTACATTTAAGTAATTAACGGAAGCTTTTGCAAAGCATCAGCATAGTTGTGTATTTGTATTTATGATTGAGTTTATTGATCATTGTTATTGTATTGTTAAATTAAATAACACTCATGAAAAATTTGTGAACTAATAATTGAAAGTAAAAGATAGAAAAAAATATTTCTTATTACTTCATAAAAAATACATGCTATTCACGATAAAGTTGAGAAAAATGTTGCAAAATAATATGTTTCAAGTAAGGACATGCCGTTCACACCTTTATATTTCCTTTTTATGTTTTTAGGAGGCTTGTAATTTTAAAATACACTCAATTATTTAAATGAGTTAAAACTTCTTCAATCTTATTCTGCTGAATGACTTTCTAACTGAATTTGTAATTTGAATAATAACAATACTGCTTCATAACCTAAGATTTATAATTTTATGTTTTCAAAGCGTGTTGTTTTATTAAATCTAAATATAAAAAGAATAATCATGCGCTCTGAAATGGAAAAAATGGGAATTTTGTAGGGAATAAAGCGTTTTTCTTCCTAATTTCATTGTTATTTATTGATAAAGCTTTAAAGTTATTTTAATGCTGCCATTAAGTTAAAGATTAAAGAATTAATTCAGTAATGATGAAATTATATTAAATAAAACTGCTATCACTTTTTAAATTTTTATTTCAAATTAGACTGCTTTTTCATTAGAAATAATGATAATGAAGAAGAAAAGGTATTTCTTATGAACTGATTATGCCTTGCTCATTTGTATTTGTATAACATTTGATAAGTGTATCTCTACATTCAATTAATGTTTTAATAATGTTGTAAATATCTAAATTTTTTATCTTAAAAAATTATGAAATAGGTTTAATGCATACTTTTTATCTAATCTTTATTTTTTATCTAATAATATGATTTTCACTTAAGCAACAGTATAGCAAATTAAGTGGAATCATTATTTCAATTTATCCGTGCGTTGCAATTAATTTTTTCTTTATCACTAACAAAATTTTTTTCATTACTAAAATGCATTTCAAAAAATTTATCATCATAAAGCATAATATTCAGACATTAATGTTAAAGCAAAGTACACCGCATCCAGCAAGACGTGAGCTCAGACTCCATCCAATAGTTGAATCTGTTGGGAATAACATTCTGACGAATCATTCTTTTCAAAGTATCTGTTTATTGTGAATAAGAGAAACATTTCAAATGGTTTTTCATAATATCATGTGAACGGATGGACCTTTGCAGGAAATCTATATCAACAACCAGTGAACTGTTTTTGTAAAATTTTCACAAGACAGATTCAGAGGAATCCATACTTCAATAAAAACAATCGAAAAACAGAAAAATGATGGCCACTGATTTCTTCCAATAAAACAAAATAATTTCTGAATTAGCTGTTCCTGAATGCTGAAATGTGCAATCTATTTGTAACTTTGGCTTTTTCACATAAAACATTAGTATTGCGCGCTGTTTGTGCTTCTGAGAAAATTTTGATTAAAATGCAAGTTTCCTTATTTCAGAGATTTTTAAGATGCCTGTATATGTCATTTTTGTATCGTTCCTGTAAAATCTGTATTCCTCAGTTATCAGTTATAGTTTATTAAGCGCTTTTATTGCAAAGACAAATTTATTGCTAATTTAGCAACTGATATACATTCTGGCATTTCTGGACAGCAACGATATTGTAAACATGTAGTCTTACACTGTAAAATATTACCATTTTTAATGCACAATAACAATCAGTGTTTGCATACTCATTACTTTAAATAGTTCATAAACTTTAAAAGCATTATTTCTTTAATGTATGTTGCCACATCGTATTAAACCGACCATATGAATAAAGTAGGATGCAGTCACACGAAAATAACTGCAATTTACATTCCACATTGATCTGCACATCTTGATTTTTATCAGTTTTCAAAACTGCAATATCGACGCAAGAAAGAACCAGAATGCAGTTTTCATTGAAAAATGCAAACATCTTTACGTCTTCCTTATTAAAATAATAAATCAAACTGATTTTCTGCTAAAGAAACGATTTATATTTATAAATTAAAAGATTTTCAAGATAAGATGCGCTTTTTGAAATATCACATTTCTTTCTCTACGTTGGAAATAAACACAATAAATTACAACGTAAAAGGAATGCAAAAAGGTAAATAAAAAGCAATATTCAAAGTTTCATCTTTATAAGCTCAGCACAAAATATTGCATAAATTTAACATATCTTAAACAAGAAAAAAATCTTTTTCTTATAACAAACACTTTTAAAATACTATTGTTTTCCAACTCTTAGAAAAATGTAAAGCTGCAGTCATTTTACAAAATTTAGAATTAAAACAAAATTTAATGGACAAAAAATCATGTCATTAATTTATCAGACTTCATAATACCATTAATGATACATAAATTTAAATAAACACATTACAAAAAATAAAAAATTAAAATTTCAAATAGATCTTTCAACAGCTGCACAATTAATAAAGCCTGTTTTACTGTTCAGAAAACAATTTACATTTTCCAACATAAAAAATGACATGAAATCAAAATGACAAATAATTTCCATGTAATAAATAAAATGCAGCAACTATTAAAAGTCACAACGAATTACTTATTGCATGCCTCTACATTAACCGCTGCTGCGCTAAAAGCGTTATAAACGCCAGCATTCTCTAAACATACAGCTGCACCTGGAATTTGCTTTTCAGCAGCCTAAATGAAAGAAATTTCAAATACACTAAAAATGACTTAAAAAAATTATGAATTCAGTTTATTTCAGTGACTTACTTTATAATCATTTGTTGTAAAACAAACAGTGTTCTTTCCTTCAATTAATGCCCATTTTGCGCTGTCAGCTTCACGACTCACTTGATCACCAGCAAATTGCATTGGCGAAGCAACTTTTCGCAGGTGATACTGTCCTTTACAAACTGACTTCGATTTTGCATCAGAAGGTGCCCATACCCTGATGCTTGCAGCAAATTTATTTTTCAAAACTCTTGCATATATATCTAAATAATTATATATCATATTTTTATATTTTATAATTGCGCAAAAAACATTACCTGAAAATGATTTTGTGTGTTTTCCAAAAGCTTCAATATTTGCCACAGCTTGAGCTGCCTTGGTTGTAAATTTTGCCTGCCCCACAAACGGCGTTACACGAATGTCCACTGCGTTTACCAAATTGGATAATTCATTATGCTGATTTAAAACTGTATCAGGTAAATTATTTGCATATATATATGGCTGTTGGTATCGAATTGCTTTAGCTAAAAGTTTTAGATTGATTAACTGTTGTTATATTTGTTAAAATACTTAAAAAAATTACAATTGTAAACCTGTAAATAGTACTTTTAAAATGTAAACATTAAACAGAAAAGCTCTATTTTCATACCAACAGAATTTAAATGAGCTTCAATGAACGATACACACAAAAACATGTGTCCTTTGGCGGTTTCAGTTTGTGGCCAAGAATAAGCACCAAGGTGTGCCAGAAAATTAGGTACAGTGTGCAGAAACCACGCAGCTGCGTCATTTACTCTAATATCAATTAACAGTACTCCTAAAAATAATACATGGATTTATTTTATTTTAGTATGTCTTTAATAAACTGAACAATATTCGAACAACCTTTAGCTTTGCCTTTTTCTTTTCTAGGTGGCAAGTTTGGCGGATCGTCACTATATGCAACAACTTTTATTTGGGCATCGTTCAGTATAAAATTTGCCATTGTTTGAACTACTGAATGTTGCCTGTCTGTATTAATAGCTGATCTAGAAGGATTCCAAGCTGGATTTCCTTCTGATTTCATAATTTTTGTGTTCACTTCATTTGGAGGTTTGTATACAAAAAACCTTAAAATGCACCTATTCTGTACCAGAGAATTATTATGATGAATAACATAATTCATGACTTGAGTATTATAAATGATATTGTTTTGAAATTTAAAATAATTAAACTTCTTAATTAAATAATTAATTAATTTCTAACTGCATTTTTATAATTTACGCTTTGATAAGAAAATGAATTTTAATAGGCAGTGGTCTTAGTGTACTTACCAATCTGTCTCTCTATCATTATCATCCTTGCAAGTTGCAACCTGTGCAGTAGAACATTGCAGCGATATTAAAATAACAATTACTGCTGTTAGCATGATTTGAATGAAGTTTGAATATTTGGGATTTTTCCCTCTTATGTATTTTCATTCATTCATGTTGCTCGTTTATATGTAAGTGTGTATTGTTGTACTCATAGTTAAAAATGTTTACATCTAGTTATTTATTTTATATTAATTACGGTGCTGCAACAATACTTGAAACATGAAATGTTTGTTTAAATTAGGAATAATAAGTGAAATAATTAATTTAGTGCTTACATATTTAGTACTGTTGACAGTTGAATGACGCATCATTAATAAAAGCTTTCTGAGATATCAGCATAATCTCTATTAGTATTTACATAAGCACTTCATTATTTCACAATGAACTGTGACGGATACATAGTTCTATGTATTCAGGCGGCAGAAGAGCAGTTAATCTGACTACTACCGGAGGCTACGCATAACTACTTTCCATTTTGACATAGGCCAAGATACTGCCATATAAAGAAGGAAGCTCTGGTGTGGATGAATTGGTGCTTGCTGTGTGCTGTTATATTGTGCTCTGTTTCATTTGTATGTGTTATTTGTGATAATGAATATCTGTTTATTCATGTAAGCGTTCTCTCTGCTATTACAAAATAGTTGAGAAACGTAATAAGGGTCAAAAGAGCTCATCATCTGATAAGGATTAGCCTGAAGGGTGCCAAATAGAGTCTGACTAGTCAGATAAAAATGATGAGACGCTACAATTGGAGCCTATGTAAGAAACAACGAATCTTAGTGTTCTCGAAGTGCCCACCACTTATAAAATATGACGGCAAGTCAGACTTAGCGGAATGGTTATTCACCATGGAAGACTTTACCTGCATATGTCATATCCTGCATTCAGACTGGTTACGCACTAGACGCTGTCTTCACTCAGATGCAGCTCAGAAGAAACTGTTCCCTGTTAAGCAAGCTGAAGTGGGATCGTCGAAGAGCTGATAGAGCAAGTGCCGTCGCTTTATGGCAGAAAGCCCCCTTCGATGGATCTCACCGTGCAGTTCAACGCAATTAACAGCGGCTGAATCAGTCAATCTCTGATTTTGCTATGGAAATTACTTTGATGGGAACAAGCAGAAGTATCTGAAGCTGACTTATTCGCACGCTTCACGAATGGATTCTGCGACGTAACTACCTACATGAATGAAGCAGAAGCGCTGTGATTAGCTGAAAAGTAGTTCGAGTGGAAGCATTGTTTTCAAAAGAAAGAATCGTAGTGCCCAGATGTCCCAACATCGTTTAAATGGAGCATGCGGTTAAAAAGCTCAGCCGTCAAGTCAAAAAAATGTCCGCACAAATCTCAGCACCAGAACAGCAGAAGCTCTGACGTGAACAAAGATAAAGAAGCATGTCCCTTGGCTGTAGCATTGTGTCAGGAAATAACCAGACTTTGGATGTCTCATGGTTATTGTCACATTGCACTGACATTGCTTATGTAAAAATAACTCCAACGGTTCAAGGTAACTAAATGGATTTCTTGTTTCATTCTGGGTTGATTCAGGGGCTACCACGCCAGTTATATCGAAGTCATTCTAACAATAGGCGTCCAAAGAACAGCGCTTATATGGAATAATTGATCTCCTAGATCAACGATATAGCTCAAATGTATGCTCAAGATACGGTTACTATCAGTTTTCAGCTCAGACTATGGCAGAGATACACAGTGTTATTTGTTAGCAAGAAGTTCACTGTACTCTTAGTAATGGGAATGAATTTCTGTATGATTCATTCTGCATTTGCGTCGATTACCGTATACTCAATGTAATGGACAAAATAATGCAAACAAATATACAAATTTGTAATATAAAATAGCTTAATTCCATTAGATGCCGTATTATAAAGTATTTCAAAGCAGAATTCAATATCTGTTAAAGCGGTTCAACGATTTCATCGTTAAAATAAATAAAAAAGATAAACAAACAGAAAAATCTGTTAATTTGCTCTCTGCTGGTTGCAAAAAACAAGCCCCAAGATGTGCCAAAAATACTTATACAATAAATGATGCATCATTTTGTTTGTAATCAATTAAAATAATTTTTAAAAGAAAATATATTTTTTAATTTTATTTAAATTTTATACCAGTAAAATGCGCTGAATCATAATCACATTGCTTTTATCATTTCTTATAATCTTATTTAGTGTGCCATTACTGTTTGGAAGAATTTTTTCATCCCTATTATTTAATGTAAAATTAGCTATTGTTTATGCTACTTTATACTCTGCGTTAATAACAATAAATTTCCTTGAATTACTTCAATTTAATTTGCTTCTGATATCATAATTCTCATGCCTAACACGTTTGGAAGCATGCTTGTTGGCCATTCCTCAAAAAATAAACATAGACAAATGATCGTCCAAAGAAGTATTAGTGTAGGTGATACAATTTTAATAATTTCTGCCAGACTACAGTTCGTAAAATATTTCACGATCTGTGATCATATTACCTGCTAACATCTCAAACAGTTGTAAATTAAATGAAATGTGTTGGATGAATGCAGAGCTAATTTATATTATGAAATATTAAAAAGATAAGAAAAAAAAACTCATAAATAACTTTTTATATTCAAAAAAATGAAGCTAATATATAAAAATGCAAATTATTTATTGCATGGTTCCACATTAACCGCTGCTGCACTAAAAGCGTTATAAACACCAGCATTTTGTAAACATACAGCTGCACCTGGAATCTTCTTTTCACTAACCTAAATGAACGAAATTCCGAGTGTAATTCTAAACAAATTATAAATATAGTTCATTTCAACAATTTACTTTATAATCATTTGTTGTAAAACAAACAGTGTTCTTTCCGTCAATTAATGCCCATTTTGCGCTATCAGCTTCACGGCTCACTTGAACACCATCAAGTTGCATTGGAGAAGAAATTTTTCGAAGATGATATTGTCCTTTACAAATTGATTTCGATCTTGCATCAGAAGGTGCCCATATTCTGATGCTTGCAGAAAGTTTCATTCTCAGAACCTTTGCATATATATCTAAAGAATCATAAATTATACTGCTATTTCTGATGCTTTACTTGAAACAACATTACCTGCAAAGGATTTTGTGTGTTTTCCAAAAGTTTGAATATTTGTTTCAACCTGTTCTCTTTTTGTTACAAATTTTTCATTCACCAGAAAAGGTGTTACTCGAACTTCAACTCCATTTACCAAATTAGACAATTCTTTATGAATATTCAAAAGTGCATCAGGTAAATTATTTGCATAAATGAATGGTTCTTGGTATCGAATTGCTTTTGCTAAAAATTCATGATTGATTACACACTATTACACATACTGAATTCAAAAATACTCATTATAAAGAAACAGTTGAAATTAATGCTGCAAACTTGTAAGCAGTATTTTATAAATGTATGATGTTGAAACTAAAACAATTGTTTTCATACCAACTGAATTTAAATGAGCTTCAATAAACGATACACACAAAAACATGTGCCCTTTTGCTGTTTCCGCAGGCGGCCAAGAATAACCCCCAAGATGTGCCAAAAAGTTAGGCACAGTATGCACAAACCATGCAGCTGCGTCAGTTACTGTATTGTCAACTAAAAGTACTCCTAAAAACAACAAATGAATTTATTTTGTTCGAGTACTGTTTTTATAGACAACACATTTAGAATTACCTTTGGCTCTGCTTTTTTCATTTCTAGGAGGTATGTTTGGTGGATCATCACTATATGCAAGAACTTTGATGCCTCCATTGTTAGCTATAAAATGTGCCATCGTCCTAACAATTGAATGGTCTACGTTATGATTAACATTTTGTGCAGATGGAGCCCACGCTGGATTTCCTTCTGATTTCATAATTTTGCTGGTTACTACATTTGGAGGTTTGTATACAAAAAACCTTAAAATACAACTTTTTTTGTAAAGAAGCATTATAATTAGAGGAAAATATTAATTCTGAATTCGATCAGAATGCACGACATGTCATTTAAAATGTTACATGTTTCATTCATAATAATGAATTAAATCCTTACATGTCAGAAGTTTTGATGGACAAATTTTAAAAATTTGGCATTTATTTTGCATAAAAGTCTTAAAAATTAAATACTTTTCAATTAGCTTACCAATCTACATTATTGTCAGCATCGTCCTTGCAAGTTGCAACTTGTGCAGTGCAATAATTCAATGAAATCAAGATAAGAATTATTGCTGTGAATATCATTTTTAATAACTTCTCTTCAGTTATGTTGCTCATTTATATATAGGAACGCATCTTTATGTTTAATCTTGACAAAGTTTGCACCTATTTATTTATTTTATATTGATTGCAGTGCTGCAATAACAACTACTAGCAGATCAAATGTTTATTTAAATAAGGAATAATGAGATTCACAATAAATTTCTTATTTAGCTACACTTTACATGCATTATGTATTATCAGTGAATCCACAAAGTTTTGTTTTAATGTTGACGTAAGCATGTGTACCTTAATTCCAAATAGAACAAACATTTTCAAATTCGAGAACAAAATAACTGAATGACTGAATTGAATGGGCTGAATGAAGAGTAAAACGAACCTCCATATAAAAAACATGATTTTATTTCATTTCAATCTAACTATTTTATAATCATTTGTTGTAAAATAAACAAACAACTTTGAATCAATAGGTGGTCTCTAAAATGATGTAACATAAAATTTCGCTACAAAAACTAAATTTTATACATACATGGTAAAAGTAAAGAGTGATTTACATGACATTCATTTCATATAATTCAAAATGTGGCACTCATAAAATATGACAATATGCATTTCTAGGATTTTTCAAAATCACATAGTAAATGCGATATGCATTACCAATGAAGTTTCATTATGTATTGTCTGAAATAAAAAGAGAAAGGAAATAAATACCATAAACAGTTTTTACATATTAAAAAAATGCGGTTTATAGATTAAAATACAAATCATCTATTGCATGGTTCAACATTAAACGCTGCTGTACGGAAAGCGTTATAAACACCAGCATTCTCTAAGCATACAGCTGCACCTGGAATTTGTCTTTCAGCAATCTAAATGAAACAAATTGCGAACATATTAAAAATAATTTTGAAAAATATGAATTTATTTCATTTTAACAACTTACTTTATAATCATTTGTTGTAAGACAAACGGTGTTCTTTCCATCAACTAATGCCCAGTTCGTGCTGTCAACTTCACGGCTTACTTGATTACCAGCAAACTGCATTGGAGAAGCAATTTTTCGAAGTTTGTGTTGTCCTTTACAAATCGACTTTGATTTTGCATCAGAAGGTGCCCATATTCTGATGCTTGCAGAAAGTTTACTTCTCAAAATTCTTGAATATATATCTAAATAATTATATGTTACTTATTGTTATATCTGATAATTCAGTGAAAATATAATTACCTGCAAATGATTTTGTGTGTTTCCCAAAAGCTTGTATATTTGCAGCTGCTCGAACTCCTTTTGTTGTAAATTTTGCATGTTCCAGAAAAGGCGTTAGTCGAATCTCAACTCCCGTTGCCAAATTAGATAGTTCTATATGTTGATTCAGAAGTGCAGGCGTTAAATTATTAACGTATATGTATGGTTCTTGGTATCGAACTGCTTTAGCTAAAAGTTTTCGATTAACTGCTGATGATACACGAAATGATTTCAAAAATACTGATTATTAATGAGCATTAAAAATTACAATTGTGAACTTGAAAGTAATACTTTATAAATGCATTACATTGAAAACAGAAGTCTTATTTTCATACCAACTGAATTTAAATGAGCTTCACTGAGCGATAAACACAAAAACATGTGTCCCTTTGCTGTTTCTGTTGGTGGCCAAGAATAACCACCAAGATATGCCAAAAAGTTAGGCACAGTGTGGACAAACCACGCAGCCGCGTCATTTGCTCTATTGTCAACCAAAAGTACTCCTGCAAACAACAGATGAATTTATTTTGTTCCAGCACTGTTTTTGTAAGCTCTGCATATTTAGAATTACCTTTGGCTTTGCTTTTTTCATTTCTTGGGGGCAAGTTTGGTGGATCATCACTATATGCAAGAACTTTGATGTTTATGTTGTTAGCTATAAAATTTGCCATCGTCCTAACAATTGAATGGTCTCTGTTACGATCAACGTTTTGCGCAGAAGGAGCCCAAGCTGGATTTCCTTCTGATTTCATAATGCTGCTGCTTACTACATTTGGAGGCTTGTATACAAAAAACCTTAAAATATAGCTGTTCTGTACCATAAAAGCATTATAATAAGTTTTTAATGCTGAAAACGTGTCTTATAATTTTTTTATTTTTTAATCGTAATAATGAATTAAATTTATATAGATAGTTAGATTTTAAACTGTTGAAGTTTTGTAATTTAAGCGTTTGCTTTGTATAAAAAGCTTTATATGTAAAACGTTTATAACAGACAGAATTGTTATTTAGCTTACCAATCTACATTATTGTCAGCATCGTCCTTGCAAGTTGCAACTTGTGCAGTGCAACAATTCAATGAAATCAAGATTAGAATTATTGATATGTTCATTATTTCAATGAACTTTGAGTATTTTAATAATTTGCCTTCGCTTATGCTGCTCATTTATATATAGGACTGCATCTTTATGTTAATACTTGACAGTGTCTACACCTATTAATGTTTATTGGTATTAAGAATTAATTGTGTAGTGCGGAAGAAGTTATTTGAAACAGTAAATGTTTATTTAAATAAGGGTAATAAATTAAGTAAATTGCCAGCTTACTTATTTAATAGTGTAAATACTTCCATTATGTGCAGTTAATGTATACATTCCCTATCTAATGCACTTGTAATCACGTATATTTGAACTTTAATTAAAGATACTCATTACAAATTCAAGGACTAAGTAATTGAAAATGAAGTATATGGAGATCTATCATTTATGCTTGCAACAAAACTAACGATATGCCTGCTAAATTCTGTTTCTTTATAATTAATTGGAATTCAGTTTTATTTTGAACTTCATTTTTTCAACAAACCTGTTATTTCTTTAAGTTTATTTAAACTTTTTATTATAATTTGCATTTAATTTTATATTATGCTCTCAAATATTTCAGAGCCACAACCTTTGTTTGCTTGCGCAACATTAGAATTAACTATTTAAAAAATTAAGTTGCATTGAACACTTAAAACAGACGCCCATATTTGATGGTTATATTGATATTTCGTGCATAAAGAGCTTGTCGTTTTGATTTTAGAATTGCTTACTTCATTTATGTTTTATATTTTTTGCGTAGTTTAAATTTTTTAATATAAAATTCAGCAAAGCACAAATTCATCGTATTAATTTTGTAAATTGATTTTGTAATGTAAAATGAAATTTCAATTACAAAACCATAAATTTACTAATTTAAGTAACGGCAAGAAATACAACACATGATATTCATTTCATATCATTTAAAATAAGACACTACAATAAACAAATCACCGTCACATCATCCCGTTATTTATTTTTTCATAGATACATAATAAATTTAAATTGATTTGCTGATGTGCAATCAACTTATATAACTGAACTTATATAAAATTTTATTTCATGAATAACTTCTTAATATTCTAAGAAAGATGAAGCTGATGTATAAAAAAAAACAAATTATTTATTGCATGCTTCAACATTAGCCGCTGCTGTACTAAATGCGTTATAAACATTAGCATTCTCTAAACATACAGCTGCACCAGGAATCTGTTTTTCAGGAGTCTAAATAAATAACAAATATTTTTAAAAATTATGAATATAGTTCATTTCAACAAT
>JYDO01000287.1:0-16522 GCA_001447755.1 Trichinella papuae | reverse complement strand
GAAATAAACTACAATTATCCAACATCTTGCGTCTAAAACTAACACGTATTAGTGTGGACGTCAAAGAAGTCATCAATCAAAACAGAAAACAAGCCCATTGTTTGCATACACCTCATTATGCATTTCACTCATGAACTTATGCATTATAATTAGGTGTATTCATTAAAAAAATTTAAAAGTATTAAACTCATATTTTTTATATGAATGACTTTCTGCATTTGAACCTTTTCATGTCGGATGCCTGGTCTAAGAATTCATTTGCGGAAAGTAAAACGGTTGAATAATTTTGTCATTGCTGCTGCATTGCTTGCTGCTGTGATATTTCCGTTTGGTTGATGATCTCGAATCACCGTATTTTATTTTTATTTGTTTTATTGAAATAATCCGTTTATATTAATTTGTGCTGGCATTCAAAAGTATAGTTTGACGTTTATATAGTTTTGAGTATGAAGAATATGCACACTGGTTGCTTATACATCAAGTTGCTTCTACGTTTTCTGCTTTGTATTTTCAAACTTTCTATTTCGTTTTATAATTTCTTTTCAATTACATGCATGTAATTACATGCAATTTTTACAGAATGCCGTATTTTAATCACTTCATTTACTTATTTCAATTTACAGCTTATGGACACTGTTTTTTCGTTTTCGTTGATTTGGAAAATATAAAGTTGTTTCGATAAAGAATTGCTTATATGTTTAACGTTTAGGCATATTTGAGATTATCACATTTGTTTCCATTTGAAGTGAATCACTCCAGATTGTCATGCGATGTGAATCCTTCCAGAAACAATGCCGAATTGCCTTGAGCTTGGTCGATAACCGAAAGCGCAGTTGGTTTAATTCTGTCAAAGCAGTGACACTAATTCTGCACGACAGACGCATCTGCGGTTCGACGGGGTGTTGGGCACGAAACGTTTTGCCTCTCTGCGTTTCTTATTTTCCTGTCGAAAAGGTGTCACCTTTTGCACAGCACTTCCGGCTTAAGTTCATTGCAAGCTGTTGTTGTTATATGCATGTGTATATTTGTTTTTGTCTTTTCCGGCATATCTTCAATTATTGAGCAAGCTATTATACATTTGTATTGCAATTTGAATCTGACTTATTTGGCCAGCGGTTTTGAACTTTGAATTATGAAGCTAGCTGTAACAATATATCAAGCTTAATCTTATTAGTAACAAACGGTTCAAGAATAATGCTGACATTTCCCTGTAGAATATGATTCACAAATGTTAATGCACGTTTTCAAAATTTAAGCAATCTGATATTAAGCGCCTTATCAATATAGGATGACATAAATGTACAGCAAATGCTACGAAAGGAATTATAATCATTTTTTTCATAAATGAGGTACAAATTTCAAAAATTTGTATATCTACTGCTAGCTTTATAAGATTTGGCGAAGCCGTTTGAAAACCTGGAATGTCAAGCCTAATTAATAAGCGTTTCAACTTATTTTTCATCCATATTCGAGAACCAAAGTCAGATGAATAAATTTTTATTCACAGAAAACCAAAATGTTGTAAATTTCAACCACTGAACAAAAACTGCATTGAGAAATGACATGGTTGTTCATTAGTTCATTGGTTGTTCATTATGCTAGCACTGTGAAATATTGTGTGCGTGATTTCGTCAAGAAAAATTTAGATACTGTCAATGAAAGTTCCGATGAAGTGTTGCGGACCTCTCGAGTAATTGTGCATGTTGAAATCAGTATTTGCTTTGTTTATTCATAAGTAAGGGAAAATGAATTTTAGAATTGTTTTCTTGTTCAACTGTTGCAAGCGTGTTCCCTCCACAGTTGCAGAAATCATCGAAACGAACCGTTGGTAGCCAGGTTCAATATTGTTGGAGAAAAGCTTTCTCCTGACCTCTAGCCTCTAGCCTTTTAGCCGCTGGCTCTAGCCTACGATGGAGTTGAGCGTGAGAACATGACTCCGTGACCCCATTATAATATATATATATATATATATATATATATATAAGAATGCGTTCTCTATTTTCACTTCACTTATGTTTTCCATGCACAACCGCTTTACATTGTCGTTACTTGGTAGTTTAAACTAATTAAAATTGATCAGGTTATGGGTCCAGATACGCGTACTCTGCGCCAACGATAAGTGAAATTCAACTGAAGCAAATCACTGAAGGTAAGCCCGTTATTGCTAAGTTGAACAGTTCCAACTACCAGCTATGGAAGCTGAAGATGAAAGTGCTGTTGATGAGGGACGGCCTATGGGATTTGGTAAGCCAACCGAAGCCCTGCCCTGTACCAGAGGACTGGAGTCGAAAAGAGTGCAAAGCGATAGCTGCGATATGTCTCACGGTGGAAGACGACCAGCTTATCCATCTTGCGCAACTGGAAACTGCCCGGGAAATGTGGCAGACGCTACAGCGACTCCATGAACGAGCATCAATCGGCAGCAAGCTGTACTTGATGCGCAAATTGTATGGTATGCGGTTCACACATGGCACGATGCAATCTCACATAAATGGGATATTGGAAATCGTTACACAATTACGAGGCTTAGGCAAGAATATTGAAGATGAAGACCTAGTCGCCATAATGTTGTGCAGTCTGCCAAATTCCTACTCTGCTTTGGTTACGGCATTGGAAGGAAGAGATGAAGCAGATCTAACCGTTGAATATGTAAGTGGAAAACTGCTTGATGAATACCAGCGGCGTACAGAAAGTTGTCTTGACCAGAGTAGTAACGAAGTCGCGCTCAATACTACTGCAAGCAAAGCACGAAGCCAGTTCAGAACTTCAAAAGCAACCCTGACAAAGTCAGACAACGAGAGCCGAAGATGCTATTACTGTGGCAAAAAGGGGCATATCAAAGCAAACTGCCGCAAATTCAAGCACCAACGTGAGAAAGACGAAAAGGCGAGATATGGGGTACACCATAATGAACTATCTCCCATCGATCAGAAAACCAACGCGATACAATATCGCTCCTTTACCACAAGAGAAAAGGCGGTTAAAGGTAAAATTGGTGATTGGTATGTGGACTCTGGAGCTACGAGCCACATGACCTGCAACAGGAACTTCTTTGAGTCATTGGAACGGAGAAAATCAACCGTCTATCTTGCTGATAATACGGCAATCCAGGCTGAAGGTATAGGACATGGATGGCTATTCTGCGTCACGCCGGACGGTACAATTGAGAAAATCCATCTGAAGGATGGACTTTATATCCCGTCACTGGAAACCGGACTCCTATCAGCCCAGCGTATCACTGATAATGGCTACAAAATAATGTTCCAAGATGATACGTGCTTTCAAGACACCATTTGAGTTCTGGACTGGAATCAAACCCAACGTAGACCACATACGAATTTTTGATCCAAAGCCTATTCTCACATCCCAAAACCAAAGCGCAGGAAGTGGGACAATAAGGAAAGAGAAGGGGTGATCATTGGTTATGGTGGCATTACAAAAGGCTACAGGTTGCTAAACCCAACGACGAACGAAATATGGATAAGCCGTTCAGTAAAAATCAGTTCAGTAAATCACTATTTACTTTGGATACTCTGAACAGCACAAATCTTCATTATGTGCGTTGCATTAAGCCCAATGATAAAAAATTGCCGTTCACATTTAACAATGCCCGGTCGATATAACAGATTACAGCTTGTAGATTGTTGGAAGCACTGAAAATATCTGCCGCTGGATATTCAACTCGGTATTTTTTTAACTGTGCCTGTTGAGAAATATTTTCTCTACACCTACTCATCACTACTAATCTACATATACTACTCATCCTTATAACTCCCCGTGACCAAAACAAAGCTCTTGGTACGAAAACAACGGTGACGCAAAGCCAGTTGCTTCTTTTGTTTTTCTCAACAGTGAACAATGGAATCGAAATTAAGCGGTCAACAGGTCAGCGTTATGCTATATATCTGTCACAACTCTGGTCAGCTGCTGAAGAAGCGTCAAAATGAAATGTTTCTGACAGCGCGGCTGTTCAGACCATGCGAGGCTGCACAGTCCAAGCGATTGCGCAACCAACCCGGTATCTAACCGATCTCAGAGATTTAGGCCACCAGACGCAGAGCTAGGTCAAGAAAATTGTATAAATAAGAGTGAGGAGGTAGGAGGGACAACACAAGCAAGAAAGCTTTTTTTCAAACGCTTGACCGCTCTTGAGCTATGTGTCTTGTTACTTTACTGAATAAACTTGAATTCTATCTCATACGTTGTTGAAATCATCTATAAATAAATTCTACGGTCCACTTAAAAAAAAGATCTGCAAGTTTGAAGGAAAGATCTTAACATTTGGTCCACTGAGCCGGAGTCGAACCAGCGACCTATGGATACACTGTCCACGATCAATTGTCGACACGCTGCAACATGAGGTACACCAAGAAGAAGAAGATCCCCCTTTTTGACACTGAGAGAAAGACCCTGGAACACTGAATTGAGCGATTGCAACATCTGTGCGGCAACGGAACGGACCTGGTAGCTATTCGTGAAGCGACAAAGGCATTGGAAGAAGTAAACCAAGCCTTCCTTGAATCCCGCTGAGCAAGGAAGCAAGGCAGGAAGAATTATCTAAAGACGACAGAGAAAAGGCACTCGCTGAATATGACCACCTGATGGATCTAGTCACGCAGCTTCAAAACAGAGCCAACGACCTGCTGCAAAGCTCCAGCCAACAGCCGGATTCGTCACATGAACCCGCAATCCCACGTCAGGGTGAATGCGTTCCGTTGAGTGCCATCGTGCAGATATCCAAGCTACCCACCTTCAGTGGGGGCATTTTGGAATTTAAAGCATTCTGGGGGACAGTTTGAAGGAGCGGTACACCGCAGGAAGGACTTCGACAACGTCACGAAATTTGTCCACCTTAGATCTTGCCTATCCGGTGAAGCCCTCCAACTTGTCAGTGGTCTGACAATCACAGCAGAGAATTATGAAGCCGTAGTTCGGCTGCTCCGTGATCGTTTCCACTGAACAACGGATATTTTAGATTCTCAATCAGATGCTCAATCAGGCCAAATGTCTTCCTCAAAAAGAGTAGTTGGCCGTAAGGTCAACTCAGACGGTGACGGCCCAGACGAGAACTATAAGGCGGAGGCTGACCCGTCTACTGCGACGGATGCTTAGATTAGACATGCTGATATTCTTACAGCAAACAAGTACAGTACAAAAAGTTTTATTTCTTTAATTCATAAACATGATTTAACTTTTTGTAAACAGAATTATTATTAATTCATCTGTACGAAAGCAATGAAATAAAACTGAGATTTCATTACATATTTGGATGTTTTAAATACATTGAAAATGAAAAAAATAATTTCAAAATTTAACATGCAATGTGAATGCTATGTTAGAAAATCTTATCGTTGAATTTGAGGATCCTTTTGATAAGTGGACTGTATGGCTTTATTTATATTAGATCGACAACAGGTAGGTGGTGTGATTCGATTTATTCAGAGTCAGAAGAGTAAGAGAGAGCAAGAGAGTAGCAAAACAGCGTGCGAGAGATTCAGTATCTGATTTTCTCGAAAGTCCAATCTTCAATTTCTGTGCTTCTATTTATACCTGAGTGCTGACCGGGCTGCGCGGCTAGTAACCGATTCCTCGTGGAGCGATTGCGTAATTGGAGTTAATTCAGCAGTTGCCAATCTGTGCGGTTGGTGTCAGTGGCTTTATCTGAACAGCCGCGGTGTCACTGGGATCTCACTTTGACGCGTTGCCAGTAGCTGACTACCGGAGTTGTGGCAGGCATACAGCGTTGACACTGAGCCTTTCACCGCTTAATTGCGATTCCATTGTTCACCGTTCGAAAAAAACAAAGGAGCCAAATTACATTAGGTCAGCGTTGTTTTTTTGCAAGAAATGTTGTTTTTGATCATGGGGAATTTAAACATTGAATTAATTAATTAAATTAAAATGGAAATGAAATTAATTAAAATTCGTGGGACCAGGATAATATTTGAAATTTGAAGCGACGCTCGATGTGCAGATTTGAACATTTTCCTGTTCTCTTCCTTATTCTGAGTTGCATCATGTAACAAAAATCTGAAATGTCAACCTTTAGCCAGTTGCTGGTATGTAAGAGTGTGAAAGCCGCAGTGTACATTACTGACTGAGCACAACGCATCCACGGACCTTAAACAGCGTTTATGCTGAAAAGCAAGATTTGGCTCGTTAGAATATACGGATGAATACAACAACGGTAGACGTACGGTGGAACAGTTCCACGGTGAAACTTCATGTGCATAACTGCGGAACCGGCATAACGCCACCTTCCAAGTGGTTGTTTTGTATTGTACTTTATATTGTTTGCTTTTTTCGCCTTTTCTACTTTTGTTTACATCTATCGTTTACTGCTGATATTAATGAAAAATGAAAATCACTATTTTACTTATTTTGCAGCATTTGTTCAGCTGTTGCTATCTCATTTGTTACAACTTCATCATGGTACAATAATAAAATAAAAAATAATGAAAAGACTGCTTTTGAAAATACCGATCACTAAAAAGTATGAGCTTGACAACAAGTAATATATTTAAAAAAAAGCAAAATTTCTATGAATAAGAAAACTTGATAAATTTTGATAAAAATAAATTTAATAAAATTTGGAAAATAGTAAAAAAGTTACACTACTAAAGTTACGTCACTACTATTGAAGTTACGTAATCGTAAATGGAAATATTTGGGCGAATGAAATTAAAAAAAAATTGATAGCAGCTAATCAAAACAAAGAAGTTTGAATCAATGAACAATTAAATAACAAAAACCAATGTGATTACATCATAAATATCCAATGAGAAAGCGACTTCAACAACCAGTAAAAAAACGAGGTGACAATTTTTCCCGAAATCCAGCATCCCAATGACGATGACGTCTGTGACGAGATCGATGACGACGATGATGCCTTGAACGGCTGCGACTGCGACTGCGACTATGACGAGATCTTGAACGGCGATGCATTCGACGAGATTTGCACTTTCCACCCTTTTCGCCATGACCATTTCTCCTTGAATAGGAAGAATATTTTTCATCCTCTTCTGTATTTCTTCTCCTACGTGCAGTAGTAGCTTTGATAGTTTTCTCTAAAAATGCAGACAAGAATCATGGTCAACTAATGGTCAAACAACAAACCCAAAACTCAACTTACTGCTTTCAAAAACAGCAATACCACCTTGTTGATCAACCTTTTGCTTGAATTCGTCGACCACGGTTGCATCTACTGCATTAGCAACAGCTAATTTCTTCTCTCGCAGCTGACGCAATCGATCCAAAATCTCTTCCGCTTCTGCCCAATCCATCTGTTCAGCCAGAAAACAAACAAACAAACGAACAATATGAAAATAAGCAAACAATCAAACATTCAACTGCAAAACATCAGTCTTACATATTTTTGCCTGTACAAACCCAAAATGCGAAAACAAATATCGTAAATTTCTCGATCTGATGCATTAAATAATCGCCACCAAGGCTTATCTAACGGCATTGGAATTGAGTACGCACGTGCCGCCATGTAAACACATGCACAAGCAATTGTTTCCGGTGCATAACGCAAAAACACATCCGACCGTAGACTATCGTTCATAAAGTTCCTGAATAAAATCCAATAAATAATCAATCATTGCATCTACCACAATTATTCAATTATAAAAATTTCATTAATTAGTAAAACAAAACAAAACAAAACAAAAAAAATATCTGCAAATGTTCCTGAAAACATAAATTCAACAAACAGGCAAACAATAATGAAACTCAACAAAAAATCAATAAATCATACATACCATGCTTTCTGCAGCACAGACAAGTTGTCCAAAGTGTTCAACGCTTTCAAAAAGACATAAATCAGCTTAAACACATATTTTAAAAAGTTCACAATAAACATCATAATGCGTAAATCAACAAATTTCTTTTACCTTGTGAGGATGCTTCACGTGGACACAAAATCCAAGTTCCTTCAATATACGACGTTCTGCTTTGATTACTTCATTTTTCAGATAAACATAACGATGATCTAAAGCGCACGGCAAAATCCTACAAAACGTTTTACAAATACCATGACAAAACAAATTTAAAGCATTAATAACACGTTGAAGCACAAAATGCCACTTAAAACTGATGGCGATACTGCACATTAAATCACATCCTACTTCCGTTGACAATTCTAAAAATCATGAATAAATATAAAAAAAAAACTTTGAAAGCTAACAACCATAAAAAATAATGATCGTATAAAAAATGTCCAAAAGTTCCGGCTCGTAAAACTTTTGTCTTAATCATTTGCTGGTAATTCTGAGCTTACCAAACTTTTGCTGAGGTAACCATGCATAGCTGTCATCACTGTCAAAATGCCAACGTGAAACTTCAATCTTGCGAAGAAAGCGATTCAATTAGTGTCGATCAAAGATGCTCTTTCATTCCAAAAGACTTCAAAACAAACATTTTTGAAACTTTTGTAAAATCTCAAAAGTTTACAGCTAATTACGGAACAATTAAAAAGAAAAAACGTAACTTTAAATTTAATCAATCTAAAATGGTCGTGTTAATATATCAGTTAATGCTAAATACCATGAAAACACAAAGCATTTAAAAACTGTAAAAAACATTACTTGAAATGAAAACACTATTAAAATACAAAAATGAATAAAAACAAAACCTCAATTTCCAAATATTAATTTTCTAAAAATAAAACCAAAAGAGCAAAATACATTCGGATTGATTCAAACTAATAAAAAAAAACTACCATAAATTTCCAAAATTCCACGTCAATATGTGTAGGCTATAAAGAAATTATTAAAACGTCAAACGGAAGTAAAATGCGATAAAACGTACAGCATACGAACCACCAGCTCTGGTTCTATAAAACGTTTTGTGTTTAAAAATTCCCTAATAATTAATCAGGCCGGTCTGTAACTGCACCAGCCGTGTGTATGTGTGGTCGCACAGGTTGAAAGTACAGCCGATCACATCATGCGGACACACCGCGTTGCTGATGTACATGCAGATAGTCCGAACAATTGGACATGCTTCACAGCCGCGCCGAACACTTCTAGCGGCTAGAGAATAAAAATTACATTACTCAGTGCTTCAACATACCTTAGATTGCTATGGATATTGAATAATTACAGCAATGCTAAAAGCAGCAATGATATCGCAAATCACCTATTCGATTCATAGAGATAATCACGCAGACTGACAAGTTTCTTTATTTCCAAGAGACCAGAAAATCACTAATCAAGAAATGAGAAATCTCATCGCTTACCTAACTTGATTCACACTAATGCAGGGAACTAAACTCAATTCTTTACCATACCAAAAGGACATGTTTATTAGCAATAATCGAGTGCAAACAATGCCAACATCCTCATATGATTAATTCAATCAGAATAAATTAAAATAGATACATATTTATGCACGGAATAAAGAACTTAACACAACAGCACTTATTATGCAGATATTTAAGGAAAACTAAAAAATAAAAAAATTTCGGACGCAACAAACAAAAAGTCATCTTACAGGGAAAAATTGACCCAACAGAAAACTAAAACAATTCCTCCAGGCTCAAATATAAAAACAGCTGAGAAACAAATAAGTTTATCAAAAGAAAAGAAAGGCGCTCACTTGTTTTCCGATAGTAATCCTTGCCTAATCATACGTCGCTGCTTCAACTGATGAAACACATTGATTACATCACGGATACGACGAGGAGATTCTTCAATTTTGCTCGCCAGATAAATGCATGCCATACAAACGTACTTGAACAAATAAAAACAATAAAACATAAAACAATAAACGTAACGTAAATGCTCACATCAAAAGTACACCGAAGAAAGGAACGAGCATAAAAGAATCTGTGGAAAATAATCTGACCCGTAGCTGCAGCCACCTAAAAACAGTATTTGAAAGGCAAAAAAACACTTACTAAAATCTTACCTGAGGTAAACGTAAAAGAATTGAAGCACGTTGTATGAGGTCGCAGCCACAGAAACGAATAGCACGTTCCGTTTCATAGTCCATTCCGTCGGCTAACGATGGCGGATTGTTAAGAATTTCCGCAGGAAGAATTGGATTTTCCAACGTGATCGACACGCCTGAGTACAGCCTGGGAAGATTGAAATAGGCTGCACTTACTTCCTTATCCGTATAATCATATGCGACTGCACTTTGTTTAGACATCGCCAACAGATACCACTTACAACGAACAAGAAACTGAACAACAAACCTACAGTAAGCAGGTTAACCTACTTATCTTATAATTACTGTAAAATAATTACTGATAGCATTCTAACAATATAAATTGTTTTGAACAGTTAATTATAAACGTTCATATTTTTCAATAAAATAATTATTTAATTTAAAATATTTATTATTTTATTAAATTTTTATTTTTTATTTCTATTTTTATTATTTAATTTTTCATTTTATTAAATTATTTATTCTTTACAAATGGAGTGATTTCAGTATTATTATTATTATTATTATTATCGCATGGTAAACAGAAAATGGCTTTGTAAATTTTTAAACTGTAAGCAGCAACGGAAAAAAAAGAACTGTTGATCTATTAAAAAAACACTCAAATGTCATAAAATACAACTGCTCAAATGCATATTTGAGTAAAACTAATGATGTTCTTTCTTTAATAGTACAATTTAGCACCAGAATGGTACTATTTTGCAAGCTGACATTGAAGTTTTTCTCACATTACCTTCTAAATAATTTTACACCAACAACATTTAAAATTTGAATCATAAAAATGTTTCAATTAGTGTTAGTTACATGTTAAAATGGCAATAATCGTCACATCATCACATATTCAAGCATACCACTTATGAAGGAGCACTGATTAATAAATATACTACTTATTTACAACAATATGAAATGTATGTAAAACCTTATTTGCATATAACGTTCTGTTGTTCTGACTCGTTTATTTAGCATGTTATGGGCTATTGCATTTTTCTCTATACGAACTATATTGAAATTTTTTAACATTGTTTACAACATTGCTGCGCACAGTCATATAGGTCGTGGAGGCCGTCCAAGGTCAAATCTTGACTGTGCGTCAGGTGGCTTGCGCAACACAGCAAAACGCGATGCTGTATTACAAGAACAGAAAATCACACGACACGACAGGCGACATGAGATCCCCGTTTCTGTCCATCAATGTAGACAGTTGTGGAGGAACAGGCATCTGGGATAGAGGAGTTGGGGCCGTGGTTCTGAAACAGCCGTGCGTCAGACGATCGACAGGAGAACAATCGAAGCAGACTTATGATTAATAAGTACCGCGCGGCTGACTCCCCTGGCTCTATATAAATTAGCCAGCATCGAAGAAAAAGTAGTGGTCAACAGAAGCTGAAGAGAGCATAGCAGAGGACTACTCGAACGAACCAACGAAGGTTTTGACGAAGAGACCGCATTTTTTAATTTTGCTTGTTCATCCTCGATAATCGTAATTTTTTGCATACGGCTAATACCGACTCTGGACTGTTTACCGTAGAAAGCAACAGTTCAGTGAAACGCGCAAATTTACCCAACGTTGAATCTAGCGCAAAGAGTTACAGTCAGCTATTGAACCTGACAGTCGGAATTGCAAGCACGCTGCTGCTACAATTATCATTATCATTATATTAACGCTCAATTGCTCCACGTATGTTTGCATTTGAAAGGTAAATTTTAAACTTAAGCAAAAATGGCATAGACATTTCATTAGCAAATTAACATATTTCAGAAGTATGCTTCAATTACAAAAATTCTCTAACCATTTAGGATAAGGCGATTCAACAAGCCCTACCCTCTGATCGAACATCCAACTTTGCTTGGATGATTCTGATTGGACAGGAACAACGATTGCTGCAGTTTCACCATTCTGCTACTCGCGTTGCTGGTGAACGGCCGTTGTGGTGATGTTGCTCTAATTTTATCACTCTGCTCTCTGGCGTCTGCTTTTGGGACGGTCTGTTATTGATCGACGTAATTTAATTACTCCAAAGCCATGACACGAAAAGAACTACAGTCTATTGCTGATCTTCAGATGTTGATTAATAATAATAATAATAATAATAATAATAATAATAATATAGGCTATTTTACAATAAGTTAAGCAGTGTGGACCTGCGGCGTCATCTGAAGATATTTATTTCGAATAGTTAAACAATCCTCAACAGTTTGGAAAATGTCGAGGGTCATTTTGACCCCTGATTTTTATGGCTGAATTTGATAGAAATGTTCTACAAAAGAAACTCGCTGAGTTTAGATTGCAGGAAATATGTTTTATTTCGATTTCTCTGTCCTCGGTACTGCAGTTTTATGATGTGTAGCTGTAAATGTGAATACAATGTGTTTGCATTTATTTTTTCATCTGAGCCAGGAAGCGAAAAACGCAACTACTGTTTTTTGGTGTTAGATTTGCCTATAATGTGTTAGTTTAAGTGCCTTGCAATAACAGAAAAAATTACAATTGTATTAGCCAGCGGTAAAGTGTTACAACTTACAAATTTACTGCTTGCAGCTGTCTATAGACCAACTGTTCCGTGTTGAGTTACTCGAAAACAATTTTCATAAATTTTCTATGATAGCAAATTGTCCACAAAGACTCTACTGAGAAAATCAAGCGATTTCATAGCGTCAACATTAAGTTGATTTAGTTTAAGTGGGAGTGAGGTCATTTTGGTAATTCAAGGGTTAGGCGGAATTTTTACCGGCTTGAATTCATTTGGTTATTATTCACTTTCATTTTGTAAACAGTGGTTCACAATAGTCCAGTAATAAAATTTTCGCTGATAAAAAGTAACAAGTTTTGTTGGCGAAAAAATCTATGGCAACTTGCAGTGGACTGTATTTGATGGGTTTTGTGCGGATAGTTCAAATCGACCCACAGCAAAGCCGAAGAGTTGGTCGATACAAGGAAAACAATCACAATGATTTAGATGATATTCAACTTTATTGTGATTCAGGACAAGACAAACACAATTCAACTGTAACGACCCGCCGGATGGGGTCGGCTGATTTGTTTCCTCCGTGTCCGCTCCAGTTCGCTCGCCGTCGCTTCTTGCTGGCTCCTTCTCGCTCACGCAGTCTCGTCTTCTAGTCGACATTCTCAGGGTTCGCTGATACAGGTACTGCTCGTCTCCACGTCGGTCTCTACTCGCGCTCCAAACACTAATCCACTTGCTAACTAATTTCACTTCACTTCGCCGCTCCAATATATAGAAGGATTTCGCCGCAGGGGGGCACCGGGGTGGGGTCACTGTAATTTGATCCCCAATTGTCTTGCTGACAGTCCCCCGGCTTGCGGCCCTTCTATAAATCAGCGGCTTGTTACGCGGGGGCTTTGATCCGCTGCCCCAACGGATCAACGGCGACCGGCGTGACCGAACGACACGCCGAACAACGGCTAATTAGGTGCCGCCTGGTCGGGTCATGGGGAACTGTCGCCAGAAGCCACCCGCGGTCCTGGCCGGCGGCGTCTTTGAACTGGGCGGGATGGGTGGTTTTATTGCCGCGGCTCTGCGTCTACCTCAGCCGTACCGGCAATGAGGAACACCGCCGTACGGCAATGGTCGTTACACAACGAAAGAATGGCCACAACGTCAAGATCATAAATTCGCTTGCGAATCTCAACTTCACTCCGTTCACACACACTCGCTCTCTCTTCACTTTCACACTATATTATCCATTCTTCACTATGAGTGAATCCGCTTTGTCCAAACCTTTATATAGGATCGACCTCGGTCATCCTCCATTTTTCATCCAGGGTCAGTAGGTCAAAAAACGCTGCCCCGAGCTACCCAATGAACCCGCACACAATAGGATTCGTAAGATCTCATTGTGTTATTGGCTCGTGGCGCATCTCCGTTATTAAAATTTTCGCGCTGTTGACCTGCAGGAACCAAGATTACTGCGCCTCCGGTTTCCAACAAGTTTTGTTAATTAGAAAGTAAGAAAAATCTTACAACTTTCAAATGCTGAAGACATCTATATAAAAAAAATTCTCACTTATAAATTTAAAATAGTGATTATCAAAAATGAAAGTACTTTGTACCTGTTGAAAAAAGAACGATAGCCTTTGTCAGGTAGATAAATTTTAGGGCAGTACAAATTTGAAAAGCACTCTTGATTAGATTTACTATCAAAATTAGACAAAAATCAATACATTGGAAAGAATACCTTGTAAATAATTGAATTATTATTTGCATAAGATCACTGTTGCGAAAAGTAAAAAGAATTAAAGCCTGACTATCAGAATATGTTTATTGTAAGATTACTGTATGATAAATATAGAAAGTTTTGGTGATTGATCGATGAGTGGGACAAGGTCTTGTGATGTTAACGAGTGTGAATAAATAGTCATTTCCATCGATTGTGATTGATTTTGTATTGTCGTTACTGTTGAAAAGGTTACCGCATAAAGAAACGAAGGTAAACTTGTAAGAGATTTACAATACGGTTTACCTAAGAAGAATTCTAGCGATCACTGATTGAATCGAAGAGTATTCGCCTAGAAACAAACATCGTTGACTCGTTTTCCATATGCAGAGCTGATACTGTATTAGTGAACGAGAATTGAACGTTAAGTCGACGAAACCGATCATCAGGCTTTTCAAATTTAAAGACTGATGTAAACTCTTCCTTCAACTTGGCAAATACTGTAAGATAATCTTCCTTAGGTATAAACTTCATAAACACTTGTACAAAAAAATTATTAATAAATTATACATTAAAAAATTAATGATTGAATTAAATAAAAATTTAAAATTCACAAAATTTGCTCTGATTTATTTAATTATTACTGGTATTTACATTCATACTTCTTCATTACTAGTAACATACTGTATTATTTCTGTGACAGTTGGCAATTGTTGATGAAATCAATGCGTCACTCAATCTGGAATAATGGTATTTTTAATCAAAAGCTTTTATCAAATAAAGTGAAGTTCCATGTAACAAGATCTGTAGTTATACAAGTGGCGCCGTCATGCACAACACAGAAGAAAACTGGCAAAGACTGAAGTTTCGCCATGACAGGTGCGTAATATGATTTATTTTGAATGCTTCAGAAATTAGTTCTGTTCTTCAGATTTTTGTCAGATAAACATTGGTGAGAACCATCAGTGAATAGTACAAATGAAGTCAAAATCAAAAATCTTATGAAACGCGATCACTGATGTAAATAATCGATAAACAGCTCGAAGACAGTTGTAATAGGAAGATTATACACTTGGACCGGAGAATGCCACGAAGAAAGACTGAGACGTCTCTACTTGAAATACAATAAACTGGGCGTAATACAATATCGCAGCAGAATAATTTGTCACATGGCCTTAATGAATATTCAGTGAAGGAAAATGTTCTTAGCCAGGACATGAAGTCGTGCCCAAGGAAGACGGAGGAAGTAGCTGAAGTAATGCCGCGAAATGGTCCCTGAAGCATTTACTGTTATGGAAACAAGGGCATGATTCTACATGAAATACAATAAATTGGGCGTAAAAGAAAATTGCTGCAGTATAATTAGTGTCGCAGGTAGATTGTGCCACTGGTCAGAAAACAACTACTATCCGTTCAACTACTATCACTATGCACTACTAGCAATTCATGATTTGCTGACTAAGACTATGTCACAAGAAACACGTCACCAATTACTCTGCACACTATGAAAGTCAGGATAATCAGAAACAGATGGTGGAAGAATTACTGGTGAAAAGGATCAGGATGCATGATGAACGGTGTGTCATCAACGCATTATGCGTTTCACATATATGTGAGAAAGTACATGAACATTAGAAGGGATTGAAGTGGGCAGATCAATCACACTGAAGAAAAATGCAGAGTGGAATTGCAGATCAGCATTAATCATTTCTATAATGTTGTTCTGAACGCAACTGTAAAAGTAGACAAGCTAAACCTCACAGCACTGAAGATGAAATTTGGATGGGTTATCTGCGGAAAGAACAGCTTTCAGAATCAAACGCATATCTTGCACTGTCAAGTGAATGAAGACTGCGAATGTGATGAATGTGAAATTATGAAGAAGCCTTTTGAAGGCTTTAGAAATGAATGCCATTTATGTGGAAAGAATAAACACCAATGAGAATGACTGAAGTTTTACCGTTTGAAAACACCGGATTAGGTTTTGTATGATGACTATGTATACAGCAACAAAAGAAACGTCTAACTGTATATTTGCTTATTCACTTGTATGGTCAGCCTCGCCATCCGTTTTCACCAATCACCGAGACAGCAGATGTAATGTGAGGATCTGGGCACTAAAGAATTAACGCCTATGGAATTAACCGCATGTCTATAATGGTTATTCCTTAATAGATGGTACATTTTACTGTGATCTGAAGTCGCCTCGAGGAAAGTCAGAGGCCTCATTTCCCCAGATGTTGCAGATTCAGAAAGTTTTTCAAGAAATAGGTTGTTGCAACAACCAACATCAGTTCATCAGTTTATGAATTGCCATTTTCATAACGTTCTTTAATATTTCACTGTTACTCTACGTTGCAAGGTGATATTGTTATTGTTTATCTTCTTTCTTTTA
>JYDO01000286.1:0-14164 GCA_001447755.1 Trichinella papuae | reverse complement strand
ATAGTATAGTATATTGTATTTGTATTATTTTGAATTGTATTATATTGTATTTCATTGACTTCCATTCTGTTGTAGTATTTGCCATTGAATAAATTTCTACTACTGAATATTATATTTAACTTCATAAAATTAAGAAACAAATTAATAGAAAGCAAACTTTTTAACAAGTTCTTTAAAATGCTCAATAGTACACACGCAATAAACCGAGTCAGGTTAGCTTAACGTGAAGCGAATTTCTTAAATCTGATCAGCAGTTGTTTGAGTATAATTATACACAAAAATGAAACCGCAAGATTTGTTAATAAACCTATAATTTTGAAATGCTAGTCAGCTTTTAAATTTATAATTTAGATATATATAAATTTTTAATTTATAATTTCTATATATATATAGAAGATAAATAGTAAAGCTTAGAATACAAAAAGAGTGACCATTAAAAAGAAATCAAAATTTGACAAATAGCACGCATTACAATGACAACCAGTAAAATTTAGGTTTGCAACAACAAATAAAACTCATCGCAACAACAACTAATGAAATTTAGCCGGCTTGAAAACCAATGAAATTTAAAACCAATCAGAGTTCGCGCGCAACGTCAGGCAACGCCAATATGTCGAGTTGCCCTCAGCTGGTATCACTGCAATTTGTGATTGTGATCAATTCTGCGTAGAAACTGAAACATAGTTTAAATATCTTCGAAGCTCGATAAACAATCGTATCAAATAACAAAAAACCAAAATAACAATGTAATTAAAAATTGAAAATATGGACAATTTTTTCCTGCTTCATAAGCCGGTTTGTAGAAATGTGTTTAGAGCTCACTTTTCATTATACTTCAATATTTCCAGTTATAATAATTTATTATACTATGTAGTGCACCTTTTTTAAGTCGACTAATGCAAATTTCTAACTGCTTTTCATTTTTATTCTACTCTATTTGCAGTTAGAGTTGCATGCTGCTGTCCATTTAGACGGTTTCATCATTACTGCTGGTAAAATTCTAATGAATCAAATTATTTTTATTATGTTCAAATTATTTTAAAATATGTTTGTTCAAAATGCTTCAGATTTAAATAGCATACATTTAAGAAAGCAACTTTCATGAGCTTCATTAAAACGCCGCTGAAAGCTACCGTTATACATTTGTCACAATAACAAGTAAACAATAAAAAGATAATAATCGGTATGAAACATTAACTACTAAATAAACATCAGTGCGAATTCTCGAAACTTGTTTCAGTGTGTTATTCAAATAGATATATTTAGTGCTTTTACATTGAACTTCATCTTTCGATGGCATTTCATATTCAAATCATCGGTACAGACAGACTTAATATTAATTTTAAAGAAAAACAATAAGCATTACATGTGGTCAGGTCAGCATTGCTCATCAACAAAACGAAAAACCTAAAAACAGATCTTTTAAATAAACATTTATTTGACATATCATGAAGATGCCATCTAGTCGGCAGCCAGTCACACACACGCACACAACGTTTGCATTTCACTATCACTGGATTTAATTTGATTTCACTTATTAAGACAAAGCAAATCTTTTCTAAATTACTTCACCATTATTAAAATTTTTACTCTTGTGAATTTAACATTTTTACTTTGTTGATATTTATACATTCATTCCATCATATCACCTGCATATCATTAGTACTGCAGTGTGAAGATTATGCATACAATGTACAATACTAGGGTACCTGAAAATCAGGTTTCAGTTAAAGTGCGTTTCAGGTACAACCTGATAAAACTTGAATTTACTTATTATGTGCAGCGGCTCAAATGCATTATTATTTGACCACGGACCTTGCATTGGACCTGAAATTAGTCAGAAAATGTTTGCAAGTGATGTTCTTTCTACTATTCAATGATTTGTTCAATTGTATTCTTGAAAAGAAAAGAATATCATGCAAATTATTCTATTGCATTTTATGTACTTGGTTTTATTAAAAAAGTAAATCGAACTCATCTGCCAGAAGTTTAGAGATGGATAATGATCTACGTCTCCACGTGCAAGCAACGTACTTCATTCCGCTAAGTTTGTTTCTGTACCCAGCTTGTTGGCATGTTGAAAGAATGTCAAGAAAGAGAGACACAGAACAGGCACGTTCCGCTTGACTAAAATTACTCTGGTCACTACAGTTGGCATGTACTGTCTACTTGCAATCACTTTCGGCTGAACTTTTTACAAGCGCAAAAATGCGTCATATGCATCATTTTTAAATGACACGTTTGTAATTCACTATCTCTGCAATGACATTAATTATCCGTAACTCTTTTCAATGTAAAAACCAGCTATGATAGAAAGAAGACCTACATTTCATGAATGTGGTTTGTCTGTGCATGATGGATTCAGATTCACTGCCAAAATCTGCGAAATTACACGAATTTTTTATGAATATTTTTGTGAGGTTTAACATTAAGGTTGTTCATGTTTGTAGCATTTTTCTCTAACCGTTTTGCATTCCTGAGTTCGATCGTTGTGTCATGGGAAGGAAAAGAAAAAAGCCAGAGGATTGGGTGATAGAACATCCTGATTTCAAGATCATCAAGAAAGTAGGATTGCACGCAAATACTGTTGTATCAAAATATCTACCGACAGTTGAAAAAGAACCGTAAGACTGAGTTACTGAACCCTTTGCATCAGCAAGACTCATGAGACTGCGCTAAACATTCAAATTTCCACAGACACTACATGATAAGCAAGTGTGATAAAAAGAAAATTAAAAAACGCGCGAAAGTGCTATTCATGAATTTGTGATTGTCGTTTGTCAGGCAGGTTTAAGTCTAAAAGAAAAATTCATCAAGTCATACTGCCCTGCTCTTAGAATAATGCCAAAATACAAAACACTGATTCAAAAATATTTGCTTCAGGTGTTCAAAGACCACTTTTAAAAAGTGAAAGAGTCAATACGCAGAAAGAAGATAGGTCTGCTCATTAATGAAATCAGTGACTACTTACTCTTTTTGGATCAGCGCAAAAGAACGTTTTCCCACGTTGCATGGATTAGCTTTTCAGCTCTTCTGAACGTTTTTTGGGACGTGCGACGTTAAACAGTCATTCAGCAACTCACGTTACGTGCAGAGTGCCAACCTTGTTGCCATGAATGAAGCGACATTGCGCATGCACCTCATTTTATGCGCAAACTGAAAAGTTCAAACAGAAGAAACAGAAGATAACGCTTGTTGATTTCCTATGGACACAATGCGGCGTTTTCTGTGCTGAAAAATTAGACCTGATTGTGCCTGATTTATCTCAATTTTTTTAAACCCGATTTCAACTCCCCTGAATTCCAAAATGTTCTTTCACCTGATTTTCAGAGGCTCTGCTCTCCATCAATTTTTTGCCCAGCGTGGCCAACCTAGGATTATTTAGTCTAATAATCTCACAACTTTCAAGGTAGTCGAACCAAATTTAAATGAATTAATGCATAAAACACTGCGCACTGACATCGAGAAGGATAGAATAAAAATTTATAACGGCTGGTGCGCCACGATGCGTCGCGTTTTGGGAATGATTAGGCTGAACGGTAAAGAGTACACTAAGAAAGGTACTGTAAAGAGCTTCAGTCAATGTACGAGACTCTCATCACAGATCAACGTATCAATTCCAAAACTCTCAGTGATAAGAGTTGGCTAAATTGCTCAGCATCACATTGGCACAAGAGTCACAAACTACCCTAAAACTAACAAACTACTCTAAAATTTAAATATAGAAAAATTCAACTGATGAAGACAATTTGTCACAGAAACTGAGTAATTTGAATTCAAATCAAAAGCATTCAAGATACATATTTAAAAAAATGGGATAACCGAATAAAACATTTTTTTAATATAAATTTTACCATATATGCATAACTTACAATCTAAAATTAAGAGCGGAAAAAACTCACCGTGAACTCTGGTTACACTGAGATCACTGTACAGCACCGCGTTGCAACTCAGAACACGTTAAATCAAGCAGTTGCCATAATAACAACTGCTGTAGGCGATGAGTCTTCTAATGTTCCTCAAATTCAATAATTTATTTCCCTCGACGCAGCTATTTACTTCTCAGTTGATGTTTGTAACACAAGTGGGTTCTCTGGATTTGTTCCAAATAAGACACAGTTCATGCTGATGCCGCGTTTTCATAGTGGTCATTGACTATTGGATGCTATTGCTTCTGTCTGATTGGTTATTCATGATGGGATTGCTAAGTGACACAGTCAGTCTGGGGGCAGGTATGAGTCTCAAATGAAATAACGCTGTAAATGATGAATAAGAAAACACTGAAAATTGTGTCCTTCATGAACCATCTCGTTTCTCTGACATGGGTGATCAGCTAATTTAGTTTGCAGATAACTTCATTCCTCCACGACAAGTTCCAAGGCAACAAGACACAAACAACAGTACAAATAAACAGATAGAAACATGAACATTACAATACACCAGATGCCAATAAAAATTGACAGCGTTAAGTTAACGTGAAATAAAAAAGTAGATGGCGCTCTGGGACAGCACATGACTGTCTGAGATAGTGACGTGAAAACATGAATCCTGTTCAGTGATGCTGTTATCTCAAAGACAGGGGATGCATCTACAACATTCAACTTTTTCCATTGAGTAAAACTGCCATTGTGTAAATTAGCTTTAATCTGCATGCTAGACTCACATGTAAACTGAAATTAAGATTTGGTCTAACTCAGGAGCAAGTTTTCACCAGGTTATTGTATAGGTCGTGAAGGCGTTATCTTATTGGAAATTCATGCCGTAGTCAATATAGCGGTCAGAAACATAACAAATTTATGGCAAAAAGTTTTTTGCCATCTCATTTTTCGTTCTTTAAATCTTCTCAACTTTAAAATTGTCACTGTGTTACCAAAATTCCTTAGAGTTGTTTATCTTAAACATAAGGCAAAATTTTTATAATTTTTTGCGTTATGCATTATTTGACTAAAAATAAATTTAAATAATACTGATATAACAAATTAATTAAATCGGCTCTGAGATCAAGCAACTTTTTGGCGGGCATGAATTTTGCTGTTGATTGAATAAATCTTACTATTTGTTAATGCAAGCAGTTTTAACTAGCAGATGAAAAACTAGTTTTTATCATCGTAGCCATGCTTATCAATGTTGACTAGACGCAGTTACGTGCAGTTCTTAACTAAAATAAATATCTCGTGGTAGGTAAACTTCAGTCCAATTTGTTCACTTGTTCAACTGAATTTTTGCACCTTTTTCTACATAAAGTACATAAAATAAGAAAATATGAATCAGTTGCTTTTTGTCATTTTTTTCAAATTCATTTATTATTTGAATTTTGGAAAGCAAAGCAGTCATGAAATACGGACTGTGGAAAACTCTATTATAACTGAACTGTGGATTGATAAGTGCATGAGCTTTCAGTTGAAAAAAACAATTTCATACAATATGTAAAAATGACAAATAACTAAATCAGCACTCCGCTTAATCTCTATGACGCGTTCCTGAAACGGGATCATTATAGCACGCGTTTATAGTACATTGGTTCAAATATAAATCAGAATACATGCAACAAAATTTGTTGGAAATTTTTCTACTGTATTGATCATAATTATGGTTGTGATGGAGGACTAGCATTTGGTTCCTCAATGCAGGGTTTCTTGGTAATGAAAGCTTCAACAGTTAATTACCATTTCATAAGTTTTCTCTCACGAAGAATTTCTTTAAAGCATGAAACCATTTAAAGAACACCTCGCCTTGCCTAAGAGCTCTGTTCATAATCTGGCGAATGATTTATAATCTACGAACTGGTCGATGATTTCTGCAATCTTGGTAATACTCTTGTTGAGGAATTCTGTTGTTACAATCCTGACTAGTGAGCACTCTCTGAATCAATATCATGTTCACATTGACTAAATTGAAATGATGCAGAAAATAAAAATTCCTCATTTAATGTTTTATTAAATAATATCATTTTCAAGTGATCAATTTAATACTGAACATCAGCATCATTTTTCCAGGTGACAAAATTGTTCATCTTCTACTTCAGCAGACATAATACTGTATTCAGGCGGCAAGTCAAATCGATAATAACTGTCCAAGCTTGATCAGTGTAAACATTCTATTCATGTTTCTACTGAAAACGAATCAAACAGTACTTGATCAAAGGATCACAACTTTTTTCAATATGAAATAATCAAATATTAATCAGATATAAACGCTGCATGCGGTGTTTTAACATAGCAAACTTGAAGCGCAAGCCTAAGACGACATTTAGAGCCGTCCTGATCCAGAGAGTCAACTGCATGACCACCACCACGTTTCCTCAAATCAAAGAATAAGGATCTATCCAAATTTACTGAAAATCGACTCTAGGAATAAAATTTAGACAACCTGCCTTAAAAATCATCCATTCACCAGATGGAAAGTTTCACTTGGAACCACAAATGTAAATATGCGGTAGAGAAATTAACAAAGCAGCGGTGGAATGGCTTACCGACGATTGCATAACAAGTGGATTCAAACTAAGAATTATGAGATTTGTTTGCAATATTTCGAGATTGACATTTGTTGTTTTCAAGTAGCTGATGCGGAAAATAAAATCTATTCTGCTAGCAGAATAAACTATTCCTTACGATTAAAATCAAAAAACTTAAAATTTCATGAGAGTTGAAATAGTTATTTGTAGAAGTGCGATTGTCAATTTGAACAATTTCAATAAGCTTAACATTCAAAGCAATAAAAGAGTACCATGCAGTAGTGATCAAAGCAAATGGCAAAAAAAAGCCAGAATAAAAATAGAAAATAGTGGATGGGCTGGAAGTAAAATTGGCAAACGCAGTGCCTGTTGAGACATGAAACAGTCGAACAGCCTTTTTCTGATTCAGAAAATTGAAGATTTATGAACTACTAACAAACGCAGAACTGATCGAACGACATTTATCCCACAACAGCTGGAAAAAGATTGAACAATGCAACACTTCTAAATGCATCACCCTATGACAACATTAATATTTGAAAAAAATAATAATTAATCAGTAAGAGAGGGAACAAAAATATTTGCAAACACAATTCTGTTTTACATAATTAAGTTGTAAAAATGTAATAAGTGTACTTAACGATACAAATTATATGTAAAGAAAATAAAACATGCTTTAAGAAACACTATTATAAATAAAAAACGTTTATTCACAACAATACATTCTGATTTCATTCACAAATAAATGCTTCTCTCGAGAACATCATTTATTATTACCAAGTTCCACCTCACAAAGGACAGTCCGCATCACTGCTCTTTCTCATCCAGCAGCACTTGTGTGATGTCACGCCTTAAAGATTGATTCATAAAATAAACGAGACGCTCCTTGTTGCCAGGACATCTCTTTGAAATATGCTTGGAGTGATTTTCCTTCCACACTATTCCTTCTAGATGCGGCTGAACTCCACACCTTTTGCTATGCCACGGAATTCCATTTGGGCGGCCTTCCCTGCCTAGCCCTCTGAACCATCTGATTGCTTGAAACACTCCTTCAGCCATCTTTTGCAGAACCCTTTCTTGATAAGCGTTCTTCTCCTCTTTATTTTTATTATAATTCAGGCGCATCTGCCTTTAATTCATATATCTTGCTGCTAGACTAATCTGATCTCTTGTTTGGGGCGCCACTTTGCGCTGAATCAGTCTCACCAAAGTTCAGCGTACATCCTACAGCAGCAAATCACTCGATGCACTTGACTTTATTCTTTGCAAATTCAGCAGCGCTGGCTTAGTTTAGCTGACGTTTGATTCGTTTCATTGGTTAGACCAACGTTAATGTTTGAACAGTCTGAGCATTCATCTGTTTTGTATGACAACAACGGATGAATCGTTTTATCTATACGTGTCCGCTAGGTAGGATCACTGCATGTTTCGTTGACGGCGGCAAGTATCCGTTTTCCAGTTTTCCGTAGACACGGATTGAGCTGCTAGGGCGCTATACATATCCTGCTTGTAGCTTTGCCTCTCTTGGGTGGCAGAGCTTTGAGTTCTTGTCTGGATGCCTCTGCCTGTGCCAGCCGTACCCACTTGTCCACAGCAATGTAAAACTGCACCATTCTGAGAGTCTAGATCTGGCGTGCGTCAACCAGCACCTGACAATTGTTCACAAATCAAATACAATACGCTGTGATTAAGAATTGCCTCTTTACAGCGCTGTATGTCTCTCTACGTATTTCATCGTGGAATTCCAGCGTGACAAATGCTGAGAGCTCACTGCAGCGTTCCTTTTCATTTTCTGTAATTTGCTGAACCTTGCGGACCTGTCCTGTCAGCTTTTATCGCAGGAACCGTCAGACGTCACCATCATGTTTATGCAGACAGACTTGGAGATATTTTTTTTGTGTCTGGATGCAACTCCATTAATAATTATTCAAGTGAAACTCAATCCTCTTTCCATATTGTTGTTCAATAACATAATGCAGTGTCGTCTGAGCTGTCAAACACAGCATCACACGTTCTTCTATTGTCGTCGCCTTGGCAGACCGCCTGAAAGAGGAGGTACCATGACTGGCCGTACGGTGCCAATTCTGGTGCTCTCTCTGCTCAGCCATGGTCAACGTAAGGGTTTTTGACCATTGCATAAACACGTGGATGTCCTGTTGGCACTGATTCAGGCGTCAGTTATTCACCGTGAGACGGCATAATGTCTGCGGGTAGATGTCATAGAGGTCTCAGTCTTCGCTGACGTCCAGGGTACGCACATTTGATATTTCACATGATCAAATGCCAACATGTGATCAAACTTCTTGAACGCTTCTTCGTTTTCTGCAGAAGTCTTCTTCTGAGCCAATTCGGAGCGTCTCTACTTCCTAAAATTTTTTCACCTTTTTTTCTGCAAGATTTTCGACTGCATCCGTCAGATCCCCAGTTCAACATATGGCCTTGAGTTGACCTGCCTGAATTCAGTTCAACTCAGATTTTATTATACAGCCACTGCATACTATTCGCCGGCTTACCCTTGCTGCACACGATTGCCAATGTACTCGAAGCAATGAGCCTGATGAAGACATTAATTGTGAATGGTTGTGTCAGCGCAGGGTACGCCAGCGTTAGGTGTTTGGGTGTTTGGGTTCCCTGCATATTTCATGCGTAAGAAGCGCTTGTGAATAATCAACGACGTCACTGGTAGCTCAGGGCACTCTGGATTTCCTTGTGTCCTGTCGCTCGCTGCGCACTGGTCCTTCACGGCCATATGGAAGCATACCATACTCTCAATCTTCTGCCAGGAAAGACTACCTGTTTTTCCTCCCTTCGGTTTCATGCGTCTTTTTGATTTTCAGGTGAAATGGCTGAGGTTATTCTATCAGCTTGGTCTGCCTGCTTCCCATGAACTGCAAGGAGGTATTCGACAAGTTAGCAGCTACCGTCTCATCTGCCTGAATTTTCTCATCCCACTTGATCATAAAGGGTTTCAGAAGAGGTCTGGCCTAAATGAGATTACAATCTCAGCAGGCTCAGCTCACCCTACTGAGGATTCTTGAGCAGCGCTGTCAGTGCATCGATGATTCTTCTCAGGTACTTGTAATGCGCATGTAGACCTGAGTCCTTAGGTAGCACATGCAGTAACTTACTAATTTGTTGAAGAATGACTTCAGCCGGTCGATCAAATTCTTCTCGAAGTCTCTCCATTGCAACTTCATGGTCTGCGTTGCTGCTAGACAGGCAAGTGATGACTTCCAGCGCATCACAGCTCAGGAAGCTGCGCAAGTAAGTTAGCTTGGCTGCGCTGGACAATCTTGGTCACTAATGCACGCAATGAATGATCTGAGAATGATGAAAACTGCGTGAAGTCACCGTTGAACTTTGGTATCTCCTACCATGATAATCAAACGCCAATCCATGGTAGGATGTTCTGCCGCTAGATTCTCACTTCTCACCGCCTGCAGGATACCACTGGCTCTTTTCACCTGAGCCCTGATCTCTCAGATGCTGCGGTTAAATTTCAACCATTCTTCCATGGCATTCCTGCCTAATGTACCTAAGCTGGTCTCAAAATCAGCTTGAGACTTCCTTCTCTGCCTATAGAGTTCTTATACGGACTGCAGCTTTTCAGTGATCTCATCTGCTGGCGCTTAAGCATCTCAAAACTGATGGAACTATTCCATCATGAGGCTCAGTCTTTCCTGATCAACAACCAGCCTTGTCTGGAGTGACGGTTTGGTTACTTTCATCATTGTTCAACTGACAAATATCATTAGATCGAAGGTCAGTCTATCCGCCTCAGAGGATCAAATAGCGCCAATAGTCACGCAACTTGATCCCCAATTATAATGGACTGTACTTCTCTTGCCTTCAGACGTGCTCGTGACTACCCACGCGTGATTACACTGCGTGCACTGTCAACCGTGAATCAACAAAACAGTAGAATAATCACACGGATTACTCAACGCAAGACACAAACGGAGGCGCAAACACTTAATTGCAGGACCGTAACACAACTGACTAACCACAACGCATAAACCAACCTGCTCGTCACCAACAACGACATTCTCATTGCATCTCTAATTGCATCTGCATCTGCAACCTGCTCATGGCAATCTCTCTAATTACCGTAATGGTGATAATCAGGGCATTAGTGTACTGTAGCTCCAGTTCTTAACATTGTTTATGCAAATACTATTAAATAAGTTGTAAACACTGATCTCACCATCTGTGACCTGTATAAAGAAGTTGAATTAAACTACTCCTATCTCAGTAGAAACCAGAGAAAGTTGATTAAAGCAACTCAAAAGAAGAAAAGATGCTGAGAAACCTGGGCATCAATAAAGGACGAGTTTTTTTACTTTATTTTAATATGATTCAACAAAGTGGAAAAAATGTTGAAACACACTTCAAATAAAAGGGTTTTCTGAGGTTGTCAGTTACATTGCCTGAATTTGTGATTTAGAAATATAAATACTGTAAAAGGCAAAATTATATATTATACCTAATTATGAATATAGTTTTACGGTACGTGTATTTTTGCATGGTTGACCGTTATTCTCTCGGTATGATTGACTCGATAGTGCATTTTTCTTTGTTAACCCTTTCACACCAGCATTTTTTCATGATGGACAATATTTTTTTAATTAAGCGATTTTACTATGCTCTGATGTGTACATGCTAATAGGCTACAATAATATTAATACTGTTGCCATTTTTGGGCTGTATCAAAAATGATACACTCAGCCTCAACAGAGTCTATGATTTTAGAACTGTAAAAACGTTTAATTGGCAAACAAATAATTAGTTATGGAATTCAATGAAGCAGCTTCTGTTGTTGCTTAGGGATTGAAAAACTTCATATTTTTGCATACAATAGTGCCTAATTTGAAACACTGTCAGCATCTTCGTCAGGTTTAACTGATTTCTGCCCAGTGCAGTGGCCAGTACAGTGGCCAGTTTAATCTTTTGTCACGTCGAATGATACGTTTTTTGGTCTTCTTCCTAGTCATGTTGTTGATGATAGTGCTGAGTGTAGCAGACGCAGGCTGACGCGTAACAACTACTGTACTTGTCTAGATCATGAAGAGGAAGAAGAAGAATGAAGCTACCGTAAACAGATCAGTACTTGAAAATCATGGAGGGATTACAGTAGAACGGTTGTGGGTGGTTGGCTGCAAAGGTAGCGATAGAGTTGGTTCTTGTGATATATGGTAGCGTATCAGTGGTGGTCCTTGTTGTTATTTATTAATAAATATTGTATTCTTGCTCTGTACTTTGAATGCGAGAATGTTACCAGCAACGTGCGAACTAGGTAAAAGGGGCAGCAGAGCCGGCAGTAGCCGGACGGACAAGATGAACGCGAAGATGAACCTGCCGGTCGACACTGGCGCGTCGTCACTTAGCGATGACCGTGACAGCAGCCCCGTTGGGGCGATGAACGAGCCCGCCCGAGAGAGCAGCTCATTACCTGAGCTAGCAGCAAGTGCACGAGGACGGCCTCTAGTAGTTGTAATGGTTTTATCTACAATTTATAGGAACTCACTGACTTGGCAAGTAAAACTTAGAAGATTCATTGTGACTGCATTTGTTCAGTGCATCAATTTCTGTGACGTTTATTCAGTTGCCAGGCATTTGTCATGGCAGTGCTGATTATCCAAAAGAATGCGACGAGTCCATTTTCAACTTTTATGGTCGATATGGTATAGAGCACCGAGTATGTTGCTCAAGTTTATGCCGCACATATTTATGTTGTAATTTTTACAGTGATTAGGGATGGTAACGTTGACTACTTTTTGCTGCCTACCATCTTATCTTCATGATTTTGGTAGACGGCACTGTGACGCGTCTCTCTGTCATATCAACCTCTTGCGATGATTCCTTTTTTAGTGTTAGTTCTAAAGTTGAAGGCACTTTAGCCCTTTGATTTCAGCTCTTTCTCTGAATGTAGCGTGCAGCCATGCCGTGTGTTTGCTATAATCATCCCACAAGATAGGATTCCTATTGTCTTTAGCTGTAATTGTAGATCAAGAAATATAAAATAGTTTTCACAAAACAGTTTATACCTTCTGTTCTTTGATGATGTTTCACGCAATTTCATTACATAGTTTCCAGGTTGAAAAGACAGCAGTTCCTGGACAATCACATTTTTTATGGCGTGAATTACGAAGTCATAAAGCAAACCAGACATACCGGCATGAGAAATAAGTTTTCAGCTTCATTTTTGACGCTTGCATATAGATATTGTTTGGGCTTGGGTTTCCCTTTGTAAGGAATAACTTGTTTATCCACAGATTGAATTTCTTTATTTTCTGCTTCCACGCAACATTTCCTAAACATTTCAAGCAATTGCTGAATCTTGCACAGCTAATCATAATTTGAATCATCTTTGTCCAATATACTTTGCGAATTATCATTGAAATGCAGATAGCGCATGGTTTCCATAAAACGGTCATGAGTTAATCTATTCGTGATACTGTCAACATGAAAATCTGTTGATCAGTACGTCTGATATCTGGGCATGGGGGTCTAGTTCAACTCACCGCGTGATCAACTCGCCGCGTGGACAACTCGCCGTGAATATCTGTGTCTATGGCATAGCTTAAAATCGTAGATGCACTTGCTGAGTGCACAACGTAGGTGCACTAATTTATGGTTGGGGAGGGGGAGGGCGGATATAGTATCCAGAAGATTTTGTACATGTATTATCATGCATGATAGTCTGATGAAGAACAAAATAGTGCTGTTTTTTCATTTAAATAAAATTGCAATCTCAATTACGTGATATCAAAAACTTGAAAATTAATAATTTTAATTGCATGCAACTGAACTTGTCTATTACGCTATGTATATCAACGCGGTGAGTTGATCGTCGCGGCAATCAACTCGCCGCGACGAGTTGATCCATTCCGGGGCATGGGTATTATTCCTATTTTTACCAATGTACTAACAAACAGTTCACTATCTTGCATTGAAAAATGAACTCACAAGTTGTTTCTTTGAACAGCACATATTGTTGTTTGATCAGTTATATACAGGAACATTTTATCTGTAAAGTATTTTTTGAAATACATCTGTGGTGATCCAATTTCAGTTACTTAGATAGATTATTATATTTCGCAACCAGATAATTATTTCGATAGAAATGTATTGCTGTCTGTTTACCAAACTATTATTAGGTACTACTTCAATTATAAAATTTTGAACATTTTATAATGTGTAGTTTTCGCTAAAGCTGTGTAGTATCAAAATTAATGCAGGTAATAAAAGCCACCCTGATCACAACCCAAACACTTTTGAGCAGTGGTTCTCAAACTATAGGTCGTGACCCACTGGTAAGTCGTTAGATGAATTTTGGTGGGTCAGGGCTTTTAAGAATAAAAATAGAAGAAAATGAAATAAATGTGTCTGTTTTGGCAGACCAGTCAATTTATGTAAACATAACAATGTAAATTTTCTGTCATCTGTGCAATGCATTCAAAATTTGTTGACAACTTGCAAATTAAGTAGCTATTTATTCGATTTCTTTCAGATATAATATGCTGCCCTTGTTTCAAAACGCTAGAGCTGCTTCATAATCTTTTGTGTAGTTATCCGTTGTATGTTAATTCAGTGGTTCTCAAACTTTTCTGGGCTGCGACCCACTGTAGAAAACGGTAATTTTTTGCGACCCACCGACTTGCAATGCATATTTTAAAAGACAAGGGGGTTAAATAAAAAATATGAGTTTAA
>JYDO01000285.1:0-17256 GCA_001447755.1 Trichinella papuae | reverse complement strand
AATAGCAAGTCCGGATATATGAATATATATATTTAATACAAGAGAGTAAACAAAGGGAATGTAGATATATACAGAGATGTCCGTTGACGCCACTCACAAGCTTTCTTCACACACACCGCTATCACGCCCACGCACACACCATTTTCGTCTTCCTTCTACCGTACCCTATAAAAGCACATTTGATGTTCAGGTACCATCGCCACAAATGTATAGATATTGAAGAAAACAAATTTTATTAACAGAGATATTAAATGAAAAATACATTCATAAAATCATTGAAAAATTCAGAAAAATAACAACACTTTCTCAATTTTTTTTTTCTTCTTCATCATATAAATTCTCTTCTATTAAAGCACCAAGATTTTCAGAACAGGGCGTATCAAGTTTGGCTCAAGTAAAAATAAGGGCAAATAAAATTTCCTTCTGGTCATAAAGTTTTTTATATTAATTTCCAATAAATACATTTTCAAAATGATTTGAACATACAAAATTTAAACATTGTGGAAGTTGCTGTAAGTCAACTGATGTAAAATTTATAACTTGTTTCGTTGCATGCGCAGCTTTTGTATCGGCTAATACTAACGGTATTTATTTTAGAATTATATTAAAGAGCAATTTTTCGAAAAACATTATTTCCTACTGATAAATGAAGCAAAATTAATGATAACTAGAAGATAATTTTAAATCGACAATTTTGGCCATTATTCATCTTTGGAGAGATAACAATTCAATTTTTACTGCCTAATTCGATCTTGCGTTAATATCTTTAACGGACCATGCCTTAAGGTTAAAATAGAGCCAACGGATCTACAACGAAATCTATTAGTACTGAATGTTGAAACCTGATATTCAATATACTGTATTACTCCGTGGATATAAATGTATACGGGTTTGCGTGGACGAGATATATACGTATTCCTTGTCTGTTAATAAACTTAGTCCTCTCAATTGTTTCTTTCTTTGCTTTTCTAAATACTCTCTGTGGCTGCTGTGTTTGTATTTGCAAGTTTTACGGCTGCTATCTGGATTTACATAATAACACAGATCAGCTAACGAATCTTCAACAGGTTATGGGCCCAGCACGCTTCCTCTGTGCCATTGTGTCCTAAGCTGAACTGTAAAAGATCTTCTGTATTTTGCGTGTTAGACGGCGGATTCATTTGAAGTGTGTTTGTTGTTTGTCGACGTTGTTTGTAACTTAGAGTCTACTGAGACAACGTGCACAAGGAAACGCTGAGCAAATCTTAACACTGCTGAATCCTGGAATTGTCAACACAAAACATGGACTCTGAAAAAGTGCTGATTCAGCTTAACGGAGAGAATTACTCTCGATGGAAGTTTGAAATTGAAGCTGTTCTGGAAGCTAGGGACTGTCTTGATGTTGTCAGCGGAAAGACAAGTTGTCCACAGAAAGATGAGAGTGAGATCAAGGCTTGGAAAAAGAGGGATGCTCTTGCCCGTAGCATCATCTCGCGATCGTTGGATGATTTTCATCACGCATTCATCCGTTCATGCAAGACGTCAAAAGAGATGATGAACTGCATTGTCAGAATCAAGGAACAGGCAACGGTAAGCAGTAAGCTCTTGGTTTCGTCAGAATTTCACGCGTATACATGGAAACCTGGAATGAATGTTGCTTCGTTCATTGCTGGACTAAATGTCATCGTCAACAAGATGCAGTCACTTCAAATCGAGTTAGATGATGAAATAATCATCGGGAAAGTTATACAGTGTCTTCCTTCTGATTTTGACTCTTTTCGGCAGTCCTGGAGACTTTCAGCACCGAAAACGGTCACTCTTTCGGATTTGACTTCCCAGTTGCTTGCCTGTGAATCAGATCAACTTTGTCGTTCTATGCAAGCGGTGTCCATCGGAGAAGCCTTAGTTGGAAAGAGAACAATCTCAAAAGAAACCAACAAGAATTCTAAGAAGAGAAATATAGAATGTTGGAATTGTAAGAAAAAGGGGCATATTCGCAGTGAGTGCCGAAGTCAAAGGAAATTGAATTCTTCGACACTAAAAGACAGAAGCAAATCACTGAATAGAACAGGATTTGTCGCACGCTCATGGCTAGATATTCGTCAGGAACCCAATGACGGATGGCTCGCTGATTCTGGAGCGTTCAAGCACATTACCAGAAACCGACATTGGTTCTCAACATTAGAGAATATTGAGCCACAAGGAGTGCGGATTGGGAACGACAAAATGATATATGCTGTTGGAATTGGAACTATAGATGTTGAAGTGTTCAATGGAAAGCAGTGGATTACGTCTGTACTCAATGACGTTCTCTACGTTCCAGAGTTTGGGTCTAGCTGTTTGTTTAGCCTTGGGGCTGCAGCTGCTCGTGGATACAAAATTATCATGGACAACTTCAACATCCGTTTCATGATGAATAATAGAACAGAACTGGTTGGATACAAAGATGGAGATCTGTATACTCTATTAATCCGTCGATCATCAGACAACACCTCGATGTCTGCAATGTTAACAGAGGGGGAAACACACTCGTTCGAACTTTGGCATCAACGACTTGGACACATCAGTGTTGAGAAAATCAAAACTATGGTGCAACGGAACCTTGTTGACGGGCTGCGTGCGACAGCAAAAGGAAAGTTCTTTTGCGAGGGATGCGTTTTGGGTTCAATGACTCGGAAGCCCCATAAAGAAGTCACTGAACGACGACAATCTGTTCCTGGAGAGATACTTCATGCGGATGTCTGTGGACCTTTTATCCATCCATCGGTTGGTGGTAATTGTTATTTCATCTGCTTCAAAGATGAGTCATCAGGATACCGCAAGGTTTACTTTATGAAAACAAAGGACGAGGTCCTACGATGCCTCAAGATTGCTATGACTGAAATCAAGCAAGAAACTGGACGTGACATGCAAAGGATTCGAACAGACGAAGGGACTGAATTTGTCAATAGAGAATTTGATAACTTTCTCACAGAGAAGAAAATTGTGCATGAAAAGAGCCCGCCTTATACCCCTCAGTGTAATGGGATGGCTGAAAGAGAAAACAGAACACTTGTTGAAAAGGCAAGGTCGATGCTGCATGCGAGAAATTTGCCAAGGTGTCTCTGGGCTGAAGCAGTACATACTGCTGCCTATCTCTTGAATCGCATCCCAAATCGGAAAGAAACAACAAAAACACCGTATGAAAAATGGTTTGGAAAGCGACCAACTGTTGAGCATTTGCGGATTTTTGGCTGTGATGCATATGTACACATTCCTGACCAGCATCGAAAGAAATTCGATCGAAAAGCCAGAAAAGTTATTTTTGTTGGCTATGGACCGAGTAACAAAATGTTTAGAGTTTTTGATACTAATAAGCATCGAGTGGATGAAGTGACGGATGCCAAATTTAATGAGTCTCTTCAGAAGAGACTGGTGCTTATTGATGGAGAAGAAGAAATCTGGATGCAGACTGCAGACAAGGATGAAGATAACTTTCACAAAGAGGACATCCCAGATGACAAGACAGAAAAGAGGGGGCCTGGACGACCGCCTGGAAGCAGAAACAAGATAAAAGTGATCAGCAATCCCCTTAAAATGGAACTTCGCTCAAAATCAACGGAAAGGATAGCAATGCTTGCTGCGGCGGATCCTTTGACAGTCCTCAAAGAGCTAGTCAAGAAACTGGATGTTGAATATGAAATTACTGTCGGAGATCCTTCTAACTTTGTTGGCTTAGAGATTTATCGGGGCCGCAGTAAAAGAACTATAGTCATCGGACAGAAGAATTACATCAGGAGGGTACTGCTGAAATTCAACATGGAAAGCTGTAAGTCAGTTGCAACTCCAGGGGATCCTTCAATAAAACTGTCAAAAGATATGGCGCCATCAAATGACGATGAAACAAATCAGATGCAACTGATACCATATCGAGCTGCCGTTGGATCTCTAATTTTTCTGATGAACTGCAGCCGACCGGACATCTCCTTTGAAGTATCGAAAGTCGCTCAGTTTGCTGAAAATCCAGGACTAAGTCACTGGAAAGCAGTAAAACGCATTTTCCGTTATATAAAGGGAACTAAAGATCTAAAACTGGTTTACTGTTCGAATTTGAAGAGAGACAAAATTGGAATTCCCTCGATGGAAAATCAGCATCAACTGATTGCTTTTTGTGACAGTGATTGGGCTGGAGATGCAGATAATCGCTGATCAACCGTCGGATACATTATGACATTCTGTAATGGACCTGTCGCGTGGTCATCAAGAGTGCAAAAGACGATCGCGCTTTCGACGGTAGAATTTGAATACGTGGCATTAACTGAAAGTGTTAAGGAAGTGAAATGGATTCGTCAACTATTAATGGATTTGGGAAGGAATCAGATAACTCCAACTCCGCTTTTTAGTGACAATCAAGGTGCAGCGTTGTTGACAAAGAATCCACAACATCACAGACCAACAAAGCATATTTATATACACTACCACTTCATACGAACTGAGCAAGAAGAAAGGGGTAGTCAGTGTTGAATACACACCTTCTGATAAACAACCAGCAGATATGCTGACAAAGGCAATCTCTGGTCCACGACATTTAAAATGCCGACAAATTCTGGGTATGAATATAGATCCAGTCGGCTAAGAGAGGGTGTTGAAATAGAGCCAACAGATCTACAACGAAATCTATTACTACTGAATGTTGAAACCTGATATTCAATATACTGTATTAATCCGTGGATATAAATAGATACGCGTGTGCGTGGGCGAGATATATACGTATTCCTTGTCTGTTAATAAACTTAGTCCTCTCAATTGTTTCTTTCTGTGCTTCTCTAAATACTCTCTGTGGCTGCTGTGTTTGTATTTGCAAGTCTTACGGCTGCTATCTGGATTTACATAATAACACAGATCAGCTAACGAATCTCCAACACTTAATCTTCTCAATCACATTACGCGAATAAAATCTATTTTCATACCAACTTTTATAAATTTGATTGCAAAGCAATAATGTATATAATAATATTTGAAAAACATCAATGTATTCATAAAAATCATACTTTGATGATATATAATGAATTACATCAATCATATTCTGAACGCGATTGTATATTGCATAAACAAACAAATTTCAGAAAATCACCAAATGCAAAGCGAAAGCACATCAGTAAATTTCATTTATTTAGATAATGCAGGAAACAACGTCACATTTTCTTAATATAGATTAACGGAAAAAAGTGAATGCTGGATCTCTGAAACCAAATCTACCAACATCACTTTTACTTCTTGATACAGATGGTAGCTTGTTAACAGTTCTCGTTTCTCTGAATACACTTGGAGAAGAACTGAAGAAGTTTCCACCATTCATGCCTGAAAAACCAGGAGACATAAAATCTGAAATCATTTGATCTAAATCAGGGAATCTTGATTGGGAAAAAAAAGGATCTCTGTGGAAAGAATCGAAAACATCAGATCCTTTGTAATCATTAGTATCTTTCACGTTATCTCTGCTGGGAATATTCATAAAATCTTTCGTAGTATCTTTCTGTCGATCATCTACTCTGCTAGGGCTTACACCTAAAATGTATTTAAAAATTGAAAACACCCCAAACACGGTTACGTTTATTATGTTCAAATTAAGGCAATAGTAATGTAAGATTGTGAATTGCCAAAATAAAGAAAAATTAACAAAAAAATTGTTTTTCAAATTTCAAATAAAATAAATTGAAAAATATATAATTTAATAAATCTCAAATTAAAATAAAATTTACTTGGACTAGGTTGTTGTTTGTCATCGTCATCTCCTTTCTGCTCATTTGGTTTGGGTTCAAATCGAGACACGGCGGGAACAGTAGAATCAACGCGTTGAGCGGTTTGCTTTACCCATTCCATCATTGACGGGACGCGAACAAATTTTACGGAGTGTCTTAAATCTCCGCACATAGGCGGACCAAAGCTGGTTATTCCGTACAATGTTGCTTTGTTATTTATCAAACAAACTAATGGTCCACCAGAGTCACCCTAAAAAATTTTATTCACCATTGAAAATAAATTGATATCAGCTATGCTAATATTATTGAAATATAAAATTTAGCTATTTTACTTACTTGACATGCTGCAGAGCGGCTAGCACCATATGCACAGAAAATTATTGGATGATGTTCCGGTTTAATTCTGCATTCTTCTTTTGGCAATATATTCATTTCTGCAATTTTCAGAACCTCCGAACTCTTCCCACCATCTATTCATAAAGCATCTATTAAATTACTGCTTTTTGAATAGGTTGATTTTATTAACGTACGATAAGTTAATCCCCATCCGCTTGTATAGCATGGCACATCCATTGGAACTGGCTCTCCTGCTTTAGGCAGGCATGCTGGTCGAATTTCATTGTTGTAAACTACATATTCTTTAAGAAGGATTATAGAGATGTCATACAGTGTTAAATCATTATCATAACGCGGATGACTGATTATACGCTTTGCTCCAACTCTAACTTGAGTCTTTTCTTTTTCATTAGGTCTGTGAGCACCAAGAATAACCGTTACTTTTTCTGAGTCAAAATTTTTCCTATATCTATTACAAAATATATTAATAAAGTAAAATGTGTTATAAAAATTGCAGTTTTTACTAAATAAACAATATTTTATTCTCTTACTCAGCATAATAGGTGCAATGTGCTGCGGTCAGTATCCATTGACTACCATTTCCAGGTTTCATTTCAACAAGAGTACCTCCGCATACTTTTATTTTATCACCGAATTTTTCTAACATTAATCTTGCTTGAAATGGTAAAGAATTTGGTGTTGCAACAGAGCCTCCTGCAATTCTGTTTCCTTTAACGCTTGTTGGAAAAGGATGTGGTGTGGTACCACATTCATATGTGGCAAAAGCTAGCTAAAAATGAAAATTATATTACTATTTTCTTTATCAATTTTTCAATTGTATTCCCACAATTTGAAACATTTTCAACCGTATTTTAAAATATTTAATTGCGACATAAATTAATAGTATTTATCAAATTTTATGATTTATGGAATTAAATTAAAACAATTTGTCAATTTTGATCAATTTAATTTTTTTTTTGTTTGACAAGTACAACATAGAACAAGTAAATGATCACACTAAACGCAAAGCAATTTAATGATGAGCTGCCCAAGAATTTACATGATTTATAATGTGAACAAAATATGAAATTTTTCAAATTAGCCTTCTTTGACTATCATACTATTTTTTGTGATAGTCAACTTATTGCTGATCCTATTGTGGCATATCTGTAACAAGAAAAGCATGTGGTAGCAATTCCTTATTATTATTTAACAATTAGCAATTATTTAACTTTTGTTTTACACATTTTTGCACAATCTTTGAAAGATATGTTTTTATGAATGAGAATCTTTTATTTTTAGAGAACTTTTATTGTATTAAATTCTTTATTTTCTATGTTATTTAATTTTATTATACAAAAATAGCGAATCCTACCGTTATATAAGAAAGGAGATATAAGCACTTGAAAATGAGCATCGTTTGGAATTTATTTGATGGTTAATGGAAAGTTTGCTATGCCCCCAAGTACTCTATTCTTATATATTATATCTTGATGAAATGTAAATATAAAATAAAATCCTGTCAAAACAAGTACTCTATTGTTTTCAAGCAATAAATGCTTTATTTTATGAATTATGGTGTTGTACTTTTATGTTAGCAATTTATTGTTTGTTTTCTTACCAACGTATTGCTGATTATTAAAAAAGTGGATTTTGAACTCAAATGTCAAATATTTGATTTTGAAATTGATCCCACATTATACGTTTTTTTATTATTGCTTATTGTTGGTGTCGTATTACAATGTTTGTTTTTCAAGAAATGGGTAGTGGTATCTATGTTCACTCTTAGTGATCATTATTTATTGAACGCTTGTGCAGTCAGAATTATATTATAATAATAGTAATAATAATAATCATAATAAATGAAAACGTTGTTTTGTATTGTATAATGATTATAAATGTTTACTTCGTTGTAATACGTAATGAAAATTTAGTTTTAATTTTAATGCAATTTTGCTTTTATCAGATATGCTTCAGTCTTATCTATATACTGATTTTCTTTATTCCAAAAACAATCAGTAATATTTTATATTGTGAACCCATAATTGAATATTAAACGTTATTGAATAAGAGGGTTTGCATGCTTTTTACATGAATGCTCTTTAACATTGAATTAGATGTTCAATAATATCATTTTAGTTAGGAAGAAAGTAAAATGAATATGAAGAAATTACTGCTTGGCTTGAATGACTTTGGCATCATTTTCAATGTTTCATTTTAACTATATATTTCAAAAATATGCTTGGATGGTAAACACTTTTTTACAGTTCAAGCATATTTGTAAGTGCGCGTTTATAGGTGAAGGAATAAAGCCGTACTTTAGATATTCAAGTTACCGTCTTCAAGCGCCACTTCACTCAAGCGGTCCCTTGTTATCCAGCGACACCTTCCAGCTTTACACCGGTAGCGCTCACCCTGGGAATTACTAATTTTGACTGTTATGCACTCAATGAAATGTATAAAAAAGTAAATATGGAATGAATATTTAACATGCAAATCAGTAGACGCTCTGTGATACTCCATGCAGTTTTCAGGCAATTGCGTATGACTGCAAAGCATCAGCGGAGAGTATAAAAAGAAGCGGCAAAGTATTCGCGGAAATGCGATATTCACGGTACCGCCGGAACGGATATACGGAAAATGTTGAGGGGCGACTGTAATAATATTTCTTAACACAAACATGTTTATTGAATTTACAATGATCTATATTTGGAGATGTTTAGCCTGTAATAGCAGTTGAAACAGATTTTGTGGACGTGCTCTGTGCAGCATGGTGCCTGCAGCAGGATTTGCCTGGCACCAATTCACAACATTTTTTTGACTTTTCTGTCTTTCGCTCGACTGCAGAAGGCGCAATGCTTTTTGGTTTGTGATAGTTTTTACTGTACTGGGCTGTCGTTATTAGACCCAAGCGCTTCTATTGATTAGTTCATATGTCGTGTCAAACATCTCAGTGGATTTTCTGTTCTTTGCTTCAGTGTTTTCTCTGTAAGATTCCTTGAGCATTTCAATATAAATAACCTTTTACGATGCCACCTTTTGGTGATCTACCCAGGATGTCTAGCTGCCAATATTACATTCTCAGCCCCTCCTGCGACATCAGGCATTTTGAGGAATAACACTATGGGCCGTCTGGAGCTATAATACTGTGACTTGCAGGAGTATAACCGTATTAGGTAGTCCAGATTAGCTACTCTAGACATTGTATTATTATAAAATAGAACAACTTCTGGTTTGTTGTCCTTTTCTGGACAGACATTTTTGTCATGGTGCGTGGAGGACGCATTAATTTTTGTTTTTAGTTCCTCAAGTAATGTTATTTCTTATTGATAAAGCAAACAAAACCAATGATAACTTGAAAATAATTTTGAACTAACGATTTTAGACCGTCCGCAACATTAAAATAAAAGTAATTTAATTTTCAATGCAGATTTGATCTTGATTTAATATCTTCAACGGAGCAAAACTTTAATTTATCATTCAGACCATGTGAAACAGATATCCACATCTTTCACCAATTTGATTAAAAATTAACAATGTACAGATATATCCCGTTTAACACTCTTTGCCCGGTTCTGAAAAAATAGCGTTAAGCAAAACAGCGTTGTACAGGGTCGTTATAGCATGTGTTTATAGTAATTCAGTTTTAACAAAAGTCAGAATATATACAACAAAATTTGTCTGAAATATGTCTAATCACCGCGCTTCATCTCGACCGTATAATAAAAACTCTCATTGCATTCATTTTGGTGATGTTTGACTTTTCTTTACTGTTGGCACATATGCATACACGCGCACACATACGGCCAACTGACCAAAGCCTGATTCTTGTCACATCGATGGACTACATTCACAATATTGTCGCTGTGCTGACCCGATGGGTGAAAAATTTTTATCACAAAATTGGTCCACAGTAAAAAAGCGATCTCGTTGGTTTGTTGCTTCACAGTGGACGGAAACTGCTTGCTTATATGCTTGCCTGCTTGCTTGGACGCTTTGTATAATCTGAACAATAATGCTCATGCTTGGCAAATTGGCACGGCCACTGACGTCACGAATAATGCATTCAATCCTTAATTTTATCACATTTCTTTCATTTGGACATCATTTAAAATATAATTCATTAATTAATCATTCTATATTTCATTTTTCAATAATATTTCTTATTTTATTCATAATTATAAAGTAGACAAAGATCTATTATCATCTAGGCGTATATATGTATATATATATATATGTATATATGTGTGTAATGTGTTTCGAAAAGAAACTTATTAATAATGGGCCAAGGCAAGTTGGCCCACCTTGTTTTTAAGCCGACGAGCTTTAAACTAAATTTTCAACCTGGTTTTGGTTTAAAGAGCAAAAAATGCGAAACGCAAAAAAACAAGCAAACACCGCTTTATTCATTGATGGCGCACCGTTTGAAGCAATAATGATTTCGCTCGATTACGATATTTGCATTACTAACAACTGGGATATAATGTTACATCATGTGTTGATACATTTTCAACGTCATATCAATATTATTTACTTTTTAAATTTGTTAAAAATTTCGCATGAAATTATTGCATGGGATTGAAATTTTTCCTCATCAAATAACAACCCTATCTAGTGTAGTTAACTTTATTATTATTATTATTATTATTATCAGTTTTAAATAATCACCTACAACAAATTATTTGAAAAAAAAAGATAAAATTCTGTTTTTCTTTTCAACCAGAAAACAACAACAGCTACTGTATGAGTCAGTCGTAAAAGCCGTAAAGCGTAGGTGTTTTGCTCAAAAAACTTTTGGAATTTGTTGCAAAAAATTAGTAGAAAAATAATATTTTTCAAGTGATAATTATAGGATAAAATTTCAATTTTCTAATTTGTCAACAAATGCCGTTAGTACGTTCCCGCTTAGCACGTTTTCCCGCTTTGTACGCTGGTTTTCTGAAGTCCCAACTCCATTTATATAACATGTACGTAATAAGTACCCCGTTATCACGCTCGGCAATCCCGCTTAGTACGTTCAGATTTGTAATGGTGATTGGACTTTGATGACGTAATTGCTGCACTGATTGTCACACACTACGACAATTGGAACGAATGATTTTACCGTATACAACAAAGCCATCGCACGTGGCAAACATAAAGTCGTACTGAGCATGATTAAGCGTGGGAAAATGCCTCCAGGCCACCGTCGCTTTACGTGTTGTTGTTGTTTGTGCTAGGTGGCGCTGTTGGTATGCGTAGTATAATTGGTTGTTTGTGAGTGAATACGAGGTAAGCTGCATTTGAAAATTTGCCGTTATTATGTGGCGTCAGGGCTTTCAGAGAAAACATGGAGAACCGCGCCAAATTACTGTTGCTCAAAAACTTCAGATCATTCAAACGGTTGATGAAAACCCTAACATGAAGCGCATCGACATTGCGCGAATGATGAAAATTCCTTCATCAACGTTGAACAGGATTCTTGCGAAGCGCAAGATTTTAAAATCTGCTTGCAATGATGGAAATTCAAGCAGCCGCAAGCAAATTCAGGGTAGAAAATTTCCAGAACTATTATTGATAACTTTTTCACTAAGACAAATTGAATAAAACTACTGCACGCATTGTATTAACGGATTCCAATGACTCGATTATGCTTCCTGTTTACTACGCTTTTCCGCTTAGCACGTCCATTTTTTTTCAGGTCCCCAGATAAACGTACTAACGGGATTCTACTGTATATATTTGTTTGAATAGCATTCAGCAACGGAGAAACGATTCAGCTTGGTGAAAAAGTTCGGTCGTCAGCACTCAGTGTTCATGAAATTGTGTTCACATCAATCAACATCATTTAGGCGATAACTTTGTTAGTTTGGTTTTATTGATGGGTTTTCTTTGCACTTTAATCAGTTCATATTTTATAGATATAATGGACAGGTGTAAAGTTGAATTGTATAAATAACCTTATTAATCAAATGATGAATTTATACAATACTCAATGTAAACATTACACACCTAGGAAGCGAAAATTCTTGTATCTCTTGTCAATGTAAAATGTAAAATATCTCTTGTCATCCAGGCTTTTGGCTGATAATCATAAACCACCGGAAACTTCTGCACACTAATCATAGCTCGTGGACGTTACAATTTTCCAACTAACAACAGTTGCAAACAATCTCTATCTCTAGCATTCGCGCAACAAATAAGAGTCACTTTTTCTTTACATGACTTAAAGCTTTTGTTTTTTTAAACTTAATTTTTGCTCCAAACTCAAAACCGTTCTCTTTCTAGAAGTAGACATACCGAATATAAAAATTAGCAAACAGCAGAATGTGGCAGTATTAGTAAAATGCTGGATGAATTTAATATCATAAACAATGCATTTTAACCAGCTGGCCAAAATGAGTTCAGATAATCGGGTGTTAAGATAATCAGTGATCAGATAATCAGAGTTCCACTGTACTTTTAAATTGTTTATATACTTTACTGCTTATATTAATCATTGTGATGATGGACCAACCTTTGATTCCTCAACCTTGAATTTCTTGGTGGTGAAACTATCAAGTGTTGACTCATTACGTTTTCTCTCATGTAGAATTTCTTGATTACAAGATATCATTTCAGGAACATCCATATACGCTTTGGAACTTCGCTTATCATCAGGATCCTGTTCTATAAACTGGCCCATTATATATGAAATGTTGGTGATGCTGTGTTGTGTCCGTGCTAAGTGCCGTTTATTTCTATATTTAATCTAAGTAATACAGTAATGTGATAATCAAGAACGAATAACGTGATGTGTTTATGCATACACATCACGCTGTTCTTGAGGAATTCTGTTGTTAGAGTTCTCAAAGGTATAAACTCTTCTGAATCAACGGCTGTTGGCTTATTATCAGTGCATAGCTCTGCAAATTGTTTCAAGACATCGTTACTAAGGCCGTCGTTATGAGATAATAAACACAGCATACCAAAAATATATGACCGAACATATGAAATCTAACAGAATTCAAATCAGTTACCGTAAATGATTGATCGAATGTATGAAATAACTCAGGCAACATGTTATAATAAAATCGGTTCAGTGCTGTTAAAAATACTTTAAGCAAAAATGAGTCACGTAACATATCAAAAAACAGCGTTATAAAGAAGCAGCATTAAGTGCGGCAGCGTTAAGCGGAGTATTTCTGTAAATAACAATACGTTAATAGCTGCACTGTTTACATAAAAATGATATTTTAATGATATATGATAAATTATTTCCAAAAAATATATTTCAGTAATCTTTGGAAAGAGATTATAGATTATATAGACAAACAAAATGCAAAAAAAAACACCGAAAACACACCTGTAACATGATGATAAATTTTATTTAGATAATTCAGTAAACGGCGTCACATTTTTCTAATAGAGATTAACGGAAAAAAGTGAATGCTGGATCATTGAAACCAAATCTACCAACATCACTTTTACTTCTTGATACAGATGGTAGCTTGTTAATGGTTCTCGTTTCTCTGTATACACCTGGAGAAGAACTGAAAAAGCTTCCACCTTTCATGGCTCCAATACTAGGAGACATAAAATTTGATACCATCTGGTCAAAATCAGGGAATCTTGATCTAGAAGGAAGAGTTTCTCTGTGGAAAGATTAAAAACGTCAGATCCTTTGTAATCATTAGTATCTTTCACGTTATCTCTGCTGGGAATATTCATAAAATCTTTCGTAGTATCTTTCTGTCGATCATCTACTCTGCTAGGGCTTACACCTAAAATGTATTTAAAAATTGAAAAAACCCCAAACACGGTTACGTTTATAATTTTCAAATTAAACCAATAGTGATGTAAGATTGTGAATTGCCAAAATAAAGAAAAATTAACAAAAAAATTGTTTTTCAAATTTCAAATAAAATAAATTGAAAAATATATAATTTAATAAATCTCAAATTAAAATAAAATTTACTTGGACTAGGTTGTTGTTTGTCATTGTCATCTCTTTTCTGCTCATTTGGTTTGGGTTCAAATCGAGACACGGCGGGAACAGCGGAGTCAACGCGTTGGGCGCTTTCTTGTATCCATTCCATCATTGCTGGAACTCTAGTAAATTCTCCAGGTTGTCTTAAATCTCCGCACATAACAGGACCAGCGCTAACTATTCCGTACAATGTTGCTTTGTTGTTTATCAAACACACTAATGGTCCACCAGAGTCACCCTAAAAAATTTTATTCACAATTGAAAATAAATTGATAACATGCCATTTCAATATAATACAAATAAATAATTTTTTAACTATTATTTACTTGGCATGTTGCAGAGCGACTAGTGCCAGCTGCACAAAATATTATAGCATGCTGTTCAGCTGGAATTCTACATTCTTCTTTTTTTAATATATTCATTTCTGCAATTTTCAAAACATCAGAACCTTGTCCACCGTCTATTAATAAAGTATCTATTAAATTATTGCATCGTGAACTGGTTGGTTTTATTAACATACGATATGTTTTTCCCCATCCGCTTACATAACACGGCACATCCAGTGGAATTGGCTCTCCCGCTTTTGGCATACATACTGATCGAATTTCATTGTTGTAAATTACATATTCTTTTAGAAGCACTAGAGAAATATCGTAGGCGAGGGTGCGGTCATCATACCGGGGATGACTGATGATGCGCTTTGCACCTACTGTAAGTTGAGTCTTTTCTGTTTCAGCAGGTCTGTGTGCCCCAAAAATAACCTCCACTTTCTCAGGGGCAAAGACTCGCCTATATCTATAACAAAATTTATCAGTAAATCAGAATGTGTTAAAGAAATTTCTGCTAAATTGTTGTTTCTGCTAAATAGCTCAATTTTATTGTCTTACTCTGCATAATATGTGCAATGTGCTGCAGTCAGTACCCATTGACTTCCATTTCCAGGTTTTAGTTCAATAAGACTTCCTCCGCATCCTTTTAATTTTCTATCAGATTTTTCGAATAGTAATCTTGCTTGATATGGTACTGAATTTGGTGTTACAACAGAACCTCCTGAAATTCTGTTTCCTTTAACGCTTGTTGGAAAAGGATGTGGTGTGGTGCCACATTCATATTTGGCAAAAGCTAGCTAAAAATAAAAATTATATTAATTTGTTCTTTATCAATTTATTAAATGTGTTGCAACGAGTTGTAATGTTTTCAACCGTATTTAAAGTATTTAATGGCGACTAGGATTTGAAATATTCATCAAAATTTAACATCTATGAAATTAAATTACAACAATTGTTAATTTTGTTCAATAGATTTTTTTTTGCGTGACAAGTAATAACATAGGCCAAGTAATTAATAAAACTAAATGCAATGCATTTTAGGAATAAGCTCACAGAAATTCAAGCTTTAATTTTCAATGTTTAGGATTTATATTTCTAGTATACGATTTTGCGTTATCTTTATCAATAAACCTTTTTTAGTATTTAATTTTTTTTCAATTTTTTCATCATTTACTTCTCTATTTTTAATTTTATAAAAATGGAAAACATACCGTTATATATCCTAGCAGAATTATGCATTTGTAGGCAATCATCATCTCGAATTATCTTTAATTTGTATGGTAGAGATGTGAGTGGTGACCATTAATGCTTCTCTCACTCCTTATAAATCAATTTTTATGCATGCGCAAACACTAATTAAGTAATTCATCTTTATTGTTAAATATTATTGTATTTATTTTATGAAAACAAAATTGATAATTTTTTGTCATATGTTTTTTTAAATTGTTATTTTTTTGAATGAATAACGTATTGTTCACTATTGATGCAATAGCAAATATAGCATGTGGTTGCGATTGTGTAATGTTTGTTTTTACACAAATGCACTTTCACCTTGTATAATTTTGAAATTTTATATACTGTTTTATTTTTTTAGATGTCTATTTATTTGTGTAGCTATTTAAATCGTTGTTTGTACGAGTTGATAAAATAAAAACATTCTTATTATAAGGTGTTTAACTATCAATTTTTTTTAATTTAGGGTTTGAAATTGTTGACTTTGAAAATATTGATATCCTAGCAATAACATTCCTTCTTAATTTATTATGTTTGTGTGGATGTGAAAATTTTGAAATATTATTTTTGCTTGTTCCGCTACTTTTAGGAGTTAAGCCGTATTAAGTGGTCCGGATTGACTCCATCAAACTTTGTATCATTAAAATCGCAGTGCAATCTCTAGTTTGTTATCCTCTTCTGGATTTCCTTTTTTATCATGGTACATTGGAAATAACAATAAGATGCGTTTATTTTTATTTTGTACGTAGTTTTCTGTCAAAGCAGAAAAAACATGACGCAGGATGACGTTCTGCTGTGATAGTTATTTCTGGTAGGATGTCGCGTTTATTTTTTCTCAGTGTGTTAGCCATAATTGTTTATCGTGCCAAAAGTTCCTCCTCAAGATCCACTGTGGTGAAAAAATTATCCGTCGCTATATTGCGACTATTGCGCCCAGGCAAGCGCATCCTGTTATTTCATCTTCTTATCACGATGGCAGGGAACTATGTGACATGTGTTGTAAGTGAACAATTGCAAAATTTGCACAGAAATATAAATTGCCAGTCAACTGTATAGAACAACTAATTCCTGTTTTTCAGATTTCTGATATCGAATAAGTGAAGAGATGCTATTTAGATTAAGACTGTTGTGTGACAGAATTATAATACATTTTAGGGATCTTAGTAATGGTAAGCAATAAAGGTAACTACAACTTAATTTTATGTCAAATATGGATTATTCATCATATTTTACGTGTTCTAACACGTAAATGTATTTAGAATTTACTCATTTAACACAGGTTTTAGAATAATACAGAAAAACGAATTGATTTCAGATAAAAATTATGTACATCAAAGCTAAAAATCACTGTGGTCATAAAGACCTTAAAAGTGCAAAATACGTTTATTTCAATTTCAATCATCATAACTTTTGATAGACTGAATCAAATAAAAAATTCAAAATAATGCTTTTCAATGTGTGAAAAGAGCATTCCTGAAATCACAGTTCAAAGAAGCATATGTGAAGAGAGATACAATTGCTTATAACACGGGGGGGGGGGGGGGTCCGCGAAACCCCAAAAGACCATCTGAGGGTTAAAGGATAAATTGACGGGATAGTCTCTCTAGGTAAAATTTTCAGGGCTAATGTTCTATTGGTTGGCAAAAAATCGAGTTTTTATTGGATAGCTTCTCATTCCTAAATTGTTCAT
>JYDO01000284.1:0-17299 GCA_001447755.1 Trichinella papuae | reverse complement strand
CACAAATTATAATGACAAATACTGGTTGTAAATAAAGATACAAACAATGGCTTAATGTAGCACATTATTATTGTAATATTACAGGCAATCCATTTTTTCAATATAAAGATTAGTTGGTTGCAGTGGCACAATGTCTGCAAATTTAGAAATGGACTTTTTCCATATTTATACGTTATTGTTGTATTGCCGATCTTGCACATGGTATATATTGTAATAAAGTTCACATTTGTTTCTTGTTGTAAAATGGAAATTTCTATACTATATATCTGCTTAGTTCTGAAGCGCTTATATCGAATGGTAAGAAAGTGAAATGCAAAACAGAAGCTTTTTAAAAGCATCATTTTCAAAGTCTAAAAACAAATATACACAGTTCCACATTATAACTAAAAGCTTTTTCTTTAAAAAAATGGTAAATGATTATTTATGTCCATATAAGATAATGACTAACTGACAGAATCATTATTAATCCATTAATTGTTAAATTTACTCGTTGAACAACTGCTACTGGAAGACATTAACAAAAAATAATTGTAATAATATCAAAATAGCAAAGTGCAAAAGTACAAATAAGCAACAGAAGACCGGGCGATATAAATTTTAAAAAAATAGAAAAAGAAAAATTACTTATTAAAAATTTTGTTTTAATAAAAAAATATTTATAAAATGACGCCAATTTCACAGCAATCACAAAATTTCTGAGAGTCGGATAATCTTCTTCCTTCGAAGACGCCAGTTTCTCCAACCGAACTTCTTGGGCTCTGATGATGATCTCCGGTCGGCCACATTCTTTTTTCAGCGCATCTACAAGCGCTTCGACCCCATCCGGCTGATCTAATCCGATCCATTTAACAACTTCCAAGGCTTCACCACTAAGCGATTTCTTGATAGCATTAAATTTCATGATTGGCTGCCGAAAGCTACAATATCGAATGGGCGCAATAGCTTCCTCCCATGCTGGATACTCAGCAGCTGCTCCTCTGAAATTTGCGATCTGATCCACAGCCTTCTATCCAAGAATGGCACTGATCAATTCACCACCATCCTTCATCAGATCAAAGGGTTTGTGAATTGACGCACCCAACGTCTCATCCTGCTCAGGTTGCAAAACAATATTCGAAGTTGTCGAAAGTGGTTCAGCACATATTGGCGGTTCTTCATTGCCACTGCTCACCACATTGTTATTCTGAACCGAATCTTTGGACATACCCTTCTTGATTGATATCGTTTTTGTTAAGCCACTGACAAATGAGCTTTCCTGGAGATTGAGACTTTCAGCAGCTGTTATGATCGTTACGTCCAGATCGATGCTAAGCTCTTCCAGGCGGATACGAGATTCCCTGGACAGCTGTGAATCATCGCACCACCTGCGCAGGGCTTCAGCCATCTTCTCCAAGCGCTGAATCTTTAGAATCAGGCGGTTCCTTTGCAATGCAACGGTGAAATCTGTTGATTCCATCGCAGCCGTAATTTGCTCCAGACGACGTTGATCTTCTTTTTCGTCGTTTTCCCATGCAGCTACAGCTACAATGTTTTCAGGCGCTTCTTTTTTCTCAGCCTTTGCTTCCAGTAAACTCTCATCAGATTTTCCTGTAGCCCTAGAAAGGCCATCAAAACTGCTTGCGACAGCGGATACAGAGTCACTATGGCATCCTGGAAACGCTGCAGACACCTGACATTTCTGTCGAAGACATTCGTCCGCAGCACCGACTTGTTCTCGCATCAATATAGTACACTGCTCCCATTTAACCGAAGAACGGGTACCATGACGCAGTGTCTTCAATTTGTCACCTTGACAGAGCAAACGAACAAGCTCAACTCTGTACTTTTCGACGGCTTCTCTCGACGGATACTCCTGCAGAAGCTCCCTTTCAAGCGCCCCAGCCACCTCTTGCGCACTCTTTATGACCTGATCCATTTGAACGTTAGTAGCTTCACCACTAGTACTGCCAATCCGGCTCAGAGGACCATGAACCATATACCCAATTGACCAAAGCTACCGAAATTGAACAACTAACGCAGTGCAGTAATGATAACGCCTTTCTTCAGTGAATATTTATTCAACAATGACCTACTCTTAGCAAAAATCTCTTCCGGGTTTGAATAGAGTCAAATGCTTGCAGCAACTGCCGTCGGCAATTTTCTTTATCATATTTGCATAAACTTACTCTGGTGACCCGCATCACTACTTATAGCTGTAGAGTGGTTTTTATTCAACGGATTTGAACAGTTCTGGATGTGACATCAATGTGTTTTGAACGTTTGTGGAACTCTGGATTCTTGGAGAGCTTAACTGCTCCCATGTTGTCCACAAACAGTATCGGCTTCTGCTTCACTTTTGTGACTTCAGCAAATAATGTCATCAGCCACATCATGTCTTTTGCGGCTTCACTAGCAGCGACATATTCTGCCTCCGTTGTCGACAATGCAACGCTTCTCTGCTTTTGACTGTGCCATAACACGGCTCCTCCTGCACACATGCAGACAACGCCAGTACGTGAACGTCGAGTCGTGACGTCACCTGCGTAATCTGCATCTGAGTAGCCTTTCAGAAATCCTTCTTTTGCATGGTACAGCAGACCATAATCAGCGGTTACGCAAAGGTATCTGAAAATTCTTTTGACTGCTTGCCAAGCTTTGATGACCGGCTTGTCCATCACTTGTGATACAGTGCTAACAGCGTAGGCAATGTCAGGTCTCGTTGCTGTCATCAACAACATGAGAGCTCCAACAGCTTTACGATACGGAATATCTGAACTTAGATGTTCTTCATTTTCTTCCACTAAAACACTAATTTCAGCCGGTGTCGAGACAGCATTAGCTTTGTCTAGACGGAAGCGCTTCAATATATGGCGAGTATACGCTTGTTGACCAGCAAAAATTGACCTATCGCTAAGCTCCTTAATTCCCATGCCAAGAAAGGTGTCCAAGGGTCTGTGCTTTATTTGGAACTCCTTTTTCATCACTGCAAGGAATTGTTCCATCTCATCGGTGTCAGAACCAGCCACAATTCCATCATCGACATAAATCACCACAAGCAATTTTGATCTTTCTTTCAGGCGAACAAACAAACAAGGGTCTTCTGTGTTCTGTTTCAGACCTTGTTTTCTAAGGAAATCCACCAATCTCCGGTTCCAGCAACGGGGAGCTTGCTTCAAGCCATACAAACTAGTTTGTACACTTGATTCGTGCCATTTTCAAATCCTTCCGGTTGCTTCACGTACACTTCTTTCAGCGCACCATACAGAAACGCAGTCTTTACATCAAACTGTTGAAGCTTCAGCCTTTCTACTGCGGCGATGCTTAGCAGTGCATGTACAGTATCAAAATGAGCCACGGGGCTGAAAGTCTCATCATAGTCAATGCCAGGCCTTTGCATGTAACCTTTAGCAACCAGACGTGCTTTATATCTGGCTACACTTCCATCAGCTTTTGTTTTGATGCGCAAAACCCATCGACTGTCCAAGACTTTCTTTCCAGACAGGAAATCTACTAATTTCCACACGGAGTTCTCCTCGAGGGAATGCAATTACTCTTCCATGGCCTTTCATCAATCTGCGGCATCAACGGATTGCACTGCCTCATGAAATGACGGAGAAGATGTCTGAGCTGTTAGCACGTAGTCAAAAAGATAATTCAGCATCTTTCTGACACGTTTGCTGCGAAGTGCGACTTCCTCTTGCTCCGTTTTCGCCTCTGAGATGAAGGCTGATACCTTCTTGAAAGAGAAGGACACGAGCAAGGAGCCAGCGATGAAACCTGCGTTGACAGAAAAGTTAGTGCCACAGCCGCAGCTGTGAAAGCTGCAGTCCGTGCCACTGCCGAAGTTCGAAGGTGACATCCTGCAGTTTAAGTCGTTCTGGGATCAATTCGAGGTGAGCATTAATCGACGGGAGGACCCGGGTGCCATCACCAAGCTTCTTCATTTGCGGTCATGTCTGTCCGGCGCCGCGTTGAAGGCCATTGAAGGAATAACGCACATAACCGAGGTCACTTAACTGCATGACCGAGGAATAACGAATAGCCCTGAGGTCGTTCAGACGCTCCACAATCGATTCCATCGAGTGCCTGAGGTTGTGGAGAGTCACGTGTTAAAGGTGGTCAGCTTGAAGGAGTGCTCTGAGGACGGAGCAGCCGAGCTGACGAGACTCCACGACGAATTGAACCGCCACTTTCTCGAATTGAGAGCTCTGGGGAAGGACATGGACGAAAACTTGAGCGGCTTCCACGCTTTCCTCCCGATGATAAAGAAAAAGCTGCCGCCAGACACGTTGGAAGCCTGGAGATCGTTCGTGCAAGACCTGACGGATGAGCAAATCACCTCAGTGGCGTTCCTCGAATCAAGGGCTCGACAAGGAAAATAATTGCTCAGAAATCAGAACGGAAGTCTGAGAAGGGAGAGCGTTTCATGACGGCGACCATCCAAGTGGGTTCGGTCAGAAAATGCGTGGTGTGCTCTGGAATCCATCCCGTTGAGAGTTGCCCGCGATTCATCAAACTCTCCGCGTCGGAACGATGGCAGTGTGTCCGGAAACATGGCCTGTGTTTTGGGTGTTTGCAAAAAGGGCACCGTAAAGGGAGCTGTCAGCATACTCCCGATCGACCAGGTCAGCAACTTCTGCTTGCCTAGGAGAACTCCCACCGTCATCAGAGTCGCAGACGAGCACCGCGGACAGCACCTTCGAGAAGTGCAAGATCAGCGGCGCAACCGGATGCAGCTGCTAAGGAGAACATCCCAGCAATTGCATCCGCCCAGTGTTCTGAACCAGAGGATGGGAATTCTGACAGAGTAACGACTGAACTCGCTCCAGTGGGTGTCCACTTCTTCTCGACTGTTTGGACCCTGGTGTCCTCCTGCCTGCCATTCGAGCGATGGCCTACGGTGAGAACGGGAAGAAGTGGTTGGTCAACTGCCTTCTTGACAGTGCTTCAGAGAAATCGCTCATCAGGACCGACGTCACTGATGAACTGCAGCTCAGGGGCACACTGAGCGTGGTGACCGTCAGGGGCGTGCATGGCCTGAGTGCGAGAGTTCGGTGTCACGTGCTTGGCAGCCTTGCGGCGTCGCTTCTGGGTGGTTCAGGGCCGGCAAGCAATCAAGAGATGCATCAGAGCTTGCATCATCTGCCGGAAGCACGACGCTCGTCCATTTTGTCCATTGATGAGCGACCTGTCGCCTGAAAGAGTGACAACGTCATTCCCATTCAACCGAGTGTGGTTGGATTTCACTGGACCGTTGCACGTGAAAGATGAACAGCGGCCTCCGCAGAAGGTGTACATTTGCCTGTTCACGTGCATGGTCACGCGAGCGAAGCACTTGGAACTGGTGTTGGACATGACCACGATCAGCTTCTTGGCCGCCCTCCGCCGATTCATTGCCAGACGTGGGAGACCGAGTGTGATTCACTATGACAATTTCCGGAGAAAGAAAGGGGATGGGATCTCAGTAAAGGTACGTAGTGATTTCGTGTGACTACTGATTAACATGTTGGGCCACATCGAAGAGTTTGATATCTCTAAGCCAAAAGAATGGACGGCATACGCGTCTCGTTTGATTTTCTTCTTAGAAGCTAATAACGTAACTGATCCCGCGAAGAGAAGAGCCGTACTTTTGAGCTCTTGTGGTGGAGCAGTTTTCAACCTGATTCAAGCTCTCATTTCACCAGTTAATCCTAATGAAAAATCTTTCGACGAGATTCTGTTCGTTTTAGAAGAACATTTCTCTCCGCAACCCTCTGAAATTGCGAAACGCAATGCTTTCTATAAGCGAAATCAGAAAGTTGGGGAATCAATTTCTGATTTTGTGGCTGATCTTCGTCGGTTAGCCCAAGGTTGCAAATTTTCAGATTTAGAGATTATGCTTCGTGATCGACTGGTTATTGGCTTGAGAGATGCAGAACTACAGCTTCGTCTATTTTCTCGAAAAAATTTGACCTTCGAATCAGCCCTGGAAGAAGCACTATCAGCAGAAGCCGCCGCTCAGCATACCCGAGAAGTTCGTGCTTCAGACAACACGTCATCTAACATTTATCAAATCCAAGCGAGAACACCAAAACAAACTACGATATGCCAGAGTTGTGGAGGCACACACATTCGATCTCAGTGTCGTTTCAGAAACGCTCGCTGTAGAACATGTCAGAAAGTTGGGCATATAGCAAAAGTTTGCCGGAGTAAAGCGAACCGACAGAGACAAACAAGCTTCAAGCGCACAGCAAACTCATTAACATCCGTTGACAATCTGGCCTCAAGGTTTCCTGATTCACTACTACTGAACAATCTTAGATCATCGGCAAAACGTGATCAATCATGCGTATTGTCACGGAAGATCAGAGTAACAGTTGTCATCGAAAGCTTTCCGTGCGAAATGGAAATTGACACTGGCTCAGAATTCACTATTCTTTCTGAATACGTTTTCCGAAAGTTGTCACAACGAAGAAAAATTCGGTTGGAACCGATCACTCTCAAACTGGCAACTTTTCAGGGTGAATTGGTAAAAGTAATAGGAAGCTGTTCGGTGAATGTGCAATATGGAAATATTCATCGCACACTGACTCTTATTGTCGCGAAGGGCCGCTGTCCAAATCTGCTCGGACTTAACTGGTTTGAACCTCTTGGCATACATCTTAGTGGTGTACATCATTTGACGTCAACTCATTCACAAATATCAGAAGTCTTGCGAAAATACCGATCTGTATTCACAGAGGAATTGGGTATGTACGTTGGAAAACCAGTCTCTTTAGACTTGGATCCAAATGTTACCCCGATTTGCATGAAGGCGCGAAAGGTTCCCTTTGCATTGAGAGAAAAGATTGATGCGGAATTAGATAAGCTGGTTGAACAAGGCGTTCTAGAACCAGTGGATCATCCAGTTTGGTCGACTCCAATCGTCACACCAGTGAAACCTGACGGAACCGTACGCATTTGTGGAGATTACAAATGCACTGTAAATAAAGCTTTGAGAAAGCACGCCTACCCGATTCCTGCTGTCAATCACTTGTTAGCGTCGCTTTCAGGAGGAAAAGTTTTCGCTAAATTAGATTTAGCGCAAGCATATCAACAGTTGACAGTTGATGACGCTACAGCCGACGCGCAAACAATCATCACTCATCGTGGCGCTTTTCGAGTCAAACGTTTGCAATTTGGCATCAGCGCTGCTCCTGGAATATTTCAAAATGTCATTGATAAAACTGTTGCTGGCATTCAAGGAGTGTTGCCATACTTTGACGACATCCTCATTGCAGCGAGTGATGAGAAAGAGCTAGCAAGTCGTCTGGAAACCGTTCTCCACCGCTTCTCAAAAGCCGGACTGCGACTTAAATCAGACAAGTGTAAATTCTGTCTTCCGCGCGTTGAATTTTTAGGCTTTGAAATTGACGCAACAGGAATCCATCCTGCTAAAGCAAAGGTGCAAGCAATTCAGGACGCCCCGACTCCAAAAAACAAACAACAACTGCAAGCCTTCTTGGGACTTCTGAACTTTTACCATTCATTCCTCAAGGCCAAGGCTACTGTTGCAGAACCGCTACATCGTCTGCTTGACAAAAATGCGAGGTGGACATGGACCGGCAAGCACGAAAAAGCTTTCAGAGATGTCAAAANGTGGAATTAACATGTATACCTTAGATCCTTCTTATTAAGCCAATTTTAAAATATTGAAGCCCTCACACAAGGGGAACCTAATTCGGCCTCTAAACGGTTAAGTCGTTTGCCCAAACAGTCAACATAAAATAACGGCTCACCCGACAGTTATTTTTTTGTTAGAGACTATAGGCAATTCCCCACTTCACGGCAAAGATATTGCACGAATAACTGCAAAGCATCAGATTCTCACATGAGTTTTAAGCTGGGCATGGAGGGGATGGCCGAAATATGCATCAGATGAACGATTGAAGCCTTACGTGACGCGTCAACATGAAATTCCAATTCACAATGGTTGTTTGCTATGGGGCAGTAGAGTGATCATCCCACTCCAAGCACGCCACAAAATTCTCAAGGAATTGCACGCAGGTCATCCAGGCATCGTACGAATGAAAGCGCTTGCCTGAAGCTACGTTTGGTGGCCAAAATTGGACAGTGAAATTGAAAATTTGGTAAGAACATGTTAACTTTGCCAACAGTCTAGAGCTTCGCCACCGTACGCACCTGTACAAAAGTGGGAATCTCCAAGAATTCCGTGGTCTCGCATACACGTTGATCTAGCAGGCCCCATTTGCGGCAAGAATTTCTTAATCGTTGTGGACGCCTTCTCCAAATGGCTTGAATCAGGGTACTGAAAAACACGACATCCGAATCGGTGATATCATGCTTGAGACAAATTTTTAGCATTCATGGACTCCCTGACATTATCGTCTCCGATAATGGTACACAGTTCACTTCACAAGTTTTTCAGGAATACTTAAACAAGGGTGGTGTATCAAGCACATCACGTCCGACCGCTTTCACCCTTCTTCTAATGGTCAAGCTGAGAGGATGGTGCGTACTACAAAAGAATCCCTAAAGAAGATGACACAACGTGACTGGGAATACAACCTTGCGAATTTCTTATTTTGCCAACGTGTCACTCCTTGCACGACAACTTGAAAAAGCCCGGCTGAGCTACTGATGAACCGTAGACTCCGAACTGTTCAGGACCGAGTACGACCAGACGTAACACCGGAAGACCCTGACAAAAATTTTGAGAACATACGCACATTCCAAACTGATGATCAGGTATACGCCAAGAATTATTCTTCGGGAAAAACCTGGAAACCAGCGACCGTTGTGACTCCGACAGGCCCACTGTCCTACAAAGTACAAACAGAAGACGGTCAACTGTGGCGCAGACACATAGACCAGTTAAGAAAACGCTATGTAACTGTTGAGCAAAATCACAGTGCAGAAAAAATCGAATCACAAGGAGATAAAACTAGAGTAGAAACAGTAACAGCTGAAATTATACCTGAGGAAAATGCAGCAGTTGTCACAACACCAAGAGAAGAAAGTGCGGCAGCGTCACAATCACCTGATACTGCAAGTGTTGGACAACAGAGATCGTCTACGCGAGAAAGAAGACCGCCACAATGGCTCAAGGACTACGAATGTTAAGGGGGAAGGGATGTAATGTATTGCGATTTCATGCCATCAAAAATGTCTACAAAAGAACGCGCAGGAACATATTACAATAGTTTTCCACGTCACCCGTGTGCGTGCGTAGGTGTTCTCGCATTCTCTCGGTGTGCATTGTCTCTCTGTGTGTGTTATACATTAGCTTGGTATTGTGTTGTCATTACTAGTAAAGTCTCTGCATATATCAATCAGTCACATTCACAACACCGACATATTGACGAAAGCTCTGCCGAAGACCCGTTTTCATAATTTGCGTCAGCAATTAGGAATTGTTTCTGAGCGCATGAATTGTTAGAGGAAGTGTTGATGAAAGGAACAATTCTTGTTGAAACCTGATATTCATATACTGTACTAACGTGTGGATATATATAGAAATAATAGTGTGTGTGTGTGAAAAAAATACCTTGCGTGCTAGTAAACTCAATTCCGTTACTTTGTTTGTTGTGCTTCTTTGAATCCTCTCTCTAACAACTGTTTGTGTTACCTGATCTTACGTCTGATTGTCTCTATTTACGTGATAATACAGATCAAACTCACCAAAACTCAACAGTGTTGTCATTACAAATAAAGTCTCTACACATATTAATCAGTTCACGTACACAACAGTAAGAATCCCACTTCTCTGACACGGGAGGTTGAATGTGTCGAAGCAAAAACGCTGCTGAGCAGATGCTGTTTGTTCAGCAGTCATCCTTGTCACCAGAATGTAGTGGATGTGAGAGTAACGTGCATCAATAGAGAAAACAATGCGTCGATTTGAAGATGAACACAATTAATAACACTTACCAGTTGTGCGCTCACCTCCTCATCTCTTACTCTTGGTGGTTTACTGTAATCTTTTATGGATTTCAGGTTTGAATATTGTTTACATTATTTATCAGTGCCAAATACTACACCTTTCAAAATTTTAGGCTTCACCACTTGCCAAAAAAAAACAACAAAGATTTTTAAATATTTTAAATTATAACATATTAATATATACTGGATTCTGATTCGATCTGTAAACGACGGAACACCGACATTCTGTATTTGGTTAAAACCTGACTTTCAATAATTACAGTAGGAAGTGATTGTGACTTGACAGTGAGGAAAGTGTTGTGTGTTTAAACCTCGTGGTTAATGTGTTGTGTTAAGACCATGTGTGCGATGTTTCCGCCCCCTGATTGTGTCTTGCGTTGAATAAACTGCGATTAATCGACTCAGTTTTGCTTGTTTGTGAAGGCGAGCGATAGCCACGATCGAGTTGGACGATCCGGAAAATATACAGTCCACTTGACGAAAGCGGCAGGGATTTGTCGCCAAGACGATTAAATAGTGAATTTCTGTTTGAAATTGAATATTCATTAACGCACGCAGCTTGTCGAAGTTGCATGAAGGAGTAACAGGATGTAATTAATTACATTTAAATTTAAAAACAATCAAATTGATCTATATTGCACAGTTCTTGATATGAATACAGTCTCATTATTCCATTTAATCTCATACATTAATAACAACAATGAAATTACATGAACAACTGTCTCTAGTCATATTTTTCTTCTTCTTTCTCTTTTCGCACTTGTAGTATATCTGAAAATGATGTACGCATTAATTTAGAATACGGTAAAAGAATATTTAGTGGTTGTTGGGAAGAGTGAGTTGGATGTGTGACTTAGTTGCTAGTCGTGCGTGTTATTGTACTCGAAATAAACAATTGTAGACGTTCATTATGTGTGTTTTTTCTTTCTGTGGTGACAAAACATCACACTCTTCTTGAGCTTCAGTTAATCCATTGTTAACTTTTGCATTTTTTTCTTTGCCTCTTCATTTATTGATCAATTTTACCATTTCATTTTAATATTGTATATCTTTGATTATCAAAATTTAAAATTGTCGTAAACAATTTTCTACAACAGTATGCATAAATTTAAGACGACGGAGTTAAAAAATTACTGCAAATTCAGCTAAAATGAGAAATGCATGTTGGTTTCACATTGTTGTTTGGTAGCATACATTCTGGTTGTACATGCATCTTTTTTTTCTTTTTGCATGAAAATGAAACATTTTTCATACATTTTCGAATACGATCTTCTTTCGAAAGTTGATAAATTGGATATATTGGCACTGGAAAAACTTGCAACAACCACCAACTTGTTGTCCAATGAACCGTTTTATTACAAAGTGCAATTGTGCTAATTGTGAATGGAACGTTTTCAATAAGTAATGTGAAGAAAACGTTTGTCAAAATTCTTTTTGATATTCGCTGTTGTCGTTTGATTTGAACCAATCGAATTGTTGTACTGTGAGATTTTTTCTTCTTTATAATCCACATTGATGCTATGAAAATTATAATTGTAATAATACCCAAAAGTGAACAAAAGATGAAATGGTACAGCTGATATGACAATGGCAACGTTTTCGAATATGCGCAAGATATTGGCACTAATTTGTCCGGCAAAAGTGCGAACATAATAAAGCACAGAGCAATGTCCAAAACAAAGCTTGAGATGTAAAATAATATCATGATTTTGTTAATGAGCCTAATTTTAGAAAAAGATCTCGCAAAATTTGTTATTGCAAAAGCAAAGTCGACTGCCATGAACAAATTCATCATAGAAACTGTAATATCTGCCAGTGAATAAGTAACTGGATGAAAGCTCCATAACAAGCAATGCAATGCAGTTGTTTCGCTGGCATCGTCGTAAAAGTGATGAAATCGACCAAATTCTATGCAGTAGGAAAAGGCCAACATGGCACAGCCTACAGCACACCCTAAAATTACAAAAAAATAATTTGAAAATACTTTCTTTCAGCAACTCTGCAAATGTAATAATTCAACGCAAAGGTTTAGCAAATTGTTTTTGTTTGTACTTATGTTTTTAAAGTTATAATTGATTTATTTTTTAAGTTATAATTTGAAACTATGATATACTGCCATAACCTGCTTAACGCTCTTGGTCCGTTCCTGAAAAAAGAACGTCAAGTGCGGTATTCCTGTATTTAACTACATTCTGTATTAAAGATAATTTAAAATAAAAAAATTCTTCTCTTTCCATTTTAATAATTCTAAATGAAAACAGCTTTGAAAGTGGAGTATTTTTGTGTAAAAAATTATCATTTTCTGCAACTCATTATTTCAAACAAAAATAAATTGAAAGCTCAGTGAAAAATATGTAAAATCATGCATATCAAATAAAATAAATAAACATGCAGAGATTGGTTACTTTTGCAATTATGCACCACTTTATCATCATCAATTTATTAATTTCTTAGTGTTATTTGTTATTTTGACGTATTTGATATATTTAAAAATTCATATAATTGCAGATTTTTTAAATGATTTAAAGAACTACTCGTGGCTTAAGATTGTTGAATTTTATGTAAATTTAAGCAGCAACATAATGAACAGCTTGCAAAATGATAAAACCAATTATTCAATAAAATATTATATTTTTTAACGAATTTAAAAAATGAAATAATGTTATTGTTAACTTATTAAAGAAAGATAAAAAATGAATAAATTTAATTTATAATAATTTTACTTATTAAGCAATGTATTGTTATGAACTGTATTATTTATGAAAAATGGAAATTTGAATTTTACCCAGAGTAAGCTGATCGACTCGAATTTTCATAGGCTTTTTCCAAATGAATATAATTAATGTTAAATTTGTAAATATGCCCAAAACTCCAAATATTATCAGAAATCCACACTGTAGCAGCCAGCGAAAAAATGTCATTTATGGATAGCCTTTCCGTGAAGTAAATGGCTGTTAGCAATCATAGTATTATTATTAAATTTTCAAAAAAAAATATATATTTTTTTGCTTTTAATCATCAGCAAGAAAAAATGATGCAATGGGTGTGATGATATTAAATTTAAAAAAAATATTTTTTTTGCTTTCAATCATTAGCAAGCAAAGATGATGCAAAGGATGTGATGAATATTTTCACAGAAATGAATTGTGTAATTGACGTATGTTCAATAATTCCAGATTGTAGGCAATCAACGATGGAAGCTTTAATTTCTGCTGTTTTTCACTGTGGAGATCAAAATAAAAATGTTCAATTTTATCCTATTCTTCAATTAAAATAATTGAAAATTATTTTTTAAGAAATTATTATTAAATTAAAATTAATAATAAAAAAATCAAAAATGCAGAGATGGAACAAAAAATTCTCCTTTTTCTTTGTATAGCATGTTTTGTTTATAATAAAAATTACTGTTATTAATTACTTTACGTTTTATATTTATATATTTTTTTTAATTGCAAAAATTCTAAAAAATCATTTCTATGCAGCCAACTATGGATTTGCACTACAGATTCTAATTAATTTACTATGGAGATAGCATTAATTTTCTTCTAATTTCTCCATTGAAACACCAAAGAAAAATCAATGTCATTTTAAGTATTTCATAAAATCATTAATTGAATAATTTAATGAAGTTGCTAAAAGTTCAAAAAATCACGTTTGCAAATCTATTTATTAATGTTTCAACGAAAAAAATTATAAAAATTTCCAATTTGTATCAAAACTTTCAAAAAAGCTTTAGTCACTTTTTCACATCTGTCTAAATACATGGTTGAAAAAGCATAGTTTACCAAAAATGCCTAAAATAATCGCATTATAAAAAATTGTCAAATCATGAATTGTTCTTTTGTTCTTCTTACTTTGTAGGATTCTAAAATTTCTCCACGAACAGATTTGTATTCTTTGCTTGATATTATTGGATCGCTATACTTTTCAAGCCATTTACCAAAGTAATTCAGTTTCAAGCAGTAGTTAAAGTGATATGATTGAAGAATATCGATTCCGTTAAAGTACGACTCAGAGGTCAAATCCATTGTGACCAAATCGAAAGTCAAAATATCTGATCAAAAAAAAATTTCATAAATAAATATTTAAATTTTTGTCCTTTATGAATATAATTTTAATTGCATTTAATGTTGAAAAAGTAATCAATTAATATATATATTAAAACTGACATTTTTTTACTTTTATATGAGTAACTTTTTGTTGTTAGTTTCTTTCACATATGAGAATTTCATTATTAACATACTAACGGCAGAGTCACTCAACGATACGCCATTGTATTGGAAACGTTCCGGTACAGTACTGTTTTCATTTCCATACGCAAATGAACTGTTGTAGAACAATAAGAAGAGGACAATATTTTTCACAATCCGGATCATTCTCCACTTTCCAGCTTAAATGGAGCTTGAAACGGCAAGAATAAATGGAAATAAACTGCACGCTGACATTTTAATCATTGAAAATACTTTGCAAATTACGACATTATTGATACAATTGAAGCTTTAAATTTTCCACTACTTTATGGAAAATCAAACAAATAAAATATTTTATAGTCTGTTTTTTGAACAATTGCATTAAATTAGTGTAAAATTTTTTCAACCAATTAGAAATTTTACACAAGCTTCAACAATGAACGCACATAACAAATTCAAATGACAACTGCTAATAAAGCAACAATTCTATTCAAAAAAGAAACTAATATCAGTAATGACGTTTTTTATTTGTTCAATATGCTGCACAAAAATACATAAATGCAACTGTTTGCAACAATGTGCAGATTTAGTACAAGCAACTGAGTATGGTACATATAAATAAAACTGTTGGATTTTTCTTAATTTTATTTTTATTTGCAACAAAATTGATGAAATCAGAAATGTTTTATTTGACTGACCCGTTTCAAAATGGAGACTATTTATATGATCCATTTTCATCCGACATTATAAGTATCATTTTTTATTATATACTTTCATTCAAAACTTTTAAACAATTTCAATTTATTTGCATCATTGCTTTTGCAATCATGATCATATAAAATTTTTTAATTAAAGTTCAAATTTTGCAAAATTGTTAAATTATTATATAATATCTAAAAAAGCTTTGCATATTAGTTTTTGATTTTTCTTCTTTAGATATTGCTAAAGCGCGCGTGCTAACATCACTAATTGATCACGAACGTTTGGATTATTTTAATAGCACATCGTATTGGTATATCGAAAAGATGCAATGGTGCACACTGTTTTCTGATCTGTGGCATGAAATCAGCGAAATGCTTCATTACAATCAACATTTCTCACTGACGGGACTGTATTTGATGAAAAGTTTGGTCAATAATTACAAAGTAATAATAGCATGCAATTTTTGTTTTGCAATTTTCTATTGTAATTTACAATTTTACGTGCTTTCAGAATGGTTACAAGCTGAAACTTCGGGGAGAAAACGAATGCAAAGAAGCTTTGATGCATACGTATCGTATGATTGAATTGAATAAGAAACTTTTTTCTTCCAACAGGAAGTAGCAACTTCATCTGATTTATTTTATGTATTTTTTTTACGATACGCTATACGTTTTTTAATTTCGTTTCAAGTTGTTTTGATTTCTATTCATGATCATCAACTCTTTTCTTTTATTTATGATTCAAATCACTTTTACTGCAGTGTCATTTGCATAAAAATTGAAAATGCTGATAAACTGACATGCCTTCTTTTCTTATTTTTTACATAAACTTTGCGTCATACAATAAATGAATATTTGCTTTGTAATTTCCATTCAAATAGCTTTCAAATTGTTTATTGCACTTTCATTGTTATTCTTATTCAACGTTTCTACGATTACTTAAAATGCAATGGCTTATTATAAACTGCTTTGCTTAAAGCAGAGCATGAAAGTTTCGCTGATCCAAGTTAATGCAACTGAAGGCTGGAAAATTGTTAACTTGTTTCATTATATTTTTTGCCATTCCTAAATGTACGCAATTCAAATTTTATTGGAGAGAATCATTCAATTTAACCGACTTTGAAAAAGATCCATTCAACAGAAGATTTAGAGGTAACTGTATTTATTTCAGTTATTTTCCATGATATCAGTAAACTTAAAGTTGAAAAAATTTTCAACAAATTCTTCCAAATGTTTTTATGCTTGTAAATTATATTTGATTGTTATGTATAATTTATAAATTTTTTTAATATAATTGTGAAATTTCACTTTTCAAGTTTATCAGTATAATTTTTGTAATAGTAATTTAATGGCAAAAATGACCTGCTAATGATGAAATTTTACTTTTTTTAGTTATTTTGATATAAAAATTTATTCATAATTAAACTGAAAAAGATTTTATCTTTACATTTTGAAATATTTTTATTAATACAAAGTGTTATTTTTAGACATAGTTTTTCCTTATATAGTGTTACAAGAGAATCGACTGATTTTACCGCGCAACTTCGAAGATGACGCATTTAAAGTTAGAAACCCTTGCAAAGTAGTTTCTAAATTCTTTTCAATCAACAAAATTTCAACACCCCTTTATTTTACAAACTTTTGGGATGACATTGCTAGAAAGCTACTGATGTTTTACACAGTAAGTATAAATTTTGCGTACCGCATAGCTTTCATATTTTATTATTATTAGAAACCACAAAACATCATTAAACGTGGATCCAGAATGTGCGTTATGGTGATGAACAGATTGCCAGATTTAATTAAAATACAGAAATATTTACGGTTCCGGGAAGAATTATGAAACGCAGTGACGAAAAAAATGATCAACTTTCAGAAAATATTTGTGATTCTTTTTTTGATATGCTAACATATTCTCAAATTCAATGCTAAATAATGGTTACATCATGCAATATAAAATTTATTACAGCTAATGTATTAAGAGTTAAAAAAATAAATAAGTGCGTAAAATAAAATATTTTCATGAATATTTGCATTTATTGGTCATACTCATTGATAAACTTGGAACGAAATCAGTTAGATATATTAAGGCTGTGGTTCTCAACCCGTATCAGCGCACGCCCCCCCCCTCCTTAATAAAAGTTGTGCAGTTAATGCCCCCCTCCTCAAAAAAAAGTAGTGTGGTATGTATTCTGTGTACGCAAAGCAAATTGTTGCTTCATGGTTGCATCAAGCCAAGCTACAGTTCAATACTATTTTAGTACAAAGGTAAATGATAAATTGTGCTCAGCTGAAGCTGCTAAGCTAAAACTAAGATGATCAGTAAGAAAAGGCGGTGAAAATTTCACCTGAAGTAGACCAAACTGTGAGAAGCAGTTCACTGGGAAACAAAAAGTCACCAGCATCAAAATAAAAATGATTATTAGGATATGCAGGCGAGCAATTTGTCAATGCATTATAAATAACATGATGATATCTATTGACTAGGCATCTTAGGAGCTGCATAAC
>JYDO01000283.1:0-17509 GCA_001447755.1 Trichinella papuae | reverse complement strand
CTGTTCATCATAATAGCTGAAATTTTGCGTCAACCAGAGTCGACTGTAACTTTTGAATTTCATTTATTTTGATTTAAATTATTTAGGTTTTTTATCTGAGTTTTATTGTATTTACAATATTGGTGTTCCATTAATTGTTTTGAAATACAGCTGCACAGTTTAATTTATAACAAACAGTGTCATGAATTGTGTGAAAATAGAGGAAATTTTTAATAAAGAAAACAGTGAATTTGGCAGCAAATAAAATATAATGAATGCAATATTTACTCGAATGTGATGAGGTTTATAAACATTGGAAGATGATTGAGAAATCATTGATTTCAAACAAAAAAGTGACATACTTTTAGCATAGGCTATCTCTTTATGCTTGAACATTTTTAACTCTTTGAAATTTTAAAAATAATTTGCACAATTACATCAACCCTCTTATGATCCTCAAATTTACTTTTCTACTTTTGTCTTCCGGATCAAATTGACCCATAGGTGATTCACAGTTTATTTCGCGGCCATATTGTGACTCAGTATTCGTGGATTTTATTTTACAAGGTGCTCATAAATATTTTTATACGCAGAATTTATTTTTTTTCCAATATGATTGTATATGGTGGATGTACATTGACACACTTAAATTTCTTCTGCACATAAGTTACAATATAATTGTGTATGATGTTTAGAAATGTATTTCTGGCATTTTTTACTACGGAATCATCTGTCTCTGAAGCCACATTGCTAATATCTGTGTTCTCCCTTTCAGATGAGGCCAGAGTTTCATCACTCACAGGTTGCCTGGAACTCATTTTTTAAAAATATTAACAGCTAAACAGTATGCACTTTTTACCTGAAATCTAACTAGCAAGTAATGAATTGAAACTTACGAAAGTGGTTTAGATTGAGGATGCCATTTTCCAGCTGGTCACCAAGAGAGTGTTTCACAGGATGACTTGTTTCTGGCAAAAACAAGATTGAGCAAAGCCTAAGTTATGCATGACCCTATCCTGGACAGCTGTGGCTATCAGTCAGTAAAACAACAAATATAAGTACAGCTGTCCATAAAGTGTGTATAGGATAAGACACCATACAACGAAAAACTGTTTATTTCACTCAGTATACTGACAGCAAGAAGGGAGCTGTTGTATAACTGACTCATTCAACAGCTCTTTCTTCTCAGCTAACGTCAGCTCTATTTCTCATCTACTACCAAAAAAGATCAAAACAACACATACACATAACGCTAGAACAAGATTAAATTCCATAATAAAATTCATCTACATTTTGTCACATAAACTATAGAACCTTAAAAGTGATAGATGTTGCATTGGCTTCAATATTGATAAAGCAGAAGTAGAAGATGGATCATAGGGTCAAATTAATCCCGAGGAGATTGCATGAATGTAAAGTGCTTACTGCAGTTACTATGAATGACAGACGCGTAGGAATTTCAGTGCATGCAGAAAAGGTGAAATGAGGAAAAGTCAAAAAATTCAACATCAGCAGTTAATAATTTTGGTACTAATTTTTATGTTGAAAATCAAAACGGGTCAATTTGACCCGGAAGACAACAGAAGGGTTAAAACATAATTACATGTATGTATATGCATTTGGGTGTGTGCGTCTGTGTGTGTGTTAATATAGGCTAAAAATGCTATTTATATTTTAAAATCAGCTTACAAGGAAAACAGTGAGTGATTTAAATGTGAATAGGCTGGAATAGATACAGCTTACATGCACTTAACGAGGCCCTTTAATTTAACGACTTCGCTTTTTGTGCTGTTTCTGGAAAGCTTAGCAAATTAAATGCATTTATCAATATTGGTATTGACTAATTAGCAAATTATAAAATGTAAAATATTGTTGACAGTATGCAGATAATAATATTTTATTAAAATGCTAAATTTAAGAAATTTACATTGAAATTATTGGCACTTGCTGCACATTTACATTGCGAAAGTAATTTTATTGCGCCACATGTAACTTTTGGAGTTCATTTTGAACTTGATTATTCATGTTGTTGAAGACATTTCTTTAATTAAGCATTTATTTTATTTGAAATTTCTTCTTTTTATTTAAATGAATGAAATATTTGTTATTTGATTTGCTTGAATGTAATCAATACTGCAAAGCTTAATTTGGTTTGTAAGTTTTAATTAGTAATGTCATTAAAGTGTAATATTATTAATATAGTGTAAGTAAAGTGATTATTAATGATTTCCACAATAAAAGAAAAAAAGAAACAAATAATTCTACGTATTTTATTATAAAATGTATGTAGTGTGATCACGTCTGTCGTTGGTAGTAATAAAGAGCATAATAATTATTTTCTTTCGTGCAGTAAGTCATTTTATCATTTTTTACAAAATTGTTCACTTTGCTGCCACTCATGCTCTGATTAAATTAAAAATAAATTAAATTGAAATTTTCGTTCGTTTGAAAACATCCTGTGCCGTTCTTGCTTTATTGCATGCATCACACAGTCATTAATTGTTGCTTTAGTTGAGTAGATTTTTTCTTTCGCAATTTTTGCTAATGAACAAAGCAAACAAACAAACAAACAATCTTATTCCAATTCAAAAAAAGTGGTTAATTAATTTAAAATTTAAATATGCAAAAAAATTTTCCATTCATTATTTCTCAGTTTTTGAAAAACAGAAATGAAATGAAAAATGGATGAATTTTTTTCACCTTTTACATTAGCTAAGGAGCAATAACAGCACAATGCAGCAATGATCGCTTTCCTATTATTGCTCACTGTTATTTACTCTATATTTTGATTTATTTATGAATAATACCATCAAAAAATTTTTTTTCTAATAAATAAAGTCAAATGAAATGAATAAAAAAATATATAAAAGTTTAAAAATGACAATATTCCCATTTTATATTGACTATTTATTTTGAACGATGTAATAAATGAAAGAAAGTTTTTCAGATGAACAAATTCTTGCAAATGAAGAGAAATGCCGAAAATTCGAAAAATATTTAGCATTATTAATAATTGTTGAACGCCAATTAAAGCACACCGACCGTAAAATAGAAAAAAAAATACTCTGATAGTTAAAAATGAAATAAATATATGAATTTGAGCTTGTAAAAATAAATATCAAAAACATGATCATCAAAAGAAAAAGAAGAAGAGGAAGAGAAAGAAGAAGAAGCAGGGCAAGCAGGAATGAAATAATAAAAAAATATTGAGTTCAAAGCTAAAAAAAAATTGATCATCTTATTATACACACACACATACATCCGTACAAACACATCAAGCACAACATACTATACAAGTTACGTTTATTTATTTATTTATTTATTTATTTATCGTCGAATAGAATGAATAAATAAATTTGAAAAATAAAAAAAAAGTCACTGGTTTCATTCAGCACCTCAAAAGAACGCAGTGATTATTAATTATCGCAGCAACAAAATGGGCAGGAGAAAACAGTGTTTTCTGTCTTGAAAACATCAAAGCACATTGAAAAACATATTGAACTTGAGAAAGAAGGCAAAAAGTCGATGAGTTAAAAAAAGTTTAAAAAAAATCATGCATGCATCATGTAATACAGAAAGAAAAGCTGCTCTATTTGATAGATCAACAAACAAACAAGCAAACAAACAAACAAACCAACAAACAAGCGTTCGTGTTTTATTTGTTTCTTGTGAGAATGCTGTTGCTCGTATAGGTATTGTTTGTTAAAGCAATTCAACTTCCACTTGCATGATGCATGAACAATTTCAACAACTCATCCTGCTCACCAACGTCCAACTGCTTCACCAATTCAACTGCAGTTTCCATCAACAAACCTGGGCAGTTGGCAAAAATACTAAATACAAAAACAAACAAACAAACAATTAATTATTATTAAAAGCAACAACTACATTTGTCACCTTTTGATTTTGTTCTTTGCCTGTTGATGCTGTATCACTTTCAAACCTTCCCTCACTATGGATTGCTGCTGCTCGTCAGCAATTTGACTTTCAAACCACAACGCGGTAATTTGATCATCAGCCCAGTTTTGATTTTGCTGAATATAGAAGAAAAAAAATTTTTTTTTAAAATCTCATAAAAGATCATAATCGAAAATAAAACAATCGTACTTGATTGCCAACATCTGAGTCAAACCAGTGTTGAAGCAGAGCATTCATTTGCGCATTGTTCAACGGTTGGTCAAACGAGTGTTCAGTGATCAATTTTTTAATATGTTCTTCGGCAAGTCTACGCCTCAAACGCCAATAAAATACGCACCGTGATGTTTTCCAATCGACCACTTTCTAAAGGAAGAGAGTATTAGAATTACAGTTAAAATAACAAGCAAAGAAATTGCATATCCAATGTAGTAGTAGTAGTAGTATTTGAGAGTGTGATAAATAAATAAATAAATATGTAAATAAATAAATAAACAAATTTACCGAGATCACTTTTTTCGCGAGCATTCTTCCTGCTCGATCGTGCAAATCAGCAAACTGTACAGCCACTGAATGGTGAATTGGCAACAGGACATCTATTCGGGCACGAAGTTTTTCTTCCAATTCACTTCTCAGTTCATCACTGACATTGTCGCCTTTCAACTCTACCAGTAGTGATTGACAAATTGGATCGCATCGTTTGATCGTTTTCCGCAAATCTTTTTCTCGATACTTGATCTCAACAGTGCCTTCTGGTTCCAACACCCCACCTCTGAAAAGAAGAGCATGTCGTTGCATTAAAACGACAACAACAACAACAACACAGGATACCTGGATTTCGAATCTGCATACATTTCCATGTAACGACTGTTGATCGACGGATCAACCACTACCCAAGCACCGCCTATCAATTCAGCATGAGGTGGAATTTAGACTAACAACAAATAAACAAAAACGACAAGAAGCAAGACATCGGGCGTCTTCACTTTGAAAAGAAATCCACTACGTACAACCCCCATTTCAACAATGTTAACACACTAAACAAAAATTAAAATAAAACACGACTACTGAATATCAAGCAGATATATATACTTCAATTAGGGATCCTGATAAATCTGTATCCAAGGTGGCAAAATGCATGATCGAATCACCACCTTTGAAGATTCGACCAACCAATATACCTTTGAATTCTTAAGCAGCCCAATGAGAAGTTATCACCGCCATTTGGGGAAGAGCTTTCGAATTAGTGATGTTTTCAAAAGTCCAACAAAATAAGCTTGTTCTTATTGTAATTCAAAAATTGTAGACAGAATCATAATTCACAATATATGCATTTAGAAATTACTTATTTTTAAACCAAACAAACAATATTTGTTACTCAACAAAGAATTTTATAGAGACGCAATAAGTGAATTTATCAGCTATTATGGTAGCAGAAATTTAAAATAAAACCAACAACAACATTACCACCAACACATCTTTTCAAAAAAAAATTTATGAAGCAACATGAAATCTAGCCAATTAAAAATGAATATTACTAAACTTTTCCATTAATAATAATTAAAAACAACTTGAAATTTATTGATCTTGAACAACAATTGCTTCCAATTTATTGCTGCAAAATTTATGCTCAATTACTGATAAATAATTCAATTAAAATCTTTAAGTCGACCAAATTCCAATAATTAATACATTACTAATAATTATAGAAAAATAGAACATACTTTAGCTGCTAAATCTAAATCTTTCATAAAAGAATGTATTGAAGGTGGGATCAAATGAATAAAAGGATTCCCTTGTTGTGAAAGAATAAGGAATGCTTCATTTATGCTTGGAGACCAGGCAAATTCCACGCTTTGCAAGCGACAAACTACACAAATCAAAACCGTTTATTCATTCTTTGCCGTGACCGATATATTATACTACCTTTAAGAACGCCACCGACGTAGGGCATTGAAGCAGGATTGTTATGAAAAAATTTAAACATCTGAACCAACAAATTCTCAGACGCCGGCACAAACGGTTCAATGAAAAAAGTCCCAACTAAATTAAAAAAATACTTAAACAAAAAATACTAAATAACTTACTCCATTACTTACAAGGTTCTCTTTCAATTTCAATAGTAACATAAAGCAAGTCAACTTGAGAGGTGTTCATTGTGTTTCAGAGGCTGCAAAAATTAAAACCTTTTATCTAAAGTTTGCAACAATTCATTAATGCTTCATTTGTACTGAACCATCTTTTTTTAAAATTCCATCAAATCTCAATACTTTTTGTTGAGAAGCCCCTTCGTTCGAGCCTGACCAGCTGCATCCGCTACCGTAACCGGCGGTTGGCTGTTTTGGTGACGTAATAGGCACGTGCGAAGGTGAGAGTGAACGCGGTTGCGAACGTGATCTTGTGTGTGTTGTGTTGGCGTGTAATTGTTTTGTGTGATTCTTCTGAATAAATCTTAGTTTCCGTGCGTTTATCGTTCCCGAATAACGCTAACGCTCTTATGCCTGAGAAGGGCCAGTGACTCTGTTAGCGATACTCAACTGCCCCGCGTACACCATTGAGGGTTGATGCCTCTTCTTAAGTAATGTTCTCAGATTTTGAATATATGATCTGACAGCACTTTCCACCTTCTGCAAACACAAGAGCAAACTTTTTGTCCCTTATATTGATCATGTAATAAAGGCAGGGAACAATATTACACTTTTAATATCTAACAATTAGGTTCCAATACTGACTGTAGTTCTTTGCGCCTTATTCGTTCACGTAACGATTTGCGCCCTTTCTGGTTCTTTATTCACTTGTGATAGCTACTGCTTCCAAGCAAGTATCGCTCTGCACAAATTTATTGCACTCAGAAAAAACGACAATCAGAGAGAAACAGTTTTATTCAACGTATTCACCATGAATGCTCAAGCAGGATCACTCACACAATGATACAACACATTACTAGACACTGTTCCATCAGCACTGCTGTACTGGCCTTTATTCACAAATCTTTCAGAAATTCTTTAAGCTGTACTGCTATACCGTCCGTTAACGCATATTTTCCGCAGGTTCGTTCGAACAGCATTTGTTACTGCTTTGATACTGAATACTAGCAAGCATGACATAGTTACGCTGCCAACTAATTTTAACTTCAATACCAGGAATAGAAGACCTTTAACACAAGCTCTCACCGTTGATTATTTCTCTCTAAATTGCCTAGCGTAACAATAGCACCGATTGTTCCTTTGTTAATTGCCATCGTATTTTTACACTTCATCCATACAGCTCGGACAATCAATAATTGCTAAGCGTAACGTAAACATTTTCAACTAACGATTAAAACTAGTTGGTAAAGGGAGCATTCTAATTTTAACAGATCAAGAAAAGAAAATATCTTTTTCAAAAATATCCTCTGGCATATCAGCAATAATAGTGCTTGATGATGCATCCATATTTACAATAGGTGACAGTCGTCAATCCAGAACAATCAAAATAAACAGTAACTTTATGCTAAAATAAACCTTGATTGTTTTTAACACACGGTAAGCATCCCTAAAATTAATTGAATTAATAAAAAATAACTAAGACTGTCCTATTCATACAAAGAATATTGAGCCTGCGTAGAACGCTTGTAACAGTTTTTAAAATAATAATATTTGAGCAATATTCTTGATAGAGAATGCTTAAAATTTTCAAATAATTAATCTTCGTGTTGAAGAGCAATTTCTGCATACATGATTGGTTAGATTATGATAGACTGACTACTATTTTGTAATCTATGTGATATGTACACTGGAATTTTTATTAACACTAATCAAATTTGAATTCATATACAGACAAAAAGAAATCATAAAATACAAATAGATAACTTATTGCATTAAGTACCATGAATTTACGCTTTACAATTCACTAAATTAATCAAAAAGAACTTCTTAATGAACGTTTTTAATTTGTACATAATGTTATTTATTTTTTCCATAAGAGTTAAAAAATGATATCCTCCGTTTAACAAAACTTCATCGTCATTATTTCCATTAACTGCAATGAGGCATGCTTTACTTTCTTTAGAATAAGCAATACCTTGGCATAAACTAGTAGATCTTATAAAGCGGCATATGCTTATGCAATCGTTTAAGAATGAAATACTCGTATATTGTTGAATAAATTTTATACGTGGAATTACGGTGAAAACTGAATGCTGTACTGTACACGTTTCCTTAAACTGAGGCAAAGAAACTTTTGTTTCAACAGTGGCATGATTTGATTGCTTTAGAGAAGGCAGCCTTCGGTCATTTAAAATTCTGATCTGCATTTCATCTAGAACAAAAAAATTTTAAACAGCTTCATGCCTCTTCTTGCTTTATCCAGCATACTTTTTTTAAAAAATTGATGTTATTAATTAATGTGTGGCATTACCTGTTTTTTTAATACGACAAATTTATGAAATCACAAATTATTTTAAAATAATTCATAAGAATGTACAAATTTGCATCTGCACTCGTTAAATGTAACAATTTTAATATTTAAGAATCAATCATTACATAAATTGAATTATAATAAGTAAATTACTCAAAGTGGCTTTTAAAACACTTGACACTGTCACACTAAAGTTTGATCATTTTATGTGAATTTCAAATTAATATACAAATCATATTTCAAATTAAATAACTTTCCTACTGTCAGAAAATTTTATTATATGGCGGTCATGTCGGCTGTTTTGCAAAGCATAGTCTTCTTTTATACGAAAAGTAAGACATGTCTTTTCTGCATGGGAGAAATAGTATCCATCGCAGTAATCGGCTAAGAATTTATCTAAGCAAATTGTTAAACATTGGAACTCATCTGCAATATCCCATAATCGAAGGCGAATGGCGGCTTTTGTAGCATAAAAATGTGCGTGATATAGTGATACTGTCACATTAAATATATTGTAAACAGTTGGGGTTAGTTGTCCAAAGCTTGGGAGATAATATCCATATGGTATATCAAAGTCTTAAAAAGAAAATTTGCTTAGTATTGCTTAATAATAAAAATGAAAACGTTATTGTGCTAAATAATTATTAAATAAAAAATAATCATAAATATTATGTAAATAACAGGTAATCACTAAGGATTAAATACTAAAGATTGTGCTTAAATATTATCCATGCTTTGAGCAATTGACAACAATGAGCATATTTTCATTTACCGTCATAACATTTTAGAATAAGAATAAACAGTGCAGAACTTTGTGCAGTCGGTGCAATTCCACCAAATAATTGTGTTTCTATTGGTCGAGATAAAAGAAGGCAGGTTCCTTCTTGGGCGGAAAACAAAACACTGTTGCATGAAGTGTAAGAAGGTGCTTCACAAAAAGCAATGCAGCGTTTCAGAGAAGATGTTGCAATAAGTTGCATTCGCTGAGCATGATAGTTTTCTACAAAAGGCAGCCAAAAAGTATAGCAGTTCTTGTGTGTGGAAGGTATGTGTATGTTTGCTGAATTATTTTGCTGATATGCACTTTGAACTAATATTCCCGCGGGAAGGGTTGCAATGTCTAAATGAAATGTGAGACTATTTCAAACATTTTATTTTTTAATTTTAAATATTAGTTTATAAATTTTCCAAATTTTTATTTTTTTAAAAATTCTTTAAGAAATGGAAAATGTTTTTTCTGATGTATCATAAAAAATGAAATTGTTCATAAATTAATCATATCGCACCTTTGTGACAGCTGTGCAGTAGAAGGTGCCTTGACTGTCCTACCTCATCGTTTGGCACCAAATCCAAAAAATGATGAGTCACATTTGCGTAATATAAACTACACACTTTTGTGAAGTAACTGTATTTGATTAAATTACAAAAAGTTGAATGCGACAGGCAGCTAGCCACACAACTTTCAATAGTGCAATGGACACGTCCAATGTAAGAATCTTTAGCAGGGTCGACTGGCTTTGCAGATAACACACATGTAACGTCCATTTTTGGAATATATATTGACATCCAAGAACAACTGACCAGCTGAAGAGTAAAGATCACATGAAATGTTTCATTGAGGGGTTCAGCTCACTTAAACTTACATAGCAATTTATGAAAAATATTAATGCAAGAAGGGAGCATTGCCTTAACATTGTATCTATAAGTAAATTACCTTTTCATGCGGGTTATACAGTTGGGTCCGGTTAGCAAGATCATGAAAACTTTCACGCATCTGTTCGCGTTAGTCAGTTGTTTGTCAAAGAGAATTTGCATGCCAAAAGATGAACATTACCTTTGAAAACGCGCATGTCATCATTCCAAAAGTTTATTAGTAATTATTGTTGTTTTTCTGTAAAATTCAACAATCACCGTAGCTCAAATTTATGTTATCCAGAGGCTGTGTCAAGTTTGGACATCTTTTTGTACAAGTAAACAGGCGATGGTAAAAGGAAATTCTCGTTAATCGACGGGCTAGATGTTCACGTTAACGTTCGCCGAAACCTCAACCGAGTGTTGTTATTTTGCACATGCAAGTATTTCTGCCATAAACACTGTTCATCATAATAGCTGAAATTTTGCGTCAACCAGAGTCGACTGTAACTTTTGAATTTCATTTATTTTGATTTAAATTATTCAGGTTTTTTATCAGCGCTCTATTGTATTTGAAAAATTGACATTCATTTAATTGCATTGAAATACAGCTGACCAGTTTAATTTAGAACAAACATTGTTATAAATTTTGTGAAAATAGCGGAAATTTATTAAAAAGAAAACAATAAATTTGGCAACAAATAAAATATAATAAATTTAATATCTACTCGAATGTGATGAGGTATATAAACATTGGAAGATGATAGGGAAATCATTGATTTCAAATACAAAAGTAACAAACTTTTAGCATAGCCTATCTCTTTATGCTTGAACATTTTTAACTCTTTGCAATTTTAAAAATAATACGCGCAATTACATTATAACATAAATACATGTATGTATATGCATTTGGGTGTGTGTGTGTGTTAATATAGGCTAAAAATGCTATTTATATTTTAAAATCAGCTTACAAGAAAAACAGTGAGTGATTCGAATGTGAATAGACTGTAATAGATGCAGTTTACATTCACTTAATGAGACGCTTAAATTATTAACGACTTCGCTTTTTGTGCTGTTTTTGGAAAGCTTAGCAAATTAAATGCATTTATCAATATTGATATTGACTAATTAGCAAATTCTAAAATGTAAAATATTGTTGACAATATGCAGATAATAATATTTTATTAAAATGCAAAAATGAAGAAATTTACAGTGAAATTTATGGCACTTGTTGTACATTTACATTGCGAAAGTAATTTAATTGTGCCACATGTAACTTTCAGAGTTCCTTTTCAAGTTGATTATACATGCTGTTGAGGACATTTTTTAAATAATGCATTTATTTTATTTGAAATTTCTTCTTTTTATTTAAATGAATGAAATATTTATTTGATTTGTTTGAATGTAATCAATACTGCAAAGCTTAATGTGATTTGTTAGTTTTAATTAGTAATGTCATTAAAGTATAATAATACACAATTATTAATATTTTCCTCAATAAAGAAAAAAAGAAACAAATAATTTTACGTATTTTATTATAAAAAGTATGTACTGTGATCACGTCTGTCGTTGGTAGTAATAAAGAGCATAATAATTATTTTCTTTCGTGCAGTAAGTCGTTTTATCATTTTTTTACAAAATTGTTCACTTTTCATGCTCTGATTAAATTAAAAATAAATTAAATTGAAATTTTCGTTCGTTTGAAAACATCCTGTGCCGTTCTTGCTTTATTGCATGCATCACACAGTCATTAATTGTTGCTTTAGTTGAGTAGATTTTTTCTTTCGCAATTTTTGCTAATGAACAAAGCAAACAAACAAACAAACAATCTTATTCCAATTCAAAAAAAGTGGTTAATTAATTTAAAATTTAAATATGCAAAAAAATTTTCCATTCATTATTTCTCAGTTTTTGAAAAACAGAAATGAAATGAAAAATGGATGAATTTTTTTCACCTTTTACATTAGCTAAGGAGCAATAACAGCACAATGCAGCAATGATCGCTTTCCTATTATTGCTCACTGTTATTTACTCTATATTTTGATTTATTTATGAATAATACCATCAAAAAATTTTTTTTCTAATAAATAAAGTCAAATGAAATGAATAAAAAAATATATAAAAGTTTAAAAATGACAATATTCCCATTTTATATTGACTATTTATTTTGAACGATGTAATAAATGAAAGAAAGTTTTTCAGATGAACAAATTCTTGCAAATGAAGAGAAATGCCGAAAATTCGAAAAATATTTAGCATTATTAATAATTGTTGAACGCCAATTAAAGCACACCGACCGTAAAATAGAAAAAAAAATACTCTGATAGTTAAAAATGAAATAAATATATGAATTTGAGCTTGTAAAAATAAATATCAAAAACATGATCATCAAAAGAAAAAGAAGAAGAGGAAGAGAAAGAAGAAGAAGCAGGGCAAGCAGGAATGAAATAATAAAAAAATATTGAGTTCAAAGCTAAAAAAAAATTGATCATCTTATTATACACACACACATACATCCGTACAAACACATCAAGCACAACATACTATACAAGTTACGTTTATTTATTTATTTATTTATTTATTTATCGTCGAATAGAATGAATAAATAAATTTGAAAAATAAAAAAAAAGTCACTGGTTTCATTCAGCACCTCAAAAGAACGCAGTGATTATTAATTATCGCAGCAACAAAATGGGCAGGAGAAAACAGTGTTTTCTGTCTTGAAAACATCAAAGCACATTGAAAAACATATTGAACTTGAGAAAGAAGGCAAAAAGTCGATGAGTTAAAAAAAGTTTAAAAAAAATCATGCATGCATCATGTAATACAGAAAGAAAAGCTGCTCTATTTGATAGATCAACAAACAAACAAGCAAACAAACAAACAAACCAACAAACAAGCGTTCGTGTTTTATTTGTTTCTTGTGAGAATGCTGTTGCTCGTATAGGTATTGTTTGTTAAAGCAATTCAACTTCCACTTGCATGATGCATGAACAATTTCAACAACTCATCCTGCTCACCAACGTCCAACTGCTTCACCAATTCAACTGCAGTTTCCATCAACAAACCTGGGCAGTTGGCAAAAATACTGAATACAAAAACAAACAAACAAACAATTAATTATTATTAAAAGCAACAACTACATTTGTCACCTTTTGATTTTGTTCTTTGCCTGTTGATGCTGTATCACTTTCAAACCTTCCCTCACTATGGATTGCTGCTGCTCGTCAGCAATTTGACTTTCAAACCACAACGCGGTAATTTGATCATCAGCCCAGTTTTGATTTTGCTGCATATAGAAGAAAAAAAATTTTTTTTTAAAATCTCATAGAAGATCATAATCGAAAATAAAACAATCGTACTTGATTGCCAACATCTGAGTCAAACCAGTGTTGAAGCAGAGCATTCATTTGCGCATTGTTCAACGGTTGGTCAAACGAGTGTTCAGTGATCAATTTTTTAATATGTTCTTCGGCAAGTCTACGCCTCAAACGCCAATAAAATACGCACCGTGATGTTTTCCAATCGACCACTTTCTAAAGGAAGAGAGTATTAGAATTACAGTTAAAATAACAAGCAAAGAAATTGCATATCCAATGTAGTAGTAGTAGTAGTATTTGAGAGTGTGATAAATAAATAAATAAATATGTAAATAAATAAATAAACAAATTTACCGAGATCACTTTTTTCGCGAGCATTCTTCCTGCTCGATCGTGCAAATCAGCAAACTGTACAGCCACTGAATGGTGAATTGGCAACAGGACATCTATTCGGGCACGAAGTTTTTCTTCCAATTCACTTCTCAGTTCATCACTGACATTGTCGCCTTTCAACTCTACCAGTAGTGATTGACAAATTGGATCGCATCGTTTGATCGTTTTCCGCAAATCTTTTTCTCGATACTTGATCTCAACAGTGCCTTCTGGTTCCAACACCCCACCTCTGAAAAGAAGAGCATGTCGTTGCATTAAAACGACAACAACAACAACAACACAGGATACCTGGATTTCGAATCTGCATACATTTCCATGTAACGACTGTTGATCGACGGATCAACCACTACCCAAGCACCGCCTATCAATTCAGCATGAGGTGGAATTTAGACTAACAACAAATAAACAAAAACGACAAGAAGCAAGACATCGGGCGTCTTCACTTTGAAAAGAAATCCACTACGTACAACCCCCATTTCAACAATGTTAACACACTAAACAAAAATTAAAATAAAACACGACTACTGAATATCAAGCAGATATATATACTTCAATTAGGGATCCTGATAAATCTGTATCCAAGGTGGCAAAATGCATGATCGAATCACCACCTTTGAAGATTCGACCAACCAATATACCTTTGAATTCTTAAGCAGCCCAATGAGAAGTTATCACCGCCATTTGGGGAAGAGCTTTCGAATTAGTGATGTTTTCAAAAGTCCAACAAAATAAGCTTGTTCTTATTGTAATTCAAAAATTGTAGACAGAATCATAATTCACAATATATGCATTTAGAAATTACTTATTTTTAAACCAAACAAACAATATTTGTTACTCAACAAAGAATTTTATAGAGACGCAATAAGTGAATTTATCAGCTATTATGGTAGCAGAAATTTAAAATAAAACCAACAACAACATTACCACCAACACATCTTTTCAAAAAAAAATTTATGAAGCAACATGAAATCTAGCCAATTAAAAATGAATATTACTAAACTTTTCCATTAATAATAATTAAAAACAACTTGAAATTTATTGATCTTGAACAACAATTGCTTCCAATTTATTGCTGCAAAATTTATGCTCAATTACTGATAAATAATTCAATTAAAATCTTTAAGTCGACCAAATTCCAATAATTAATACATTACTAATAATTATACAAAAATAGAACATACTTTAGCTGCTAAATCTAAATCTTTCATAAAAGAATGTATTGAAGGAGGGATCTAATGAATAAAAGGATTCCCTTGTTGTGAAAGAATAAGGAATGCTTCATTTATGCTTGGAGACCAGGCAAATTCCACGCTTTGCAAGCGACAAACTACACAAATCAAAACAATTTATTCATTCTTTGCGGTGACCGATATATTATACTACCTTTAAGAACGCCACCGACGTAGGGCATTGAAGCAGGATTGTTATGAAAAAATTTAAACATCTGAACCAACAAATTCTCAGACGCCGGCACAAATGGTTTTGTTGGGATAATGCGCTTCGACGATAAAAGGGCAGCAGTTTAATGTATCGATCAGCACAAGCGAGCGAGAGTAGAACACAGCGTGGGACCAAAAAAAACTAACAACTATACAGTATACGAGTGGTACACTGTATTGATAATTAAGTATATGATGATGACGGTGTGATTTCCAACATCCCCACTTCACTCCTCCATCACAATGAGCTTCACACAAGCAGCCATACGGCTCGGCGTCAGGGCCTTTGTGAACATGTCGGCTGCATTATCTGCACTTGGTATCTGGCGCATTTCTATTTTGCCTTCTTGTATTTTTTCTTTGACGAAATAGATGTCGATTTGCCTTGTCCTTGCTGACGATGCCCGACCGGTGCTGATGCCTTGTAGTGGCGTAGCCATGCTGTTTCTTGTGCGGCGTGGCTTAGGGCCACATATTCAGCTTCTATTGTTGATAACGCTACCGTGCGCTGTTTTTTTTGATGACGATGCTTTCGCTGCACCAGAGTGGCACACAACCCATCCAAAACTGGATCGAAGATAATCTTTGTCATTGATCCAGTCAGCATCAGAATACACGGCGAGTGCATTCTCAGTCCGCTGGTACACTAGCTTTCATACCTTTTGTGTACTTCAAGTATCAGAAGATGTGCTTGACGGCAGTCCAATGTGCCTTTTTAGGATTATCAATAAAACGACTGACAATCCCCACTGTGTGGCAAATGTCTGGCTGACAACTTTGACTCAAATAAACCAGGCAGCCGATGACTTCTCTGTAAGGTACAGCGTGCATCCGCTTTATTTCGCCATCACTCCTCGGCATCATGGCTCTCGATAGAACCTGGTTAGGACCAACGGTGTTTTTACGCCTTTACAGATAGACATCCTGAATCAGTGCAGCATTTCCTCGATGTACTGCTCCTGGTCAATCGACAGTGTGCCACTTTTAACGTCTTGCATGATTCTAATTCCTAATGTTGCACTAATGGGCCTTACCAAGATCTTTCATTTTGAAACGGTCACACAACGCCGTCTTCAATTCATTTTTCGATGACTCGTTGTTTGAGAGTATGTGCAGGTCGTCCACATATACACCAACTGCGAGGAAATTTTTGCTCTTCCAAAGGAAGTAGATGCAAGGCTCGTTCTGAACGCCTCTGCTTGAATCGCTCTCACCCACCGCTTTTCAGCGTCTTGCAATTCTAGCAAGGACAGTCAGGCTCCGATCTTCCGTTCTCCTGCGTGGGTTCTCAGATTCGCGAGGAACCGACAGCAATATGCTGTGACCCAGACGAGGCGTTCCATCGTTCCATATCAGGACGGGTCGATGATCACCAAGAGACTGGACTCTTGCAGGCTGGTGCAAAGCGTGACGATCCTTTTCCTCTCAGGGGACACGAGACGAGTCTCCTCCGGCGAGAGCGCCAGGGTCAGGCGCGGCCACTGCTCTACGGGTTCCTTCAGCCAGGCCGGACATCGCGCCTTCGGACCGCTCAGGATCCACCTGAAGATGGTCTCAACAGCGATGGGATCATCTTCTCCTGCTACTCTCAGCCCTCTGCCGAGTACTCGGTAGTACATGTCGAATCTGATGAAAACGTGGATCGATGTGCGGCTTGGCGGAGTAGCCAGGGTCGCTTCCCGAGGAAGATCGACTTCACGTGGCCAGGGCGTCGGGGTTGCAACGAGATCATCACAAAGACTCGGCAGACTGAGGGCAGTCAATTCAATGCCCTCCTTGAATGGCTCCAAACCTTAAGCGGAACTGGGGTGAGACGGAATCGCACACGACGAACCCCAGCGATTCTCACGTGGAGACCATTCACGCCTTTCACCGTCATAGCTCTCGTCGGGCCCTGTAAATCCAACTCGTCCGCAACATTGGTCCGGATGAGCGATCGCTCTGATCCGCTATCCAGCAAACAGTTGACCAGCTTCGTCTTCCCTTTCTCTCCGTGCGCCATCGCACGCACGACTGGCAACCTGATTGTGGTCTGACCTTCAGTTGAGGAGAGATGGATCCTGACAGGGGAGGTTCCTTCCTCTGATCCATTTTCGACCTTCTCATTCTCACTCCTAGAGAGCGAGGCCTTTGCCTCAGTGGAATCGGTTCCGCTACTTCGCGCGGCCAATGAAGTTTGCTTGGTGCGAGCCTTGCCTGCAGGGACAGCGTCTCCCGCCAATAGAGCATTCCAAAACTGACTGGATTTTCTCTTCGGGCATCTTTCCCTGCGATGTCCTTGACCAAGACAAACAAAGCAAAGCTTCAGCCGCATTGCCCAATGCCGTCTCTGCTGAACCGAATAACTTCGGAACCGTGGGCAACGGTCCGCCGGATGATCGCCCTTGCAGACGGGACATCCGCCGCCAGATTCCATCTGAACTGCTGCGGTAG
>JYDO01000282.1:0-17782 GCA_001447755.1 Trichinella papuae | reverse complement strand
TGTTGATTTTTTCTGTTTCGTTATTATCTATTTTAGTTGTATGTGTGCTTTTTATGTTTATTACATTGTAAGCAGTTAATCCGATTACTGTAGATCGTATCACATTTTTGTCATTCGCTAATAAATTATGCTCATATATTAACGATGTGTTTGTAATTGTGTTTATTGATGATGTAAAATTCAAAGGAAAAAAATACAATGAAAATAAATTTCAGTAGAAAACTAAACTGTTTGAAATGATTCATCGTTATTAACGTAAAATTTAAAATACTGTAAATTTTGTTTTATTATGAAACTTTTAAGTAAATATTTTCAACACTGTATTTTATTCTGTGATGTTAATGCGTATTATTTTAAGTAAATATTTTCAACATGTATTCAACATATATTTTCTTTACATAAATATTAATGCAAATTATGTTTAAGCCTTGAGCTATGATATCTTAGAGATTAAATGTAAATTTTTGTTCAATTGAGAAATCGAAGCTCATTGCAATAAATAGGCATTAGAAAATGCGTAATGTCTGACAAAAGTGTTGCCTGTATACTGTATGTTGTTATTTTTTGTTTAATTGCTTCCCGTAAGTCAGTAGTTCAGAATCTATATAGTTTTGTCGCGAAAGATTGCGTCCACGAAATGTTAGTTTTTGTTATTAGGTGAAAGCGTGTATGCGTGTGGAGTGTCTGAAGAGTCAACTATAGCAGCAAATTCCTTTCGGATAGTAGGCGGTGTCGATGCGCCAGTTGGAGCTTGGCCCTGGATGGTTGCACTCTACTATGGTAATCACTTTGCATGCGGAGGCAGCCTCATTCAACCTGACATTGTTGTCACTGCCGCACATTGCATTGTTAATAAGTAATATTATTGTTGTTATTTTTTGAATTTTACATACGGAAACAAAAATAATATACATTGGAGAATTGTCTTCACTGGACATGCTTTGCTGTGATGTACTGAAGCAGGATTTCAGTTTAAAACAAAACACGTTTATCGAATTTAACTTATATTTCAGATATATGTCATCCGCATATTCAGTTTTGATAAATTCAAACAAACTTGGCTCTGGTAGACGAATAAAGGTTAAAAGTGTTCATCCGCATCCATTTTTTAATAAAAGTATACGCCCTGCTTATGACATAGCTGTGTTGCAGCTATTAAAACCGGCTGTGGAAAATAGTTCAAAATCGCTGGTCTGCCTTCCGACCTCTGATGTTGCACCTGGTCAGAAATGTATTGTTACTGGATGGGGTCGAACTGTTGAAGGTACCATCTGATTACTTTTATGTAGTATTAGAAGCATATTTACATGTAAATTATAAAACAAAATATTTATGCATAATAACGCTATTAAATACTAACGAAATATTTTCACTTTTCAACAATCTTATGGGTAGATTTCAACAAAGGAGAATTCATGCTTTGTAATTCCACGTTCATAAATGTATTGTTTGACAGTAAACTTTGTGAAAATATAAATTTTATTTATTATTAAACCAGTATCAGTTTATTTGTTACTTTGAAAATACAGGAAATTTCTGTAAATGTTCAGGCGGAAGTCCAAGTAAAATGCTGCAACAGATCAAAGTACCCATATTGTCCAATGCGGAATGTAATGCGCCTTCACGCTACAGTGGATTCGTCTCTCCTACTATGTTTTGCGCTGGTTTCGACGAAGGTGGAAGAGATTCATGTCAAGTATGTTACCACTAAACGACTGTTTAAATAAAAGTGCACTGCGTGATTTCTATCTAAGGGTGACTCCGGTGGACCGCTTGTATGTGAACAAGATGGCATCTGGGAATTGCGAGGTACAGTTAGCTGGGGTATTGGATGCGCAAGGCCAATGCGACCTGGTGTTTACAGCCGGGTATACGTATTCAAAAAATGGATTTCGTACATCGTATACTCCATCAGGAAACGAAATTAAGGTTCCATCTTGCAACATTTTCCACAAATGATCTATCCCTTATAATCACCATTCCTTATTTTAATGAGAACCAGCAAAATACTGGGATTTAATATGACTTCGCATTCCACAGAATTGCAGTGCAGATACATTTAATATACAAAATATTTTAAACAACACGGTTTTACATATGCACGTATCAGAAAGTATAAGGTCTCACATAAAACATGCTGTTATACAATGCTATTTATGCAATATACATATGGTTTAAAAATTGCTTATCCATGCTTTAATAGTCTTATCATTTTCCAAAGCACCTGAAGCGATCAAATTTTCAGTAGGATGACATGCGGTGCACAGCACAACATCTGAAAAAAATTAATGAATTTTCAGTAATAAAAATGTCTCATAGCTTAACCTGTATGACCACTAAGTTTTTGTACAATTTCTTTGCTCTGCAAATTCCAGATGTACACCATGCCATCTTCAGAACCACTGACAATCCACTAAAGCGATTTAAATTACTTTTTTTTATCTATGAACTGCAAACAGTTTGTTAAATTATAAAACACTAAAATTCATAATGTATATTATTATACTATTTCACGTATTATCTGCATAAAATAAATGATTTTTGCCTTATATAAAAAACTTCATTCAAATGTCAATGACCATTTTGGTTTTCTTAAATTAACATAAGTTTTTGGAAATGTCATGTTCTTCCTCTAATAATCTTTGAATTACTGATAAATTTATAGAGATCAAAGAAAAAGCATACCTTTCCACCTGTAACAGAGAAATTGGCTACGATGCAATATTTTTCATTTTTATGCCCACTGTATTGTTTCAAGCACTGAAAATTAATACATAAAATCTTAAAAAAACTAAACTAAAGTAGCATAACTTTAACTGTATCTAATAAAATAACAATAATAATACAAAAGCATGATGCAAAGCAAAGTGTGAACATAAATTCATAATGAATAACATACTTTTCCTTTATTAAAATCCCATAATTTGATGACACTAAAAAAACATTTATTATGAATAATTAGAAAAATCAAAGCTTGCAACCTGTCCATTGTGGCAGCTAAAATGTACTTTCCATTAGGTGAAAACTTTGCATATGAAACTGGAGTATTATCTTCATCTAAATAAATAGAAAAAATCACATTGATAAATGCATAACTTTAAAACTGAACACAATGTCTTATAATTAAATGTTTTGTTCATTGTAAACTTTGCTTCTTAAATGTCATTTATCGAATAGCAATTAAACTGTAAACAGCAAAGATATATAAAAGACGAACGTGAATTACGCAAAACAACAAAAATAAACTTGCAGTTACCGATTAAAGATTTCACACATTCTCCAGTATTTGCATCCCATATTCGTATAGCCCCATCATAACTACTAGTGCAGATTAAAGAACCATCGCGATTGTAATGTACCTATAACAACAATTATTTATTTATGTACAAGTACAACTGCAGCGGTATTATATACTGCAGTAAGTGGATCTGGATGGGCTGCTAATGTGCTAATCAATGTTCCTGTTGACACATCCCATATTCGCAAAGTCTCATCAAACTAAAAATACAGAAACGTAATTACTAGCTTTCCAGAATTATGAAGTTTTCCCTACCGATCCAGAAATGATAGAACTTGTTTGTGGACTGAAATTGCAGCAAGATACATAATGTGTATGTCCTCGAAAAGTTCGGATACATTTTCCCTAAAAAATTAATAAAATAGTAAAAATAATAAACAAGAAAATATATAATATAAAAATGAGACAGTAGAAAGTATTACCTTAATATATTCCATAATTAAGTTAAAAATTGTTCTTTTTTCATGTTTTAAAGAATAATAACATAATTTGTTATAAGTTACAAAACAGATCCAATCTTTTTACTTACCCCAGAATAATCATATACTTTTAATGTTTTGTCATCGCTAGCTGAACATAAGAGTTGGCTGTCTTCAGACCAGCAAACATCATTTAAACCCTAAAATGATATTCAATAAAAAGCAGATGTAAGTTTCACTGGTGCCTACCAGTTTATGACCAACTATCGTTTTCTCAAATTTTCCATCTAGAGCACCCCAAATTTTAATCAGCTTGTCAGCAGCTAAAAAAATAGCAAAAAATGTAAAAATAAGCAGCTTTCTTCACAATCATCACAATTCACAGGCACTAGCTAGCCAACGTCCATTCGGACTAAATCTAACAGCGGAAATGGCTTTCGTATGGCCGGCAACAGTGTATTTCAATGTATAACTGGATACCTATGATAAATAAAATAAATTGATGCATATTATTCTCATCTTTAAATAACTTTACCACTTTTGCCTTTCCAGCAGTTGACATAGTGGAATTACTGGAGCTCATATCACTAAGCCTAAAACTAATTTATAAATAAAATAAATAATAAATACAAATATATGTAAGAAAATTCTCAAAAGAATAAAAAAATTATCAATAAAAGTGACTAAACAATAATTAAGAAAAATTTTACAGGATACAGATATAAAAAAATGCAGTCAGTACTACTCCGTTACATTAGAAATAATTTATTGGCATTGGACTAATGAGTATATACAGTTGTAAAGCATTTAATTCTTTAATAATTAAATTATAAATAACAATAAACTCCAATATATAATTCTTTTTACTTAAAACAGTTCATTTTAATTATAGGTAAATAAATAAAGTAGTACAGTATGTTGAAAGGAAAAAAGTAACGCTTTATAGTTTACTCTTAAATAGAGCCTAGGTACTTTATAGGGTTGACACATATTTTGAATTTACAACAAATGTAAAATACACACAAATTATTTAGATGCGAAAATTTCCTACTCTACAGTAAGAACAACAAAAGTACAATAGTATACAAAAATTTAAAGTAAAAAACATTAGCTTTTTTAACGTCAGTTTATGAATTTTTTTAATAAATATTCATAAGTTTTCAAGATATGTATAATATATTTCAGTCATATTATACAATAAAGCATTAATAGCCATTTATAAAAGTCACCATACATATTTACTTTAAGAAAATTTCCTTAATTATGCAAAGATAAAATATTAAGAATAAAGATGCAGCAAGCATTTAACAGCGCTTAGATAAAATGTAATTTTTTTGTTGTCTGTAATAAAACAAGAACAAACAGCTCTTGGTAAAATGCAAACAAATGAAAAGATTTGTATTTCATTCAAATTAATTCATAATAAAGTAAATAGCAAATTAATAATTCATGCTGTGAAATTTCAAAATTTTAATTAACTATGCCTGTTTTTCTATGCTTCGTGAAGCAACTAAACAGAGAAAAACAAGAAATGTGTCTCAAACTTGTAAGCGAAAAAGGTCATCTTGCCCAATACCGTACTGTAAGTAAAAGACAAACTGAGCTTCTAAAAGTAACACTAGCGTACTCGTAACTATAAATTTATATTTGTAATAAAATATAATTTTAAATAAAAGAAATCCATTTGAAACATATGAACACAATTAAGATAAATTGCAATAAATGTTTATTTTATTGCAAAAATGATTGCTTTTTAAACGCCATTATATGTGCAAGGTATAATCATTTGCAGTTTTATTATTAGAATTGTTAAAACATTTTAATTTACAATAAAAAAACAAAATATGCCTAAAATGCAAGGCATTTCAAAAATTATTTATTACAGAACCCGCGAGTTTTAAAAGATAAAATTTTTGTCAAATAATTACAGTAAAATACAGTAATTTTTGAAACATTTTGAAATAATATATATAAGAAATAATATAACATATAGCATTAAAATGATAAAATTAGATAACTTACAAATAAATAAATTATATTTTTACAATTTTTGAAATGAAGCTGCCACTATTGTTTTTTTAAATGTACCTGCATGTCAGAATGCCGCCGTCAGATGAGATATTATAGTACCAAGGTAGCTGCGTGTAGGTGTATGCCCGCTAATTTTAGCGGTGATGAACGTCGAAACGAAAGTTATTTATCACATAGATGACGAGCAGACCCCATATTTAATAAAACTGCCTGTGCCTAGTGATTTAGTCACTCTTGGGCATTTTAAAGCGGCTCTTAATCGTCCTAATTTTAAATACTTTTTTAAATCTGTCGACGATGACTTTGGGTAAGTGTGTTTGGAGGGTACATTTTTCTTTTTTTTTTGATAATTTAAGACATTTGAAGCTTCTTTCATTCTACACTGAAACCGTGGCACATAATAAAAATGCATCCGTTCTTTTTCAACAGAAACATTCTTCTAAGAAATTATTACAAAATTATTTTGCCACTTTGGTTTGCCAGTTTGATGTTTCTTTTAGTGGAGTTTCTCGGTGCTGTTTTCTGCTTTGGTCTAGTTATGCATGTTAATACTTATTGCTTTTATGTGCAATGAGTTGCACAAAGTAATTGAAAATGTGTTGCAATATTAGTTTAGCGTACAATTAAATTTTATGTTAGTTAATTTAAAATAGCTGAATGCTCCTATTTAATCATCGTAAACGGTGGAAATGTTCCAATAAAATTCGACTCGTCTTTCATATAAGTTTTATCTTAGAACTCAACGATCGACTTGCATAATGATTGTTTGTTTTTCTTTGTCATTAGAGTCATCAATAGGCAAATGATTAAAAGTTGTTTTGTTTTGTTTTGTGTTGATTTTATTGATGAGAATTTTCGAATTCTTTAAAAATGAAAATTGCATTCCAGCTTTATTTGCACAAGCAAGTGCTGCAGAAGTGAAAGCGGTAGGCAAATATTTTGTTTGCTTGTTGTAACGTAGGAATTTCATTTTAGAAATTTGACGTTCTGCATTTCTTGAACAGTTTAAACAAAGAAGTTTGATGCTTAGATAATTTTACGTTGCTTGCGTTTTCTGTTTGTATACACACAGGCTTGGGATGAAAATTTTTGTGCACGGTGGTGGTGGTGGTGGGTTTCGGTTAACTGATTTCGAGGCTCATGGCAAAAAGCATTCTAATCATTTGTTTTTCACATTCACAGCGATTGAAAAGTAGCGCAGGAAGCGTTTCCAGCGGAAGCGGGTTGATTTTTTCCTTTCATTCACTTATTATTGATGGAAATTTGAAAGTATAGGTTTATAATTGTTTTTCGCTTAATAATTCTTATCGTTAGTTGCAAATATTTGAGATCGAAATTGTTTTGTCCGAATTGATCTGCTGAATCATTCATTGGAAGTGTAGTTTCTTATTGATTTCCATGCAGCTGTGTGAGATGCGATCTATTTGAAGTGCAATTTGCGTTAATGAAGTACGAGTTGGCCTTTGCTTTAGAACATCTGTTCACGTGGCAGTCAGAAAATTTTTTGAAAACAAAATAAATGAAATTGTCAAATTAAAATGCGACGAATTTGTTTTTTTTTTTTAATTTATGAAATTTTTTTAATTTTTTTTTCTCGCATCATTTTGGGCAATTTGTGTTTATCTGCGTTGCACTAGCTGAGAAATAGACTATGAAGTGCTTTTTATCAGATAATTTTGTAGAAGTTTCAGTGGGCGAAAATTATTTATTTAGTTAATATTTTTTCTTTTTTTTTTTTGAAGAGTTTGACAAGTTTATTTACATTTACCTTACATTATGTTAGCATAATTTTATTTTAAGCATCACTTTGCATGCTTGACGTGTAATGCAGTGTAGTATCATCATATTTTGAAAGCATCAGTGAAGAGAGTTTGCATTCACAAAAATTTTCACATTTAATGTAGTTTTTCTTTTTCATAATGGAAATTTATTTTTAAAACTGAATGAAAACTGTTTCATTAGATTAAAATTTTAGTTCAAGGACTTTAGTAATTGGGAAGGGGAATTATAACAGAGAAAATGATAAGCCATGTTTTTAAAAATTTTGAAATATTTTCATTTAATTATTAAAATTTTATTTGACATTGCTAATGGAACACAGTTCAATTTTGTCAAAATTTGCTAATTTGAAATGTAATTTTGATGACTAACTGTATATTTGTTATGATGTAATTGCTAATGTGAGATAAGTTTAAAGTGTTTTTTGTAAAATATTTTTATGAATCAAAGTTTGATTTTCCTTTCAGGGTGGTGAAAGAAGAGATTTCTGATGACGCTGTTAAATTGCCGACGTTCAATGGCTGCGTGGAGTCTTGGGTGAGTAATAAGGATGAACATTAAGATAATATTTTGACCATAACGAATAAAAGAACGATTTAACAATTTTTCAGCTTGTTACCTCTGAAGGGAGCACGCATTCTGACGCCAATGGCCCGACAAGTCAGCATGGTCATTCTTCTCCTCGGCACCCGCCTACAAGAAGTTCAGGACTCGGAGAAAGCAGACCGCCAAGTTTTCACGGGGGACGTGCGGATAGCCGGGATAATTTGGTTCCTTCCGGCTGTTCTTCGGAAACCGAATCTACCCTTTCTGGATTGCCGAAATGTAATGATAGTATATTGTTTTATATAGATTGTTTTACTGGATTTTTTGATTTAGTTCCACGGTATGGGACGAAATTGGATCGACGATCCTTCCATCCGCAATTCCATGAGCGAGGTTTGTATTGTTTTTAATTGTATACATACATACACACATACATATATATATATATATGTATTTGTTCTCTGTTTTTCCCTTCGAAATTTAAAAGTTTGATTCTATTTTGTAGTACGTTATCCGAAAGGAATGCGTCCACGATGCTTTGATGTTGGACATGGTTTAACCAGCGATCTGGATTCTTCCAGCTTTATGGATTCTGAAGATGACCAAGCTAGCAGGTATACCGTTGTTTTTGCAAGATGTTTCATTTTTATTTTGCAAATTTTATTTCAGAATTTCTTCATCAACGGACATCACTAGCGTCAGCAGGCAGTATTTGAAGCGGAAAAAGAGACGTCGACTTCCGCGCACTTTGCTGAGCCGAGTTGGAATTCTTTTTTTTTTTTTTGATCAGGCAAATATCTTATTTTAATACTGGTGTGCTTTTTTTTATTGTCATTTAGGCATCGTCAGTGAGCAGCATTACAGAATCGAGCATGTCGTTGAACATTATTACTGTGACTTTGAATATGGGTAAAGTGGTTTAATGCACTTTTTATTTTCAGGGTGATTGGTTCTAGAAGCGACTTTTATTATTATTATTATATTTTACAGATACAGTTAATTTTCTTGGTATTAGCATTGTCGGCCATAGCAATCAGCTTGGTGGAGATGGTGGTATATATGTTGGTTCAATCATGAAAGGGTCTGCTAGGTGTGAAAAGCCCCCAATGTTGTGATTATAACACTGGTATAATGTTTTAGAGGGGCAGTGGCATTGGACGGTCGTATTGAACCGGGGGATATGATTTTGCAAGTTAATGACATCTCTTTTGAAAGCATGTCGAATGATGATGCAGTGCGTGTTTTGCGCGAAGCAGTGCAAAAACCGGGTCCAATTAAGCTGGTTGTGGCAAAATGTTGGGATCCGAATCCAAAAGGCTATTTCACTATTCCTAGAACTGAACCTGTTCGACCGATCGATCCGGGCGCTTGGGTGGCTCACACGAATGCTCTACGGGCCGAGATGCCGCTTGATTACCCTGGGCCATTGTCAGTCAACACAGGCTCGTTTACTCCAGTGCCTGAAGCAGAAAGTAAGAAATACAACAGTAGGGAAGGTGTGTGAATGGAATTTTTTATTGTTTTTTTTTTGTGACAGAGTTTTTGGAAGAATGCAATTTGGATGTGAATGTGCACGATATTGTAACAATAGTTCGAACGATGGCTAAACCCGAATCTGGTTTGGAAATTCGCGATCGTACATGGCTTAAAATTACAATACCGAATGCATTTCTTGGTAATGGAATTGTTATGTTCTTTGATTTATTTAATATATGGTTATTTTAAATTATTTTCAGGCTCGGATGTGGTTGAATGGTTGTATACTAATGTACAGGGTTTCTCTGATCGGCGGGATGCGCGCAAGTATGCGGCTCGAATGCTCAAAGAAGGATACATCAAACACACGGTAAACAAGATTACCTTTGCCGAACAATGCTATTATGTTTTCGGCGATATTTGCGATAGTAAGTTTTTTCTTTATTTATTTCATATGTATGGACATAGAATGTATATTTATGCTAATAAATTTGTTTGGTTATTTCTTTTAGCTAAAAATTTTGGGAAAAACAATTCTCTTAACCAAATCGTGCATATTATTTATTATTCATTAATTTTCATGTTATTTTTTAAATTAGATTTTGCGGGTCTGAGATTGGAACCTCATCGTGAAGAACCGCCACAATTAGAACATGATCCTATCTCCGCATTACCACCATCACCGATGACACCATCTACATTATGGTCATCAAATGTTGGGCATCCTTATTATCCTCATCAAGCGTGTCCATCGTTTGTACAGACATCTTCTGTAGCCAGCGGTTACGTACCCATACCATATCAGTACAACAATGAAGCTGGCAGTTTTCCAAGTTTAGTTGTCGGTAAGCAGATAATTGGTGTTCTATAAAGAAAGTTTAACTGTTTCATAAATGATGGTTTGTTTCATCAAGGGGGAGCACCGCCGACAAGTCGTTCAGATGCGAATAGTGCCGGCAGTGCTGGTTCCAACGGCAGCAATGAATCGGAACGGGTGCGTAAAGGCGTGGTTGGAGGTTTGTTGCCAATGACTTCGACACCAGGTGTTCCTCTTGATCCAAACATTCAGCTTAAAGGTTACGGCCCACCCGTAGGCGCAATGACATCCAAAGGAATGATAGGACCGTTGTCGCCGACGTCGCGTAATGTTAACGTTAATGTTAACGATCTGCAGTCAGATATATCCGGCAGTCGACAGAGCTTTCGCATGGCAATGGGAAATCCGTGCGAATTTTTCGTCGACGTTATGTGAAAACATTGCCGACAAGAAGAATTAGCTTCTCTTGTTTTATTTTATCCGTCATTTTTATCTTCGCGTTTTATCTTAGTCAGTAGGTTAATTTTTAAATAATTACTGGTCTTTTTAGTGCTGTGCTAGTAAATAAATGTATGTATACATGCATACATACATACATACATGCATACACACATATATATATATTTATTTATACATATTGTATTTATTGTAGCATTTTGTTTATGTTATTCAAAGTCTTCCAATTTTACCTGGCTCATACAGTCATCTTTTATACAGTGATGCGAATTATTATGTTTTACCATGTGTTCAAATTGATTATTCGTTTTATCCTTTTTACCAAATTGACGAATAGTTCGCATGACAGGAAAGAGGGTGGGCCAAAAAAGAATCCTAATTGAATTTACAGTCTTCACTGTTCCGTCCGGTTGATTGTTTGGCAGGCTAAATGATGACCCTGCTAATGCCAAACAAGCAACCTATTTTTTAAAATTGAATTCGCCTCGTGTGAGTTTTATCATTTTTGCACTTTGCACATATTGTGCACGAAAAATTGCTCTTGGTCTGTTATTTGCATATTTTAAACATGTATAATTTGCAACGTTTTATGCCACTGTTGTTGTATCTTGTCTTTTACCAACCAGAATTGGATGCAGATTGATTGAAATTATTCATTTATTAATTGTTGCACTCTCTGGCTTTTACCAAATTATTGTTCTATACATTTATGAAGGGAATTAGTGAAATAATTATTTTTTTATCCAATCAATATTGCTATGTAAAATTGCATTTTTTATTTTTGTATATTTTCCCGTTTGTATTTTGGTTAATAAAAAGGAAAATTGTAAAGAGGTAAGGTTTCTCTTGTTGATCTAATACTTGCAGAAAAATTGTGCCCTTTCTAGATTTACCTTTCTTTGTGGCCTATCGGTCAATAGTTAGTTGGAAGCTTAATCAAGCAGCAGTTGGTGCTTTTCGCTTTTTTCTCCATCCAAAGAAGTGCACAATTGTCTTGCATTGTTTGCCTTTGCTGACGATGCTAACAATGAAAAAGCGTTTTCAGTAGTGTAGCAAGAAAACAATAGCTCGCAACATCCAGGTCAACTTGTGCTTGCATTTGCAGAACACCTGGCTTCAATATTTTTCTGCTTTGTTTCATATTTTATTTCACTTTTTCTTTTTTCAAATAAAACAATGGAAGAAAAGTAGTAGTCTGCTTGGCAGAATGAATGCCAACACGCGTTTGCATCTGTTGTTCATTTTTATAAATTTGCAGTTTTGTCATGATTGATTTGGTTGATTTGATTTTTGTCGACGTTTGGTGGAAAAGTTGCGGCCAGTTGTCAGCAAAGCAGATGTTCTGCACAAGATTTTTATTTGTTGGTCAAGGTTTGTGCTCATTCTTGCTGCCAAAAAGCAATGCTTAAAGCAAAAATCTCAACATTCGACTTTTGCATTTATCCAAATGAAAATGTTTACAGTTGATTTTTTTTTAATATACTTTTATTTTTTACTTTTTTGAATCAACAATAATTTTGTAGAATTTGAAATGAATTTCAACTTTGAAAATAATCCTTTTTGTCCTGAATTGTATTTTATATGATTTTTTATAACAAATTACTTTCTGAACATGAATTCTTTTTTTAAAAATATATATCTAAAAATAATGTTTGATTTAGCTGTCTTTTTGAAAAGTAAAAAATCATATTCATTTCAATATTTTTTGTTAAAAGGTAAAACCATCTCTTTAGCATTTAACATTATGAATATTATTTCTGGTAACGTTTAATAATTATGAAATCAAACTCGATACTGAAAATGCTGCATTCATTGATAGTTGTATATCATTGAATTTATTCATCTATGAGACTGCAGTTGCGAGAACTTTAATAATACAATTTATGCATACGTCGATAACACTGTGGAAAGACTAACTGTATCAAAATTAAGTCCAAAAACATTTAGTGATAAAAAAATTTTCAATTCAGGAAATATTATGGTATTTTTTATCAACACTTACTGTTGATTGTATTAATCCTTGAAAATTTTTAATTCTACCGTACAACTTGTTCTTTGCTCTAGCTGTTTACGCTTTTGTGTCAAGCTTCATTTTTGTTTCTCTAAAATGTGCCGTGAAATTTTGATTTTCGTTCGTTTCAAATAATCAGCTCTAACAACCAAATGAAAACAATATTTCATGCACAAATTAACATATGGGAGCCGGGCTAGTTTAAGGAGCAGTATGTGAACAAAGATGACATTAAAATGACGAAAAAGTTCTGACGTCATCTCTAAATATCTTCAGTTGAATTAAATCGATTTTATGAAAAAAATTATCAGATATCAGTTATGCGTTAATACCTGATTGTCAGATCGTATGCATTGCCAGTGCTTCTATTGTTTGAAAAAGTATTAAATCCTGGAATGAAATGCTCATTGTTATCTTTATTTTTCTTTCAGCTGTTCACTGATACCAATCATGTGGCAATTTGAATTCATTTGCATTTATTTATGCTATGATAGAATTCTAATTTACAAAATGAACAGTAAATTTGGTAGTTTGCGATGAAAATAAATTCCAAATTGAGTAGAAATAAATATACTAAAAATTTACGCCAAAATAAAGATCATAAACGAAAATCTGGGACCTAGTAGCTGCGAGTATTATTTTCGAAATGTTCATATTCATTTAACTAATATAGCTGTGTCATCATTAGCGGAGCTTTTGTTCGCTTCATTACTATACCGTGGCCTGAGTAACGTGCATGGAGAGAGTATTAATTTTGCCAAGAGCGTGTGTTGTTGATTATAATGAACGCTGAAATACACTTACTATAACATACGTACAAACCAAATTCATAAATTTATTTAATTTGCATTAATTCGGCTATTCAATTGTACGTAGATAGGAGAGGTAATATAAAAGTTAACATTGTAGACTTATATATTGCTGTTCGCGTGATTTTACATTAAAAGTTTTGAAAATTATCTTTGTTGAACGTAATGTTAAGTAGGTTTCCTACTTGTTTACCAGAATTTTCATGCAAATTGTTATACGCGGCCTTGCCGTTTGTTTGCTTTTCAGCCACAAGCCTCAGCGTTTAATATATATATATACATATACATATAATTTGCTTTTTTCCAGCAATCCAATGGTATCTAGTACTCAGGAATAGCATAATTGCTTATATTGTGAAGCTGTATTTCATATATCCCTTTTGTTGTGATTTTAGGTTAGCATTCTTGAAAAAACTTTTGCCTGCTTATCGTAATGAAAGCAGGCACAGTAAGAGTTGTTTACCAGAAAATGCATGCAAATTTTTATTCATCTCCTATGCGTTCGTTTGTGTGGCTTTAGTTTCAATGAGTGTTGTCGTAGGGTGTGCGGTGCGAGTGCATTGTCGTTCTCCATGCGATGACGGACGAAGAATGACATTAAAAATGGCTTTGATTTTTATTTATTGTTGCCTTATTTCGCTGAATTAATTCATCTACATTTTGAGAAACATGAACAGAAGATAAACAAGAAAAATGAGAAGACATCTATTTTCGTAAGTTGCATTTGTTATAGGTATTTTGTAATCGATTAAATGTAAAGCTCAGAATACAGTATTAGAACCACTAATTTACTATCAGAAGGAAGTAATAAAATGTTTTGAAGTTTCGAAATTTTGCATCTAACTTAGCGATCAGTTTGTTAATAACTTTTCTAAAATGTCCCATTAATATGGCTATCTATAATGAATTAATATATCTGAAATGTGTGAAATGTATTAATATTTCACATTACAGAGCACATTAATTTTAATTTCTTTTTATTATTATTCAGATAAAGTTGGAAATGCTTTTAGAATATAAAATTATCTTAGTTTTCCGTTTGGATGCATACAGGCTATGTTGAATAACATTACGGGAAGGTTGTTTTTCAATTATGCAAATCAGATTTTCTCAAAACGTGAGCATTATCAGTAACAGAGCGCATTGTGTTTGCTTTGCTGTCGTGGTTATCTAATAGTAGCGCTAGATTACGTTAAATCACTGAGATCAATGTGATGCAATTTTAGGCTAACTGTGTGCGGCAACTGAACAATGTGGCGTTTCCACTGCCGACAGCGGGATGTGCACCAATATAACAGATGTGTTTTTTTGTTTATCTTATTTTTATTACTTCTAATTGATTTGGTATATTTAGAACGGCACGAAACGAATAAGATGTACCTGAACGATGAAAAGATTTCTAATCAGGGAAATTACATTTTTGAAAGTTTAATCGTTATTATCTTTACATGTATATACGGATATTGATCCTGTAACATAGTGGCATAAGTAAATATTATCTAACTGTGAATGTATATTGTCTGTAATATTTAATTAAATTGAAAATTTTATGCATTGTTGTCAAGATACTGTTTTAAAGTTTTAAAAATTCAGTTTTAACATTAACGAATTATTTATAACATTTGCGGTATGTTAACATTTGATTTAACATTCAGGATTTTTACAGATATGAAGAAGAATAAAGACGCGGACGACACGAAGGAGGACTAAGGACAATTGGTATGTGTGGTTCCTCGTGGGTCCCCATTCTGTAGGTCTGGTCTAGGGATACTTCGAAATGGATACTTGTAGTTTAATTAAGTTAAAGACAAACCTGCATGGTTGAGATTTGAAATAGTGCAGTGTTTGGGCTTTGACGCAACAAAATCTTTGTACGCAATTGTTCTCACGGGTTGCACAATATTTCGAGATTTTTATTTGTTAATTTTTATCAGTTTTTATTTAATGCTTCGTTTTACTTAAATACAAAATTTTGCATTGTTTTCTAAAGCAATTCTTGGCATTTTACAATTATTTTTTATTCATTCAAATTTTGCTTTACGTTCTTTTATTTTATCTTTAATTTTATTTTGAGATTTTGTTAATTATTATTTTTTGGTTCTTTTTTAAATCGATGCATGCCACCTTTTAGGCAAACACTTCCATAACAAGCCGGCTTCACCCGCATTATATACAAAATCAAGATCTTGCCGTACTTTCCTAATCAAATCATTCAACGTACCTGTGAATTTTGCGGCACTCTCAATGTCAGCAGACAACTTTTCACCGTGAATTTCAAGCTGACGAATGCTGTGCAGACTTTTGAAGCTTTCAGTCATCCAGAACTTGATAAACAATTATCAATACCAAGGTTAGTACTGAAAACCAGAGCTGTTTCTTGCAAAATGGGACCACTGATTGGTTGGTCTAGTGAACGTTTCTAGAGGAACTACATGTATACCGCTGAATCAAATGTTCGACGCCTTTTTCATCCATTTTCGTGAAGAACGGCTACTCGACGTATCCATGTGTGACACAAAGTTTCTCAACTGAGGTCTGCTGTGGCGGATATCTGAAATTGTGGGCATACCTACACTAAAATTCCCAGCGATTTTCCTGAACGACTCGCCGCTGTCCACCCGTTTACACACTTCCAGTTTGTGCTCTAAGCTCAAAAACTTTCCATTTTTAGGAGTAGACATACCAGGCATAAAAATTCGAAAACAACGGAATATAACAGTATTAGTAAAAGGCAGGCTGAATTTAATTTTCATAAGCAATGCATTCCAACCAGTCGGCCAAAATGAATTTAGATATTCAGGTGTACGGGTAATAACTGACCAGATAATCGTGGTTCCACTGTATTTATATTCTTATTATTTTTTGAATATATTGTTTATTACTTTTGAATTTTTTTATTATAATACTTTTATGTTTTATTGATGTAGAGTTTTTCTTTTCTGTTAATTTTCTTTTTATTTTTCAAATGTTTTTTTCTTGGTATCAATTTATCTGTTTCTTCAAGTTTGTTTGTATGTCTTGTATGCAGTTTCTCTCCGGCTCTAAAGTTCTTTTTTACAAAAACAGAATAAGTGAGATCTGTTACAACTTTCACAGAAGTAACAACAACCAAATGCTGCATTATTTCTTATTGATGACCACCATGTAGTGTTAGTTAAACAAGAGAAAATATCATGTTTGTCATTGAAAGTTGTTAGATAGTTATACCGAAAAGCTTTACGGAAAGAAATTGAAAAACAGTGAAATTTTGAAAAGTTAAGTAATCCATGTAACACATGTAAGTAAACTGAAACATTTGTAAAAGAAGAAAAACATTTTTAATGTAAATCAAGAACATTGCAAAAAAGCAATTCTTTATTAATTAAAACTTTCTTGTGATGCATTGTAATGAAAATGAAAGATGTGAATTCTGGTATAAATGAATTTGTGAAATGGCAAACATGCCTGGGATAGAACCTATAATTAAAGTAGATGGGTGATGGAGAGATCAAAAAGCATCCTACCTTGCAGCGTGCAGTTCCCTTCCTTTAGACAAGATAGAGTGTGAGTTTTTTTGCTCTTTGGACGGATAGTGTGCATGCTTCTGGCGGCACAAGAGGGGAAAGCTGAGGCTCCTCGTATTAGAGATGCGTGAGACTTTGTTGTCTTACCTGCTTCAGATATATGGGAAAAGTATTATTATGACATTTGTTAACGATATATGATCATTGGCTTGATAATGAATTGAAATGTGATAATCGTCTACAAGCGACAATTCTAACGATAAAAATTTAAATTCTGCAAAATATTAAAAAAAAACTGAAAATTTGTTCTTGACGAAACAACTGGAATTTGGTGCAGATAGCACCAGGCTTCGATGTTATGTAACGCCCGATGTTCTCAGCATCAATTTTCCTTAGAACCACCAGCGTGGCATTGTATATTTATATTTATGTTTATATATTTGTAGTGGTGTGAGTGAGTTCACAGTTACTGCTACAGTTAGTGCAATGTGGTGTGTTGGCGCGTGTGTATATACCTGCTGTATTCAAATTATTCCTTTTAATAATAGGTGGGGAGATTTTTCTCAGAAAATGAAGATAAAAAGAACTACTACTTCTACAGGTCTTGCACAAATGATTGTATACCAGGCTGTACACC
>JYDO01000281.1:0-11474 GCA_001447755.1 Trichinella papuae | reverse complement strand
ATTTGCATATATGTATGGTTCTTGGTATCGAATTGCTTTAGCTGAAAATTAATGAATAATTGAGTATTAATGCTTAAACAGAATGAAAACCATTTGTTGCAGATGAATGTTAACAGAATAATAAAGATGTAATTTAGGTTTAATGGGTGTAAATATTGGTAAAAATTGCTGTATTTTTATACCAACTGAATTTAAATGAGCTTCGATAAATGATACACACAAAAAGATGTGTCCTTTCGTCGTTTCTGCTGGAGGCCAAGAATAACCACCAAGATGAGCCAAAAAATTAGGCACAGTGTGCACAAACCACGCTGCTGCGTCAGTTACTGTACTGTCAACTAAAAGTACTCCTAAAAACAAAATATGCGTTCATTTCGTTTAAGTATTGCTTCAATAGACAACTTTAAAATAACCTTTGGCTTTGCTTTTTTCATTTCGTGGCGGCAAGTTTGGTGGATCATCACTATATGCAAGAACTTTGATGTTCATGTGATCTGCTATAAAACTAGCCATTGTTGTAAATACTGAATGACCTCTGCCTTGATCAATAGCTTGAGCAGAACGAGTCCAAACTGGATTTGCTGCTGATTTTAATAGTTTTGTGCTTAACACATTTGGAGGTTTGTATACGAAAAACCTTAAATTAGCATAATTCTATAACTGTTGCTCATGATGAAGAGCAGAAAAGCATTTATTCATAATTTGTTAATATCAATAATAGTTTTTGTGTAACTTTCTATCTCTTTAATAATGACCGTTAAAATCTTAAATTAATAACTGCATTTCAAATATTCCATTTTTTAATTAATGCGCTTGTTTATCATAAAAGTTTTTAAAAGTAAAATGAATTTTCACAAGCATTGGCATTGATAAGCTTACCAATCTACATCAATGTTACCATCATCCTTGCACGTTGAAACCTGTGCAGTACAACTTTTCAATGAAATCAGAATAAGAATTATCGCTGTGAACATTATTTCAATGATTGTTTGATATTTTAATAATTTTTCTTCTTATATATTTTCATTTATGTTGCGCATTTATATGTAGAAATTAATCACTATACACTATGTTTATACTGGTAATGTAAAAGCGTATTTATTTATTTTATATTAATTACAGTTCTGCAACAATTATTGAAAACATCAAATATTTATTTAAATAAGAAATGTAGAAATATGAAGCCAAGTTATTGCTTACTCAATTAGTTGTACTAATACTTACTTGCATTATGTATCTTTACTGAATCTACATTACTTCGTTTTGAGATTGACGTAGCATGCGTGCCTTAACTCAAATAAAAGATACTTTCTCAAATTCGAGAAACGAATAATTGAACATAAAGCTCAGTGATGGAATTTATGTTAACTTTTCTTACGTTCAAATATTTTTAACAATTATTTAAGAAAACATGCATATTGCTTCTTATCAAAAAACGTCATGCTTGTCGAATTCCACTTGTCAATGTTACTTGTCATGTAATTTTATGCAAAATTTTATTTTCTTCTGTTATGGCTTTATTTCTCAAATTTGATTTCATACAAACAAATATTTTATATTCATTGTTATTTATTTTTATTTTATGAATTCACCTAGTATTTCATAACGTGTGGTCGCACTACAATAGTATATTTAAAATATTACATAGCACTGCACAATGAAAGCTAGGTTAAAATTTTGCCATTAATTTTAACATTGGTATTTCGTCGGTTCAGCTATTTATATAGCAATGCCTAGAACTGCATTCATGATGAATGTTAATTGCTTCGTAATACTTAGTACATTCCGTCCAATATTATGACGCAAATAAATTTAATGTAATGCTTATTTTTCTATTTTCAAATATTAAATTCAATTAACTATTATTTCCTTCAGTATTAAGCATTACAATGAAATATATTTTGCATTTAATATCAACGCAGTTTATTCAAAAACCATTATCATGAAGGAGTTAATTTATATTTTCCAATATTAAAAGTAAAAGAACATGAAAATGGTAAATAATTTTTTACTTCACAAAAAACAGAAACTGGTATTACAACTATCAAAAATCATTTATTGCATGCTTCAACATTAGACGCTGCAGTACTGAAAGCGTTATAAACATTAGCATTCTCCAAACATACAGCTGCACCAGGAATTTGCTTTTCAGTTGCCTAAAAGAAAGGAATTTCGCATACATTAAAAATTATGAATATAATTCATTTCAACAATTTACTTTATAATCATTTGTTGTGAAACAAACAGTGTTCTTTCCTTCAACTAATGCCCATTTTGCGCTATCAGCTTCACGACTCACTTGAACTCCATCAAATTGCATTGGAGAAACAATTTTTCGAAGATGATACTGTCCTCTACAAATTGACTTCGATCTTACATCAGAAGGTGCCCATATTCTGATTTTTGCAGAAAGTTTATTTCTCAAAACTCTTTCATACATATCTGAATGACAGCATTAAGTATTATTGTTTTTCATGCTTTAACAGACACAAAATTACCTGCAAATGATTTTGTGTGTTTTCCGAAAGCTTGAACATTCGCTCCATTATTTCTTGTTGCTAATTTTGCATGCTCCAGAAAAGGTGTTACGCGAATCTCAACCCCCGTCGCCAAATTCGAAAGTTCATTATGTTGATTCAAAAGTGCAAGAGGTAAATTATTCGCATATATATATGGTTCTTGATATCGAACTGCTCTAGCTGAAAATTTGCAACTATTTAAGAATTACCACATAGAGCCATTGAACTCAGCAAAGCTAGTTTTCTCAAAATACTGAGATGGAATGGCTATAAGCTTTAATATGTCTCATTTTCATACCTACAGCATTTAAAGATTCTTCATTAATTGATAAACATAAAAATATGTGTCCCTTTGCTGTTTCTGTTTGTGGCCAAGAATAACCACCAAGATGTGATAAAAATTTAGGCACTGTGTGCACAAGCCACGCAGCTGCATTAGCTGCTGAATTATCAATTAAAAGAACTCCTAAAAATAATATGTAAATTTAACTTATGTCTGTAAAGATTTTTTCTTAGTCTGCACAAGAATGAAAGCACCTTTGGCTTTGCTTTTTTCATTTCGTGGCGGCAAGTTTGGTGGATCATCACTATATGCAAGAACTTTGATGTTTGGGTTGTCTGCTACAAAATGTGCCATTGTTTGAACTATTGAATGGCCGTTGTTACTCTGGATAGGTTGTGCAGAAGGTGCCCAAGCTGGATTTAGTCCTGACTGCATAATTTTTGTTTGTAAAACATTTGGAGGTTTGTATACAAAATACCTTCAAATAAAAAATTCATTACAAACCATGATGCATTATAATTGAGATATTAGCGTTAAAGCAAAGTTATGTCAATGTAGTCATTATAACTTTTTGTAATTGTAGCGCAGCTGCTTCATTAAAAAAATGAATTTTACAATCTTGCGTATTTAATTTACATACCAATTGAGATCAGCATTGTTATCTGCTTTGCAAGTTGCAACACCTTGCGCCCAGCTGCTTCCGAGTGATATCAAAATAACAGTTACTATTGTCAGCATCATTTAACTGAGCTTTGATATCTTTTCATAGTACTTTGTGCGTACGTATATAAATTTATATACATATTTATGTATACTCGTAAGAATGTATTTCTATGTTTATTGTAGCAAATGTTTATTCCAATTTGTTCAATAAATATTAGTTAGTTAACTCAAATCATGAACCAAAACAGCCACCTTTTAGTTAAATAAGCAATAAAGAGCTCAGTAATCAGCTCTAGTAATTAATTACTGAATGATAATATTGTTTGTTTTCATTATGTCAGAAAAATAAACTTTTCTTGAAGTATCTGTTTGTCTATGTATCAATAATGACGTAAAAATGCAATTCATCAGTTATTCACAGATTTGCAGTTTGATAATAAAATAATTAAACAATTATTTATTATTTTTACATCTTTTACAAATTATTTTTACATCTTTTACCTGATTTCTTTTTATTCTTTACCGCTTTTTAATCAAGGATTTGCATGTAATATTTTCGTTACTATTGATGAAATTCCCTTTAAAATTAACATCAATGATAGTTAGATAAAGTTTTCCATGCACAGTAAGCTTACTGCTAAAAGAAATTTCTTTGCTTATTCTTATCTAGAATCGCATTCAATGTTAATTATCTGAACAGATTTTATCAGATATAAATAACATAGAAATAGAAAGTCAGAATATGATTTGCTAAACATCCAAATTTCTTGATATGTTCGTTGTTGAAATTAAGTTAAAAAGGAATGTTATGTGATAAAGATGTTAATTTTCAGATTCAATAAATAGCCTAAAAAAGCAAGCAGAAAATTATTTTGCAGTTGGGAGCAAATTTAAGTTTCACAATGTAAAATATAAATGACTACCTATGAAGAGGTAGTTATATGCTAATTTTTATTTCATTTTACAGACTGTTTATTATAATTTAGATATATAATTACATTATATGCGTATTTTCTATGCATTATGATTTATTGAGGTGGTTCATTTTTTAATATTTCATCCATCTATCATAAAGACATTTCTTTGTTTGATGTTTCAGTTCTGTGAAAATTATAAAGCTATTTCAAAAGAATACAACATTTACACTGTGGTAGGTCTGAATTTTATCGTCTGTCCATAAGATATTTTCAAATTTTTCAACTCCTGAAATAATTTCATAGTGAATCAAAATTTTACTGATTTCCTTTCACTTTATTTTGATTTAATTAAATCTTTTAAATAAAAATTGCAAAATAAAATCAGAGAAGTAAAAAGTTTATTATTTTATTATAATAAATGGCTTAGGCCTGAGTACTAAAAAATGATAAAGAAAACAATTCCTAACGTCTGTCTTCATAAAAACAGTTTATTAAAATGCCTCTATCATTTATATTTTGTAATATCGAAATCAAAATTAAATTAAAAGAAAATCACAATAATATCATGGTATTACAGAATATAAAACCGATATTTTAATTATTTTAAATTATTTATTGCATGCTACAATATTAAATGCTGCTGCACTGAAAGCATTATAAACGTGCGCATTTTCAATACAAACAGCAGCACCTGGAATCTGCTTTTCAGAAGCCTAAATGGGAAGGAATTTATAAATTGTACTAATATTTTAAAACAAATATGAATTTATTTTTCAAAATCTTACTTTGTAATCATTTGTTGTAAGGCAAACAGTGTTCTTTCCTTCAACTAATGCCCATCTTGTGCTATCAGCTTCACGGCTTACTTCACTATCAGCAAACTGCATTGGAGAAGCAATTTTTCGAAGTTTGTGTTGTCCTTTACAAATCGATTTGGATCTTGCATCAGAATGTGCCCATATTCTTATGCTAGCTGATAGTTTATTTCTCAGAACTCTCCCATAGATATCTGAACGATAATATTAACCTCTGTTGTATTTTACGTTATAATAGACAGAAAATTACCTGAAAATGATTTTGTGTGTTTTCCGAAGACCTGAACATTTGCTTCAACTTGTGTCCGTTTTGTTACAAATCTTGCATGCTCTAGGAAGGGCGTCACTCGAACCTCAATTCCATTTACCAAATTGGATAATTCTTCATGTTGATTCAAAATTGCAACGGGTAAATTATTTGCATATATGTATGGCTCTTGGTATCGAAGTGCTTTAGCTAAAAAGTTTAGTTTCATAAACTGCCAGTAATGAAATAATTGATTTCAAAAATGCGTGTCATAAATGAGAATATTCCAAAAGAAAAATTTAGATGGCTATAAATATTGATCAGAATGTTCATACTTCCATACCAACAGAATTTAAATGAATTTCATTAAGCGATAAACACAAAAACATGTGTCCTTTTGCTGTTTCTGCTGCTGGCCAAGTATAGCCGCCCAGATGTGCCAGAAAATTTGGAGCAGTATGTATAAACCATGCAGCTGCGTCAGTTACTGTATTATCAACTAACAGTACTCCTAAAATCGATATGTCTTTATTGCCGTAGTGTCACAAAAAATATTTGAAAGTAGAATCACCTTTGGCTTTACTTGTTTCTTTTCCAGGAGGTAAATTCGGTGGATCGTTGTTATATGCAAGAACTTTGATTTGTGGAGTGTTTCGTACAAAATCTACCATTGTTCTTCCTATTGAATGCTGTGCATTATTAATTGATCTCACCGAATTTCCCCAAGCTGGATCTGGTCCTGATTTCATAACTTTTGTGCTTATCTCATTTGGAGGTTTGTAAACGAAGGACCTGTAAATGAAACGTATATGTATGAAGAAGAACTTTTACAGATAAAAAACCATAAGTGAATGATTTGTTGATGTGCTTAATATAGCTCTTGCAATTTCATTAAGTTTGTTTTAGATAAAATACTTCAAAAAGTGAAATAAATTTCAACATGCATTTTTAGTATGCTTACCAATCTACATTTACATTATTATCATCTTTGCAAGTTGCAACCTGTGCAGTGCAACTTTTGAACAAAACCAAGATGGCAATTGCTTCTGCGAGCCTCATTTCAATGAACTTTGAACAATGGATATTTTGGTAATTTTCTTTCTTATATATTTTCTTTTATTTATGTTGTTCATTTCTGTATAAGAATATAATTTTATGTTTCTGCTTGACGTTCGCACCTATTTATTTACTTCTATTAATTGCAATGCTTGAACAATTAACTCAAACAACTTTTGTTGTTCACTTGAATAATAAATAATGAACTGAGCAATTAATTGAATGCTTTATTACTTAGCAATATTTGTGCTACATTTAAGTAATTAACGGAAGCTTTTGCAAAGCATCAGCATAGTTGTGTATTTGTATTTATGATTGAGTTTATTGATCATTGTTATTGTATTGTTAAATTAAATAACACTCATGAAAAATTTGTGAACTAATAATTGAAAGTAAAAGATAGAAAAAAATATTTCTTATTACTTCATAAAAAATACATGCTATTCACGATAAAGTTGAGAAAAATGTTGCAAAATAATATGTTTCAAGTAAGGACATGCCGTTCACACCTTTATATTTCCTTTTTATGTTTTTAGGAGGCTTGTAATTTTAAAATACACTCAATTATTTAAATGAGTTAAAACTTCTTCAATCTTATTCTGCTGAATGACTTTCTAACTGAATTTGTAATTTGAATAATAACAATACTGCTTCATAACCTAAGATTTATAATTTCATGTTTTCAAAGTGTGTTGTTTTATTAAATCTAAATATAAAAAGAATAATCATGCGCTCTGAAATGGTAAAAATGGGAATTTTGTAAAGAATAAAGCGTTTTTATTCCTAATTTCATTGTTATTTATTGGTCAAGCTTTAAAGTTATTTTAATGCAGCCATTAAGTTAAAAATTAAAGAATTAATTCAGTAATGATGAAATTATATTAAATAAAACTGCTATCACTTTTTAAATTTTTATTTCAAATTAGACTGCTTTTTCATTAGAAATAATGATAATGAAGAAGAAAAGGTATTTCTTATCAACTGATATTGCCTTGCTCATTTGTATTTGAATAACATTTGATAAGTGTATCATGTGTATCATTAGTATGCTCCAAGAAATCTGGCAGTGTGTTCACAAACTACGCTGCTGCATCAGCTGCATTGTCAACTAAAAGGACTCCTAAAAACAATGCATGAAGTTATTTTACTTCTTCATGTCTTATTTAGCCCCAAAGAATTTGTGATAAATCTGGGTTTTGCTTCTTTCATTTCTGGGAGGCACGTTTGGTAGATCATCATTATAGACAAGAACATTAATTCATGCATAGTACTGCACAAAATTTCCATTATTTGAGCAATTGAATAGTCTCCGTTTCTCTCAGTAGTGTGTTCAAAAAGAGCCAAAGTTGGAATTCATGATGATTTCAAAAGTTTGCTTCGTAGCATATTTTCAGACTTAATATGTAAGACAACCTTAAAATACTATTCTGTAGCAGATGAAAATAAAAGTATTAACGCAAAATTTCTTAATGTGGATACTGTTTCCTCTATAATTTTATATTTTTACAATAATGATGATCAATTAAATTCTTAACTTACTAATTACATTTTCCAGTGCATAAAGGTTTTTAATGCATTCCAGTGCATTCATTATACATTAAACGCTTGACAGTTACAAGTAATAGTTGCATCAGCCAAAAGTACAGGTATGAATAAGACTCAATTTTAGCAGGTGATACGGTCAAAAATCTGTAGAATAAGTGTTTTCAAAGTATATATTGCAAAGCGTTCATATCTTTTAAAATAATCTTTTTTACAAAATTTGATAAATGAATATGTTTCACATGTGATAGATGCGCATTAAATGTAATCATTCTCAATAAAAAGAAACAACTTTGACTCAAGAGGTGGTTTCTAAAATGATGTAGCATAAAGTTTCACTGCAAAAACTAAATTTCATTCATTCATGGTAAAAGTAAAGAGTAATTTGCATGATATTTATTTCATATAATTCAAAATGTGGCACTCATAAAATATGACAATATGCATTTCTAGGATTTTTCAAAATCACATAGTAAATGCCATATGCTTTACCAATGAAGTTTCATTATGGATTGTCTGAAATAAAAAGATAAAGGAAATAAAAACCATAAACAGTTTTTACATATTAAAAAAATGCAGTTTATACATTAAAATATAAATCATCTATTGCATGCTTCAACATTAAGCGCTGCTGTACGGAACGCGTTATAAACACCAGCATTCTCTAAGCATACAGCTGCACCTGGAATTTGTCTTTCAGCAATCTAAATGAAACAAATTGCGAACATATTAAAAATAATTTTGAAAAATATGAATTTATTTTATTTTAACAACTTACTTTATAATCATTTGTTGTAAGACAAACGGTGTTCTTTCCATCAACTAATGCCCAGTTCGTGCTGTCAACTTCACGGCTTACTTGATTACCAGCAAACTGCATTGGAGAAGCAATTTTTCGAAGTTTGTGTTGTCCTTTACAAATCGACTTTGATTTTGCATCATAAGGTGCCCATATTCTGATGCTTGCAGAAAGTTTACTTCTCAAAATTCTTGAATATATATCTAAATAATTATATGTTACTTATTGTTATATTTGATAATTCAGTGAAAATATAATTACCTGCAAATGATTTTGTGTGTTTCCCAAAAGCTTGTATATTTGCAGCTGCTCGAACTCCTTTTGTTGTAAATTTTGCATGTTCCAGAAAAGGCGTTAGTCGAATCTCAACTCCCGTTGCCAAATTAGATAGTTCTATATGTTGATTCAGAAGTGCAGGCGTTAAATTATTAACGTATATGTATGGTTCTTGGTATCGAACTGCTTTAGCTAAAAGTTTTCGATTAACTGCTGATGATACACGAAATGATTTCAAAAATACAGATTATTAATGAGCATTAAAAATTACAATTGTGAACTTGAAAGTAATACTTTATAAATGCATTACATTGAAAACAGAAGTCTTATTTTCATACCAACTGAATTTAAATGAGCTTCACTGAGCGATAAACACAAAAACATGTGTCCCTTTGCTGTTTCTGTTGGTGGCCAAGAATAACCACCAAGATATGCCAAAAAGTTAGGCACAGTGTGGACAAACCACGCAGCCGCGTCATTTGCTCTATTGTCAACCAAAAGTACTCCTGCAAACAACAGATGAATTTATTTTGTTCCAGCACTGTTTTTGTAAGCTCTACATATTTAGAATTACCTTTGGCTTTGCTTTTTTCATTTCTTGGGGGCAAGTTTGGTGGATCATCACTATATGCAAGAACTTTGATGTTTATGTTGTTAGCTATAAAATTTGCCATCGTCCTAACAATTGAATGGTCTCTGTTACGATCAACGTTTTGCGCAGAAGGAGCCCAAGCTGGATTTCCTTCTGATTTCATAATGCTGCTGCTTACTACATTTGGAGGCTTGTATACAAAAAACCTTAAAATATAGCTGTTCTGTACCATAAAAGCATTATAATAAGTTTTTAATGCTGAAAACGTGTCTTATAATTTTTTTATTTTTTAATCGTAATAATGAATTAAATTTATATAGATAGTTAGATTTTAAACTGTTGAAGTTTTGTAATTTAAGCGTTTGCTTTGTATAAAAAGCTTTATATGTAAAACGTTTATAACAGACAGAATTGTTATTTAGCTTACCAATCTACATTATTGTCAGCATCGTCCTTGCAAGTTGCAACTTGTGCAGTGCAACAATTCAATGAAATCAAGATTAGAATTATTGATATGTTCATTATTTCAATGAACTTTGAGTATTTTAATAATTTGCCTTCGCTTATGCTGCTCATTTATATATAGGACTGCATCTTTATGTTAATACTTGACAGTGTCTACACCTATTAATGTTTATTGGTATTAAGAATTAATTGTGTAGTGCGGAAGAAGTTATTTGAAACAGTAAATGTTTATTTAAATAAGGGTAATAAATTAAGTAAATTGACAGCTTACTTATTTAATAGTGTAAATACTTCCATTATGTGCAGTTAATGTATACATCCCATATCTAATGTACTTGTAATCACGTATATTTGAACTTTAATTAAAGATACTCATTACAAATTCAAGGACTAAGTAATTGAAAATGAAGTATATGGAGATCTATCATTTATGCTTGCAACAAAACTAACGATATGCCTGCTAAATTCTGTTTCTTTATAATTAATTGGAATTCAGTTTTATTTTGAACTTCATTTTTTCAACAAACCTGTTATTTCTTTAAGTTTATTTAAACTTTTTATTATAATTTGCATTTAATTTTATATTATGCTCTCAAATATTTCAGAGCCACAACCTTTGTTTGCTTGCGCAACATTAGAATTAACTATTTAAAAAATTAAGTTGCATTGAACACTTAAAACAGACGCCCATATTTGATGGTTATATTGATATTTCGTGCATAAAGAGCTTGTCGTTTTGATTTTAGAATTGCTTACTTCATTTATGTTTTATATTTTTTGCGTAGTTTAAATTTTTTAATATAAAATTCAGCAAAGCACAAATTCATCGTATTAATTTTGTAAATTGATTTTGTAATGTAAAATGAAATTTCAATTACAAAACCATAAATTTACTAATTTAAGTAACGGCAAGAAATACAACACATGATATTCATTTCATATCATTTAAAATAAGACACTACAATAAACAAATCACCGTCACATCATCCCGTTATTTATTTTTTCATAGATACATAATAAATTTAAATTGATTTGCTGATGTGCAATCAACTTATATAACTGAACTTATATAAAATTTTATTTCATGAATAACTTCTTAATATTCTAAGAAAGATGAAGCTGATGTATAAAAAAAAACAAATTATTTATTGCATGCTTCAACATTAGCCGCTGCTGTACTAAATGCGTTATAAACATTAGCATTCTCTAAACATACAGCTGCACCAGGAATCTGTTTTTCAGGAGTCTAAATAAATAACAAATATTTTTAAAATTTTTTAAAATAGTTCATTTCAACAAT
>JYDO01000280.1:0-20510 GCA_001447755.1 Trichinella papuae | reverse complement strand
CAGAGGGCGTTCGAATAGCTGCTAGATGGCGTTCGAATAGCAATCGAGGTCACGTTTGATTGACAGGTTCGCCGCGGTTTGCCGGCACGCCGCGGCGTGCCGGCGGACGCGTTTTGCCTACGACATATATATATATTAGTAGTAGCATTAAGTAAAATTAAAAGTTGACTAGCATTTCAACATTATAAACTTAAAAACAAATTTTATTCCGGCTAAATTTTTTTACATGCTGATCTGACTTAAGAAATTTGCTTTACTTTAAGCTAAGCTAGCTCAATTTATTGCTTGTGTACTATTTAGTATTTTATTGAACTTGTTCAAAAGTTTGCTTTCCTTTAATTTATTTGTTAATTTGATGAAGTTAAATATAATTTTCAGTAGTGAAAATTTATTCAGTGGTAAAAACTATAAATTACCACAAATTTAGAAGTTACTGATGCTATTAGAAAGAAAGATTACGTAGAAAGGTGCCAGGTAAATTCACCCTTTTACTGAATATTATTAAATAATTAATTTCATCAAATAAGTACCATTAAATAGTACTTTTTTAATATAAATAAAATAAAAGTAGTAAAGCTTTAAATATCAGAAAACTGACCATTAAAGAGAAACTGAAATTTGACAAATAGAACACATTACAACGACAACCAGTAAAATTTATGTTCATGAAAACAAAATTCATCAAAACTACAACCAGTGAAATTTAGTTGCGCGACAACGAATAACATTCATCACAACGACAATCAATGAATGTTAGTCAGCTTGGAAATTTGAAACCAATCAAATTTGGATGGGAAATTTATAACCAATCATGAAATAAAAACAATTGAGGCTAATCAATGAAAAATTTAGGCGATAGAACAAATGTTATTACGCCATAACTATGCAATGAGAAGCTATCCAATGAAAACTCGATTTTTTGCCAACCAATAGAACATTAGCTCTGAAAAGAGACCCACCTAGAGAGACTCTCCCCTCATATATTCTAAAAAAATTCAATTTGTTCACTTTTATTATTAAATTATTTACACAGAGTTAATTTATTCTGTAAAACTGGGTAACTTTTTACATTATTCTCAACAGAGATTTAAAAAATAAGGTTTCCAGTTTAACAAAACAGATCTATACAGGACAAAATTTTTTTAATCATTTGTCTGTCGTTGTTGAAAAAATTTATCATTTCAGAAATTTTCATAACATTTAAAAATAACAAAAGTCAAATTCGATAAAGTTAAAAAATAATTTCAATAAATTTTACCGCTTCTTCAGGCGCAATTCTCGACATTCTGAGCTATTAGATTGAAATGACCAAAGATGGTAGCATCATCAATACATACAGCCATTGCTGGCTCTTTTGCTTGACTTTTCTGAAATAAAATTTTTTCAAACTTCATCTTTTCAATGCATATGGATTTACATGATAAGGTTTGTCAACAACACAAAATTTATTTCCTGGTTCGCTGACTATCCACTGAGAAACATCACTTTCAAGAGAACTTGCATGACCATCAACTGAAATAGGACTTGTCACTAATTTCAAGCTTCGTCCAAAAGTCTTGCAATCGCTTTTGAGATTTTTGTCTCTTGTTGTCCAAACTTTAATTGTAGTCTTTAATTTTCTTACAAGTATTCTCCGGTAGATTTCTGAAATGAAACTGCTTTTAAAATTTTCAAACCTAGACAAAACAATGGATACATTTTTGATATCACTTTTATTTTTATTCAATTTTTGATTTACTGAATGTATTTCCATCAGTTTTATGATGAAGCTTTCAAAAATGGATTTCTGAAAATCTTCTGAAGTGTATAATACGCGATGTCATTACATTTCTGAAAAATATTCTGTATCGATGTTCTCTTTAATAATTTCTTATTGTAATTATTTCACAAAATGCAGTACTTTGTTATCCACACCCTTTCCCTAAGTAAACTTACAATATCCAAATACATTAATAATTATATTATGATTTCAAACTGTTGAATTATAGAATTAAAAGATAACAAAACTGACTTACCATATCTTGATTTTTCACCTTTGCTGTAAATTGTCACTTTCAAACCTCCAACAGCTGCAGTAGTAGTGTCCTGTGTCACTGTTAACGGTGGTGTTAATCTTGATTCACCATTAACCAATTTTTTCAGATTTGGTCGAGAATCCATCTGAGCATCTGGTATATCATTGTAGTATATTAATGGAGTTGCAATTCTCAGTGTCATAGCTAAAAATTATTTTCATGGCACTTCATAAATCCTTTGATAATAAGCATTTGATAAATATCTGTTATCTTCAGAAAATTAAGACAGTCTCATAGTGTTTGCATATTTTAATATTAAGTAATTAATCATATTCCAACATCTACCAATTGTGTCAATTTGGTCTTCTTTAATTGTTAAACAGATCAGTAGATGGCCTTTCTGAACTTCTGCAGGAGGAAATAAGTATCCTGTTCGTGCTTTTGGAAATCCTGGTACTGTATGAACAATCCACGCGGCTGCATCAGCAACAGTTGTATCCATCATTAATACACCTAAATGTTGTACGTGCTATACAGAACGTTGCTTTACGTCAAAGTTACACTTCTCGATACCTTTACTGTTTGATTTCGTCTTAACTTTTGGAGTATCTGGTGGATCATTGTTATATGCAATGAATTTATTTTCTCCATGAGCCGCAAAAACATGTTCAATGGCTTTTGCAAATGAATGGCCGTTATTTGCAGTAACAGGCTGTGGGCTACCTGCCCAGTTTCCACCAGCAGCACCTGCAACCAGTATCTTTCCGTTGGCTTGTGCAGGAGCTTTATATAAAATGGCCCTTAATATACGCTCAGATGATTATATGAATTATTTCGTTAACTACATTAGCTTGAAATACTTTGATTTATTAGTTTAAATGTTTAAAGCTCACTTGTCGTCTTACAGAAAAGTATGCTTATAACTTGCACTGTTATATCTAAAATCTTTGCCACTTATAAATTTATGAAATATGCTTTTTATGAATATAATTTAAAATCTGCTCATACCAATCTGCATCAGCTCCTCCCGCGGCATTTTGGCATTTCGATGTTGCTAGCGAAATACTGGGGAAATAAACCCATAAAATTAAAATCCATCCAGTGCATTTAATCAAATACTTTTTACTAAACGACATGTGAACATTTAATGCTGAGCATTTAATGATAATTGAGTGATTAATGAGCAAGTTTACTCAAAATAAGGATTCGATCAAACAAACAAACGACGTAAATTTGTTAAATAAATATTATTTTGTTTATTTTACTGATGCTGGATATATTTGTTTTACATTCAATCAGTTTAATTTTTTGCATACAGTAATAACTGTTTCAGCTTAATCCTGCTGTTAAGCACTCTTTTCATGAAATTATTTTGCTCTGTTGCTAACAGTTCAATTAAACTTTGAATATGAGAATGCCTGAACAATATTCTCTCTGATTGAAGCATCTCAGTTGGTGTAATTTATTTAATTTACTTTCTCTGATTTTGTTTCAGATCAATGCTGATTACTGATAACTAAAAATTCAGTGAAGAAAAGCTTTACAAACATTCATAAATTTGATTATATTCTATATAATTATGGATAACAAAATTAACGCATTAAATCTAAAATCATGAAAATGAAGCATTCTATTTGTCGTGTTTTTCTACTGCAGTGTATGTAAATAGTAGCAAATATTTGTATTTGGCTTGGTAATTGCTTAATGATTTCTGCTACTTTATTAGCTCATTATGATAAGTGATTGGGCGAATAACTTGTGCCATTTGATTAGCTATTCAGCTTTGATCAATGATTGGGTAATTGTTGTTTATCAATGTTTTTTTTTAATATGGAGTGCATTACCATTAAATTACCTTATATGGACATAAATAATCATTTACCATTTATCAAAACAAAGGTTTTTTAAAACATAATGTAATAGCGTTAGCTAAGTTTTGTTATTGTGTTACCCTACGATTGACAAAACACTTTTTGCACACAAATTACACAAAAAGGAGTTTGGCGGAAACCCACTATTTCATTTGCATTTTTACGTTAGCGGATGTGTGTGAATCTATAAAAAAAGTGGCAGCAGCTGGAATCAACTGGAAGCCTGTTTTGTTCCACAAAAATTTTTATTTTCGCGGTAGTGATAATTATGGTGGACAAAATGATGTTTTACGTATGCAATCTTTCGTTTTATCTATCATTGAAGATCAACTTGTGATATTCCTTGTGGCACCAATGCCTTTTGTTAATTCTGACAGAAGAAAATTAATCACACACAAATGACGCACAAATGCTGACATCAAAGAACGCGATGTCCACTGCAGAGTGAATTTGAAGCAGCTTTAACTGCTTTTCTGCTTGGTGCTGTCCATCGCTTTCAAAGTGTTTTACTTTTATTTATCAGAGTTTATCAGATAAATTATGTCTTAGCTGGCAATTATATGAGATTTATGTATAAGATGCTTTTCCGTTTGTCAGACGATTTTGTTCTGATGAGTAACTAAAGGTGATTTTAATACAATGGGAAAGTCAACGAGTGACAAATTATCCACAACTGCAGTTTTGATTTGAAACCAGGACAGGCAACTGCTAATTTTTGTTAGCATCGAAATACTTTTCTGATTTTGCTTTGAAGTTCTCTGAAAATTTTTCTGGTTTGCAAACAAAATTTTAACTTTAATCTTTCCAATGTTTCTTTCGCTCCTGATCACCAGAGTTATTGATTTTCTTGTTATGTTTCATTTAAATAAAAAATAAAANATCCAATTGCATCATTCTACAAAAAATATAGAAGTAACAGATGAACAGCAAATAGAAGAGATAACTGAACAAAGAGATGTTAAATAAATATGTTTATCTGGGTCATTCATTGTTTTCATAATTTGGCACGTATTAACTTTTACGATGGCAACGCAGCTAGCCGCCTTCACTAGCTTAATGTAGAAGAAAGTTGTGCGGTAATTATTAAATTATCGGCCAGGTCAACAACATTCAACACGAAAAATGTTCTGAAATTTCACTAGACCAACACACATGTGCTGCAGTTAAATTTCCCGTAAGCTAGGCAAAAGCATTTTCAGTTCAATCTGTGCGAGAAAATCTTAGTTACATCTGAGAAATTTTTCACAGACAATCGATATAATGTGAAGTCAGTGCATCCTGCACCACATGCTTCTTAGGCTTTCACGCTACCCTACAGAAGCTGGCATTTCAGTATTTCTGAGCACTATGAAGCCACAGAAATGCACAAGGCACAAATTCAAGCAATGATAAATGATGGTCTGGAATTTTTACAATGCTGCAGATGCTTTCTCAAATGAACTCATTATCTGACCAAGGCAGTGTGAACTCCATGATATTGCGCAGTTATTGTTCACTCTGAACAATAGAAATAAAAGTTGTAGCAGCATATGAAAGACCAATTTATTCTCCTTGGCTGCTGACCAGGGTAATTAACTATGATCATATTTTGGCTGAGCATATGCGATGCTAGCGCAAAATAATGGACACAGTCATGATGGGGTGAACTTGGCATGAAAAATATTTTCTCTCCTTTCTGCTTCGTTTGGTAAAATGATTTCGAAATTCAACAGATATTTTTTGATCTGGATTGTTGAACATTTGGTTATCATCATAATACAAGAATTGCAACTTGAATGTTTAGTCAACCCAATAGTCGGTTTACTTTTGATATTGAAATAGAAATTTAATACAATTTACACAAAATGCATAACCACAGATGTTTATTTTAAACAAAATTGCAATTTTATTTTTTATTTAAATAAAACATAAGAAGAAAAACAATAACTCTGGTGAACGGGGCAAAAGAAACATTGAAGAGAATAAAGATAAAATTCTCATCCAAACTTGAAATATTTTCAGAGAACAGAAAATATGTCGATGCTATAACATTCAGCAATCACCACTCCTAGTTTTAGCTGAAAACTGCAGCTGTGGACAATATATCACTTGTTGATTTTTCCATTGTATTAAAATTGCCTTTAGCTACTCATCAGAACAATTTCTGACAAACGGAAAAGCATATCATGCATAAATCTCGTATAATTGCTAGCTAAAACGTAATTTATCTGACAAGCAAAGCAACTGTTGGTTGACATTCTTTTGAACAGTATTTATCAACGCGGATGGATAAAGGTAAAGCACTTTGAAAGCGGAAAAAAAGCAATGGACAGCACCAAGCAGTTAAAGCTGCTTCCACGAATTCACTCTTCAGTGGACATCACGTTCTTTGATGTTAGCATTCGTGCGCCATTTGTGTGTGATTAATTTTCTTCTGTCAGAATAAACAAAAGGCATTGGTGCCACAAGGAATATCACAAGTTGATCTTCAATTGTAGATAAAATGAGAAATGAAAACTGAATGTTGTAAAAGGGTTATTTAAAATGGAATTCAAATCGATAAAATTCATTTTCCCTAGTTTTCTAGTTCCCTAGATTCCCATTGTATAGTTTATCTTTGCCCATTGTATATATTGTAATATAGTTCAGATTTGTTTGTTGTAGATACTTATTGATTGTTGTTGTAACATAAAGGCTGTATACTATATATTTGCCTTATTCACATGCGCTTGTAGCGAAAAGCAGAAATGTTTCTGTGCAAAGCGGTCTGCTGATTAGCACAGACATGAAGAATTAAAATTACAAAAGCAAGTTATTATGTGAACAATGAAATGTAAAACTGAAGAATCATTAATGTTATAGACTAAGATGACCACTTATTTAAAGCCATATTCAAATATTGCAAGACATCTTTTTAAATTTTGTTCTTAACAATATACACACAAAGTGAGCAATTGTAATGAAGCAAAACATTTGTCATATGTATATTTACTGTTATTGTTATAATTCCGTTGACGCATTAAAAGTTAGCTAACACTATTGCAACATATCTTAAAAAAGGTGTTTTAAAAAATCGGAAATGTGATTATTTATGTCCATATAAGGTAATTTAATGGTAATGCACCCCATATTTGGAAAATCGTTGATAAACAACAATCACCCAATCCTTGATCAAAGCTTAATAGCAAATCAAATGGCGCAGTTATTCACCCAATCACTTATCATAAACATTAGCTAATAAAATAGTAGAAACCATTAGCCAATTACCGATCAATCGCGTGCAACCTATCAGAGTACAGCCAATCACAAAAAGGAGGCGGAGTTTGGGGGAAATAGGTCTCGGATGAGTTCAGAATAGCCCATGACAAAATATGAATAAATATCAAAAGAAATAAAACGAAATACCTTACTGTGTAAAACTTACTGTTAGCACGAGTAGCAAATAATTTCATGAAAGGAATATCTGACGACAAGATTAAGCAGCAACCGCTATTACCGTATTCAAAAAATTAAACCCATTGAATGTTAAACAAATATATCCAGTATCAGTAAAATAAATAAAATATTATTTATTTATGAAATTTATATGGTTTGTTTGTTTGATCGAATCTTTCTTTTGAGTAAACTTGCTCATTAATCTCTAAATCATCATTCAGTGCTAACATGTCGTTTAGTAAAAGGTATTTGATCACATGCATTAGATGGATTTTAATTTTATGGGCTTATTTCCCAAGTATTTCTCTAGCAACATCGAAATGCCAAAATGCCGCGGGAGGAGCCGATGCAGATTGGTATGAGCTGATTATAAATTATATTTATAAAAAGGATATTCTATAAATTTATAATTGGCAAAGATTTTAGATATAACAGCGCAAGTTAAAAGCATACTTTTTCTGTAAAATGACAAGTGCGCTTTAAACATTTTCGTTAATGAATCAAAAGATTTGAAGCTTGTGCAGTCAATGAAATAATTAATATAATTATTTGAACGTCTATTTAGGGCCATTTTATATAAAGCCCCTGCGCAAAACAACGGAAAGGTATTGGTAGGAGGTGGGGCTGCAAACTGGGCGGGTAGCCCAGCTGCAGTTACTGCAGCTAATGGCCACTCATTTGCCAAAGCTCTAGAGCATGTCATAGCGGCAAATGCAAATAACAAATTTATTTCATACAACAATCTTCCGCCAGATGTTCCAAAGGTTAAAACGAAATCGAACAGTAAAGGTATCGAGAAGTGTAACTTTGACATAAAGCAACGTTCTTGTAGCACATACAACATTTAGGTGTATTAATGATGGATACAACTGTCGCTGATGCAGCCGCGTGGATTGTTCATACAGTACCAGGATTTCCAAAAGCACGAACAGGATACTTATTTCCTCCTGCAGAAGTTCAGAAAGGCCATCTATTGATCTGCTTAACAATTAAAGAAGATCAAATTGACACAATTGGTAAATTTGAGAATACTATAATTTGGTTATTATTGTAATACGTGAAATGTATTTGTCTTCCAATATTTCAAGAAGAAAAGAAATATCTATGAAATGCTTTTTATCACAGGTTTTATGGAATGTTATGCAAATTATTTTTAGCGCTGACACTGAGATTTGCAACTCCATTAATATACTACAATGATATACCAGATGCGCAGATGGATTCTCGTCCAAATTTGAAAAAGCTAGTTTCTGGTGAATTAAGAATTTTACCACCTTTAGCAGTTACACAGGACACCACAACTGCAGCTCCTGCAGGTTTGAAAGTGACAATTTACAGCAAAGGTGAAAAATCAAGATACGGTAAATCAGTTTTGCTTTAATTTAATGAATTAACTATTTGAATTATCAAGATCACACTGTAAATTTCCATCATCGAGATCGGTATATTACAAACAACTAAATTTTCATATTATTGTAAAGCCGGTTTAAAATAAAGGCTTTTGCTAAGACTAACACTTTGAAATCTTACAATGAGTAATAGCTGTGTGACATTACAGTAAAAAATAATTTTTAGAAAGGTAGCGAAAGTGCATAAATCATGCAAAACTTAATGGAACGTTGATGTTCAAGGAACTTTAATGAACTTTTATTGACATTTATTTATAAAATTTATAGATATAAGACAATTAATAAAAATGAAGCTGAGACATTACTCTATTTGCATGTATCTGCAATAAATTGAAGCATAAATTAATAAATATGAAATGGTAGTTTTATTTTTATTTTTGAAAATGATTAAAACAATTTTTTAGAGATTTACCGGAAAATACTCCTCAAAAAATTAAAGTCTACAATTAAAGTTTGGACAGCGAGAGATAATAAATTGAAAAGTGATTGTAGAATCTTTGGGAGAAATATAAGATTAGTAGCAAGTCCTATATCTGTAAACGGTGATCAAAGTACACTTGAAAATGATGTTTCTCAATGGTTAGTCACTGAAACAGGAAATAAATTCTGTGCTGTTGACAAACCTTATCAAGTAACTTTATATTCTTTAAAAAGCAGTTTTTTGAAAAAAATATTAATTTAGAAAAGTCAAACAATGGAACCTACAATGGCAGTATGCATTGATGATGCCACCATTTCTGCTCGTTTCAAAGAAATTGCGCAGAATGTGGAAAACTGCTCATGAAATTGCTTTTTATCATTTTGCTAAATTTATCATATCATTAATTATGAAACTCTTTTGACGAAGTAGAAATTCCCGCATATAAAGTTTATAGTTAATACTGCCATGGCAAACTTTTTTTGGAAATATCCATTATTTAAAATACTAGAGATCATATAAAAATTTACCTTCTTTTGTCAATCAAGTACCTCCAACATTTTATAGTGCTATGCAATGAGCAAATTATCCGGACATATATTACCATTCTATAAGTGATATGAAACTGGGGTAATTGAATTTTTCACACGCATATTAGCAAAAAATACTCTTAAAACATTTAGTAAGCTTTCAAAAATATTGAAAACCATATGAAATATTCCACAGTTTAAAAATCATTTATCTGAACTTCAAGCTATTTCAATGGTATACAGCGTAGTGAGGAACCTCAAACTAAGTGCTGGCCTTTTCAAGGTTAGCCTATGATTGCACTAACACAATGCTAAACAATTTTAGTTTGAAATATTATACAATAAACGATATAAATCGAGAATATCGACAACGGTAAAAGATTACTGTTCAAGAATCAACTTTTTTTCAGCTCTCTCCTTCCTCTTCGTTTTCACTGCTTTCTGGATAGTTTATATAGAATCGGACAGAGTCAGCCACGCCAGTATGTCTTGATCATAAATCTACTCCCATTGTTTTTCTTTTGACTGTCCGACGCACGGCTGCTTCAGAATCATCGCCCCAACATCCGGTTTCCCAGACGCCTGTCCCTCCACAACTGTCAGTCTGGTTGGGCAGAAATCAGATTCTCGTGGCGCCTGACGCTTCATTGCTGTTCTTCAACATACGATCAGGCCTTGCTGCGCTGCGCAACCAGATGAGTGATCTGTCTACGCCAGTCGTTGATGGAGTTTTTGAACCATATACCTATGCGCAGCACGTCCAAGTGTTTGACGTTCTGAATGCTCGTTTCAGTGCCGGAATATCCAATATTAGCTATTCCGCTGAAGCACTGGAGTGGTCAATGAACAAAGAGATGTTAAATAAACGTGTTTATCCGAGTCATTCTTTGTCATTGTTCAATTTGTTTTCATAATTTGACATGTAATGACTTTTTACGATGGCAACAAAGCTAGTCTTGTTCACTAGCTTGACAATAAAGAAAGATGTGCAGTAATTATTACGGGCCAAGTCAACAACATTCAGTACGAAGGATTTTCTGAAATTTCTCTAGACCATCACACATGTGCTGCAGTTAAATTTCCCGTAAGCTAGGCAAAAGCATTTTCAGTTCAATCTGTGCGAGAAAATCTTAGTTACATCTGAGAAATTTTTCACAGACAATCGATATAATGTGAAGTCAGTGCATCCTGCACCACATGCTTCTTAGGCTTTCACGCTACCCTACAGAAGCTGGCATTTCAGTATTTCTGAGCACTATGAAGCCACAGAAATGCACAAGGCACAAATTCAAGCAATGATAAATGATGGTCTGGAATTTTTACAATGCTGCAGATGCTTTCTCAAATGAACTCATTATCTGACCAAGGCAGTGTGAACTCCATGATATTGCGCAGTTATTGTTCACTCTGAACAATAGAAATAAAAGTTGTAGCAGCATATGAAAGACCAATTTATTCTCCTTGGCTGCTGACCAGGGTAATTAACTATGATCATATTTTGGCTGAGCATATGCGATGCTAGCGCAAAATAATGGACACAGTCATGATGGGGNAAAACAAGGGCCATACTGCCATTACAATTCGGTACAAGACACAGCACAGGAATATCAGCCATTGCGAAAATGATGAACAGAACAGAAAGTAATTCGGATAACTCGGGAAAGCAATAAGTTGCGATGCGGAAAGTTTCGAGTGATATTTTTAGATATTCAATCTGACTTGACCTAAATTCCAACTCCAATAGCTTACATTATCAAACTGTCACTCTGTCAAAATTTGTGACTGATTTATTGGAACAACTGCCGTTGTTTACTGGGAAAAGAAGCAACTGTTGTCGTTACTGAACCAGAGAACAACAACTTAACAAGCAGAGTTGCGTTCAGATCGTGTAGAGAGTTGTTGGTGTGATCCTTTTCGTTTGTACTTTGCCTGTGTTTGATTGTATATTCAATAAAATATATTCGAGATTATCATATACGAAAGGCGAGATTTGTGAAATTCAAATTTAGCCGCGAAAGAAGACAGTTAGTTGTAGAACCTAATTGTATATAACAAAGTGTAGTACGATTACCCTGCAAGTCTACTACACACCAAATATATAAATAAATTTGTTTTTTGATTTATAAATAATATTGCAGATTTTTAATTTTTTATTTAAATAAAATATATGAAGGAAAACAATAACTCTGGTGAACAGGAGCAAAAGAAACATTGGAAAGATTAAAGATAAAATTCGTTTGCAAACGAGAAACATTTTCAGAGAACGGCAAAGCAAAATCAGAAAAGGATTTCAATGCTAACAAAAATTAGCAGTTGCTTGTCCTGGTTTGAATTCAAACTGCAGCTGTGGACAATTTATCACTTGTTGACTTTCCCTTTGTATTAGAGCAATTTCTATCAAATGGATAAGCGCATCTTAAACATAAATCTTATATAATTGCCAGTTAAAACGAAATTTATCTGATGAACTCAGATAAATAAAAGTAAAACATTTTGAATACGGAATGAAAGCGATGGACAGCACCAAGCAGAATAGCAGTTAAAGCTGCTTCAAATTCTTTCTTCAGTGGACATCGCGTTCTTTGATGTCAGCATTTGTGCGCCAATTGTATGTGATTAATTTTATTTTATCAGAATCAACAAGAGGCATTAGTGCCACAAGGAATATCACAACTTGATCTTCAATTGTAGATAAAATAAGAAATGAAAACTAATTGTTGCAACAGTTATTAAAAATGGAATTCAAAACCGTCCAATTCATTTTTGTTTGGTCCTGCGTTTGAGTTTTGTGTTTTGCGTTCGAGAGTTATTTGAATCATTTTCTGTTCTGTTCATCATTTTCACAATGGCTGATATTTCTGAGCTGCGTCGTGTACCAAATCGTGGCGGAAGTACGTCTCTTGTTTCTCAAGGAAGGACATACAAATTGAGATACACCAATAAACAGAAAAAGCATTGGGTTTGCTCAAAAGTATGCGCTAAATGTACAGTGTGTGTCCTTCGTTATTAAGGGTTAGGTTACTTTGGTATAGTGCAGAGAAGGCTGCAAGGGTGTCATATGGACAAACCTGGATGTGACATATGTGATCACGCAAAAGGATCACATCGAAAGCTGCCCAGTGGATGAGCATTTAGCATACAAAATGGAAAAAAAGGCGGTTTTGAAAAAACGAAGCGCGGAAGAAACAAAACCCATCCTCGCCATTTAACATTAGACTGATGGCAACCAGGCGAACCTGGGCATTGGATGGTACATTCAAGGTTGTACCACAATGGTATCAAAAACTGTTTACCATCCATATCTTTTTGGCGGGAAAGCTGGTGCCAGCAGTCTATTGTTTATGTACGGATAAAGATCTTACGTCAATCTTAATCCACAAACAATAATTTGTGATTTTGAAATCTCTTTGATACCACTTTGTTAATATTGTTCACTGTCATGTTGTTTATTATTGTTGTTGCTGCTCTTGACTAGTGAAAAATCAAAATCACTATTTAACTTATTTTTGTATTGTATCCTTTTTTCTGAATTATTACTATCGCATTTGATATAACGTCACTGTGGTACAATAAAATATAGAATAATGATAAAAGTTATTATTGAAAACGTTGATCACTAAAAAGTATAAACTTCACTAATAATATATTGGAAAAACAAAATTTCAATGAATGATAAAACTTATAAATCTTGATTGAAACAATTCCCAAATTAGGAATATTTTCATTATTAATGTTACGTAACCACTATTAAAGTTACGTAATCCTAAATGGAATATTTGAACCAATGAAATGAAGAATATTACAGCTAATCACAACTGAAGAGTTTGAATCAATGAGCAATTAGATAAGGAAAACTAATAAGACGACGAATTGAAGGTCCAATGAAATAGCGAGTTCAACGACCAGTAAGAAAAGGCGGTGAAAATTTGTCCCCGAGTAGACCAAACCTGATCAAGGACCACCACCTCAGGCAGATACATGCTGGCGTCAACCAGACCCTGGTAGCCATCAGAACAAGATCTGGATCGTCAGAGGCAGAAACGCGGTGAAGAAGATAACCCGTGTGACGACGCGACAAGTGGAGTAAACCACTTGATTCAGAGATGGTGGTATCAGCAACTACTGACCGCCCAATTATGGAAAAGATAGAGACAAGAGTACGTCACCACCCTCACCACAAGGGGGAGATGGCGCAAAACTTGTCAAGAACCCAAAGTGGGTGACATCGTATTGGTGCAAGAACCCGGTACTGCATGGGTCAAATGGCCCATTAGAGGGATCATTGAGATCCACCCGAGTGAAGACGGTGCAGTCAGATCGGTGACGGTGCGACAAGGAACAGTGACCTGATCTGCTAGATCACTCTGCCTGGTGGAACCATCCAGTGATGCATGACAATACGGTTCACCTTTGGGGGCGGGAAATGTTGAGAAATCTTTTCTCAATAACTGCTCATCAGTACTAAAAGACCCCCACGCTCAAAATATAGCGCCTGGTATGAAAACAGCGGTGAAGCAACGCCTAGTTGCCTCCCTTGTTTTTCTCAACGGTGAACAATGGAATCGCAGTTAATCGATTAAAATATTAGCATCATATCATATATCTGTCACAACTCTGGTTGTCAGCTGCTGAAAAAGCGTCAAAGTGAAATGTGGTTGACAGCGCAGCTGTCAAGACTACGGCTAAGCTGCACAGTCCAAGGGATTGCGCAACCAAGCCGATTTTCTAATTGTTTTCCGAAAATCTGGGTCACCAGACGCGGAGTGAGGTCAAGAAAAAGATATAAATACGAGTGAGGAGGGAGGAGGGCAGAACACACGGAATACATGAACACACGTATAACACCGTCTCCAAGAACGCTTGAACCGTTTGCTCTCGCTATCTCATTGTTTTTACTCACTATTTATTCTGAGTAAATCGAAACTTAGTCAGACCCGTTGTCGTTGATTTTCTATAATTAACCTATACAAAACTTCTACTACAAAAGAAATCTTCAAGTTCGAAACAGAAAAATTCCTGCATTTCGAAGTCATTTTACCAAACAAAACTGAAAGCAAACAAAATTATCTTTCATCTCAACTTCACTTCATCACGGGTGTGTTCGTTATCTTGCTCTAGCACCGCACATGATCTGCCAAAGTATGATCGTTGCTAATTATCCTCGTCGGCAAGCATGAAGCGTAAATTAGTCTTTCATTTGCTGCCAAAATTTTCATTCTCATTGTTAAGCGTGAACAATAATTGCACAGTATGCCATGGGGTGCACTGCCTTGGTCAGACAATGAGTTCATTTGAGAAAGCGTCTGTATGCAGCATTGTAAAAATTCTAGAAGACCAATATCATTGCTTGAATTTGTGCCTTGTGCATTTCCATGGCATCATAGTACTCAGAAATACTGAAATGCCAGCTTCTGTAGGCTAGCGTCAAATGCTACGAAGCATTTGGTGCAGCATGCACTGACTTCACACTATATGGATGATCTGTGAAAAATTTCTCAGATGTAACTAATGCACAGATTGAACTGAAAATGCTTTTGCCTAGCTTACGGGAAATTTAACTGCAGCACGTGTGTTGGTCTAGTGAAATTTCAGAAAAGCCTTAATGCTCAATGTTGACCTGACTCAGGATAATTACCGTACAACTTTCTTCATTGTCAAGCTAGTGAACAAGACTAGCTTTGTTGCCATCGTAAAAAGTCATTACGTGTCAAATTATGAAAACAATGAATGACTCAGATAAACACGTTTATTTAACATCTCTTTGTTCAGTTCTTTTCTATTTGCTGTTCATTACAAATTTAGATATACCGGTAAACGGGTAAAAAACTGCGGATGTTCCAAAGTATGTGCTTTGAAAATATTGAACATGTACTTTGTTATTAAGAATTATTTTGTTTTGGTATAGGATAAGAAAGGGTGCAAAGGTGGACTACCCACCAACCTTGATGTAACAGCGGTGCTCAGGCAGACTCCCCACGGTAATGATTTTCCGGTGGATGAGGACACAGTGTATTTAATGGAATACGGGCCACACTGTTGTTCATTATTCACGTTTGGACGGATGCAAATGTTCGTGAATAAGGCGCAGATCCATTCTGGCTGGAGTGTGATTCGCCGTGGACCGATCCGTGCACAGATACCATTTGTACTCATCATAGGTACTGTTCGATTCTTCTGCTAAATGATAACACATTTGAAAGTAGAAAACAGCTGTAATTAATCAATCAATCAATCAAAAGCAAATTTCCAACTAGCTAACCGGACGGCACAGCACTGGAACGATCGTTGAAACATGTCATGCATACGGAAAAGCCAGATCTGCCAAAATGCATGAAAATTGAGTATTGCCATTATGCAAACGTCGCACAGTCCACGATCGTAGTTGGACAATTTAAACAATATTCTTGACAGATCTATCTGTAAATAAAGTTTTTTATTTAATGGAAAACAATCAAGAAATATATAATATATACATACTTGTAGCTTTTCTGTATTTATGACTAAAACGTCTCTCCGCCCAAACATTGCCCAAAATGAAGCATCCGTATGTATCAACGAACTGTCAAACAGTGAGCTGTCTGGGCGTAGCAGGCGTTTCAGAATTTGACCGTTCGTCAAAACTGTAATTACTTGCAATTAATTACTTCACTTCTGGAAAATGTAACTTGATTCGGTTGCTCTGAACTCTTTGCCGCCTTTTCGTAAAACTTTTTTCTGGTCAGAAAGCGGTATTTACCTTTCTCAGTTCCATAGCCCACTCTACAAATGTCGTTGATCACAAGAAACGAGGGTCTATCATGCATCCTTTTTGAAAAGAACAACTTCTCAAAAATATTTGTGAAATCAGCATGACGCATCTTCATGTTTTGGATAATAATGGCATTGGATACAGAGAGGCAAATTGTTAATTTCAAAGCATATTTTGGATTGAAATTCATAACGATCTTTGGAATCTTAACCCTCATCCGGACACCTGTCTACATATGTTGACATATAACACTTTCGCTTTTTATGATGATTCCATTGAAATAATTGATATGCCAGTAGTAGGTAAAATGCTCTGGGGTTACCACATTGATCATTCTTGAATATGGTCCATGTATGTGTGCTTTATGGAATCTGGGATATAGTTTCTGTGGATAATATAGAGTAGATTAGTCAAACAGGGTGCCAACCCCAAAGATAAATACAGTATACTTCATGAGTGTCTGTCAATGCTCTTAGACCTTCTAGACGTTTATCTAAGAGTCACTGTTATTAGCTGAATATGTGACAAAATCAGTCAGTTCTTTATGGTAACTTTAAGAACTGGGTGAGCGATATCCATTATGCAGCTATTTATTGCTNAAAACCAATTATTACCGTTCACAATCAAGCAGAAAACACGTAGCCAAGAAATAAGAGATATCGACTGCACAGTTTGAGAGAAAATTGAATAAATGAGAAAGATATATAAAAGGCAACTGCTCAACCCCAGTCGCAGATATGACCGCGCCAAATGACAAAAATATCCTATGGCCATTTCTAGGAAGGTATGAAAAACAACAGCTGTCATTGTTTACAAATTCTGCCAAAACCGAACAAGAAAATTTTCAGGGGGTCCGCTGGGCCCCGCGCCACCACTCAAGGGTTAATTATGCAAAATGGTTCAACTGTTGAAAATAACTCAGTGATGATCATTTATACATATGACAGTATGTGCTGACTCATTTCTTTACAGATGCACTAAAAAAGGAGATCGCTGATTGTGCTCTTTCTAACTCTTGCACCATCCTTTTCTAGCTTTTGATTTCCCGATGTATTACCGTACAAGTTTTTAATTTCACCTATTTATAGCAATATTAGTGTAACATTTACGCTTTTTATCAACAAGTCAGTCTTTTTATTTAACAGAGCAACGTTTTATTCAGTTAGGAATAACAATACGAAATGATAACACACACACGAAGAAGATACACAAACGGCAATACTAAATTCGCTAACACGTCAACGCCAACGCAGTTTTATGCAAATATATAACTCTACTGTAGATTATTGATGCTCATGAAGCTCAAAGAATCCTTTTTATATAATGATATAATTCAAAAAGCAATCTTTTCAACTTTGTTATATTTTCATGCTGCAAACGATTATAGTACAAAGACGAAATTAATTTTTTTTTGTTTGACATAGCAGATGTTCAGCCATATAATAATGGCCAGTATTTGCATATTTGTGCAATGAAGCAACTATTAACCTACACATGTAAATATGTACTACGCATTTAATCAACACTTAGAAAAGTAATAATTCAAATCTTCTATAATTTTTAAATTTTTATCATTTTTTTCATAACCTTTATCTATCCAATGTCCATTAAATGCAACAAAGCTTTGAGAGCACCTAACACAACTTTCATACCAATGTTTTTCTTTATATTTTTGCACATGAATTCTTTGAATGGTATATTCATAAAAACGCTTCAGCGAATTTATCATTAGATATATCACTACTTTTTATTAATCAAGAGAATCAGCAAAAATTAACTTTTTGATACTGTTCAAATTCTTCGTTAACAGTCTAATATCCACTGTGCCCAACTAATTTTAAGGAACGCATTCTTGTAGCTGAACATTACACTATTTGGATATATATATATATATATATATATATACAAAACATGGTTATACGCTTACGTTTTGATATTAATAATTGATTAACCTTTATCTACCCAAAATTTTTTGGTGCATGTGCAAGAGCTGCAAAACTTGATGACACATACATAGGTTCTAATTAAGAAAATATTAGAGCTAGACATGTCTGGCACTACTCCTTATGGAATTATGGCATGTTCCATTTAGTGAACATTGGGCTGTTCTCGACAAAAATGCTCGACACGTAGAAATATTGCTTTTATTTATCACAGAACGTAAATCTTGGTAATAGGTGGCAAAACTTCGACATATAAGGATTTATGGTTGAATTTATTTCTGACGGTGGTAAATTTCAAAGCACTGCTTGCCCCGCTCTGCGTGAAGAAGAATGTTGCATTTTTTGCACATATTCTTGGTGTTTCGTCTGCATACTTTGCAACGTCCTTGTGGTCCTGTACCAAGAATATGGTTCGCACCATCGAAACGGATATCAGGCAATTGTGACATTAAACCTGATAGCGCTCTTGGTGGTGCAGTTCGTTCTGACTGCAGCAAGCTCAGGACAACTTGTCGACGGAACTCCAGGTGGGCTGAGTGGTCTTTCTTCTACGAAGCAGTGAATCCGCCAAGCAGCCACTGTCGCAACGTTCACCGCATTGACAAACAAAGGCCAATACCATTTTTTGCCTCTTATTCATGGACGATAGGCAGCAGCCAGTCTGTCAAGATGGTCACTTCCTCCCATACCAATGTTATATGATCTTACAATGTTCGTCATTGGTACTTCTATTCTTTGACCTTTCACTCGTCGTTGCGTACTGCGCAAGGGGCTGTGTGTCATAAAGTTGCTGGCGATTTTGACGATGGCATTGTCATTCCATTTAACTATATAAACGTTTCCATCACTTCTAAAGTCGTAAGCACCTCGCTTTTGTTTTCTTAGCTCGTTGTCTGGCAGCATCACTGCGTCAGCACCATTGCTGCGGTATGGCCGGATTGTTCCGATGGCTCTCATTTTCAATCCGACCAACTTTACCAGCAGCTGATAACTGTTGAAAAAGTTGTCAAAATACAACGTATGCCTTGTAGTTTTGGAATTTTCTTGAATTACGTCAACCATATCACTGACAACTCTGGTGCTCAATGGCACTTTCGAAGCGTGGATTTCTTTACCCTGATAAATAAATCATATGTTATGGGTAGCCATCGTTCCCACATAGCATCCATACTTTTTAGCCAAACCGAATTGCTTTGCCTTTCACAAACATTTTTGCCCCATGGCGACCAAAGTATGGTACTATTGATTCGTCTACGCTAAGTTTCTCATAAAACATACCATGCTGGATAAGGCTGGAGTTAAGTAATTTGTACAGAGGTGTCACTTTACTCATCTTGTCACCTTTCACCAGTTTTTGGTTGTCCGCCAAATGGAGATACTTCTTTATTTCCATAAACCAATTTCGACTCATGGAACTGATGGCTACCTATGCACCCATGTCTGGCTGAGTAGACCAGTAGTGCCTTGCTTCTGGAAGACAGTTATAGCCAGACAGCAGTATCAGTCCAATGAACTGCCGGATCTCGTGCTGTGATACTGTGAATGCCCTGTTGTTGCATTCTCGGTGGGCATATAAATTGGACTGAAATGTGATGTGGTCTATCATTTCATCTGTGAAAACTTTTGACCACACTGCTAATGGTGTCAGAGAAGCTAGGTGTTGAAGATTTTCCTTTGGTTGAAGTTGCTCAACCGGAAATATCATATCCAGATCCTCTGACTTTTTCCACCGAGGCAAAGTTCTCTTTTCTTTACGGGACAACTTGATATCTTCAACCTCCTCCACATCAAGTTCTTCTTCAACTTCCAACTCACCTGCTGGATCAAATTCATCTTCTGGGTCGTCAGGTAGGTACTCAGGGTCACTGTCATCACTGCCTGAATCTCCAGCCGTTGGAGGTAACACAACAACATTTATTACTTGATTTGAAATGGTAATAGCGTCCTTCGCTTCCTCTAATGTCTTTACTCGTTCACATCTTCTTCCTTCTAATGAATCTTTGTTGACCACTGACAAAGATGTTGATGCATCTTGGCTGGTAGACGCTTCTGCTTCATCTTTCGTCGGGTTTTCCACTTTACTACTACGTAACCGCTTCATCGCAAATAAGGATCAGCAATCGATAAAAACCGTGATGTGTATTAAAAGCAACGAAATACTA
>JYDO01000027.1:149782-334104 GCA_001447755.1 Trichinella papuae | reverse complement strand
CTTGAAAAGGTATTGGCAGGAAGTCATTTTGTTAAAGTTAATCAAGAAATTTACAATGTTTTCAGCAAAAACAGGTTATAATTTTAATAACATTTGTTCCTCAATTTTGTTTACGTTTTACAGCATCCTCAAAATTTCAACTTTTTATAAATGCGGTTTCTTTGATTAATAACGCTTCTGCAATAACAATTAGTGCAAATCATAAGATGAAAATGCGATTTTCATCCAATGTTGGGCTTCTATTATCTATAAATGTCAGATTCATTAATCATATATTTAATCTGATTTCTCAAAAAATCATCGATTACATGTTATTGAAAATTTATATACCTATATCTTGCATAATATTGTATTTAGTTATCAGCAGTACAATGAATAAATCGTTCGAATTTCGTTGAAACATGCCATTTGCGTTTTTGAACTTATAACTGAATATCAGAACGGAATTACGAAAGGTTTGCGAATTCTTGAATTCGAAAGAATTTTCCGTGCACTGAGACATTGCTTTGTAATCACATCTTAATTGAATTATGTTTATCCCATTTTCAAGTAATTATTATCAACCCAAATACTACATTTGAAGGTCATTTTCTTAAGTGGATTTCACTGAGTGTTGAAAAGGAAAATAAATCAAAATAGCCACAGGTTTGATATCCATGAGAACTTAATGGAATAATAAGAATCATCAACAGCACTATATTGTATGAAATGATTATTTTTCAAGCGAAGCCAAGGTATGCTAAGCATGCGTTACGACAATCAGGCATTAATGAATGTTTAAGGAAATTAACGTTAGAATTAGTTTCAATTGAGCATTATAAAAAGATAAAGTAATAGAAATTACCTATACTAAACGACTCATTCCCATTACTGCTTAGTTTTGAAACAACTTCCGACAAATAAATCAAAATGGGATGAAGATGATGGAAAAGTGAGCTGCACAAAACAATAAATTATTGAACAAGACTGCGCAGCTTCATCGAATACTTCACTTAAACGTCGAAAATGTTTCCATTACTAAAATGCAAGCATCCTGGTTCCGTTTTAAGAGAGCTTTAGCGTGGCTGCTTTCCAGTATATTAAGATAGGCACTGTAAGAACTATAGAGGCTATTTATTCCACCCGAACGGAATAGTTTTCGAAGAATCTTTGGAATATCCTCTACATTATCACTATCTAGGGAAATATTACAAAAGCAAAAACTTCGAAGAAAAGTTTTCATCAATAACGCGAAAACCGCAAAGGCCATGGTCCACGAAATTTCGAAAGTTTTGAAAATCCTATTTTTCCCCAATAATGACTGGAATAGATCTGCAAAAATCACAGAATTACAACGAACCTGGTCTCACGTTGCATGAAAGCGTATTTCTCGAGATATTGGTGTAAACGTTGAAACATGATGCGATTGTAGTGGGAACAATTCAGACGGATATCAAATGTCCCGTACTGATAATACAACCTAGAATTGCGTTTTATTAACTTTTACAAGAAAACTTCCACGAATAGCCGCAAGCAATGGTAGCTGATTCTAATAGCATTTGTACCTGAGTTTTGTTTTTGAACTACAGTAATCCTAAAAATAAAAATAAATTTTCACGAAATTTCATTCAATGCAGACTATACAGAAATAAGAATGAATCAAAATGAAGAGATTAAATTACAATTTTCATGCAATGTTGCATTATTTCCCTCTATAAATGGCACTTTTGCTAATCGACAATTGTGTCGAATATCTCAGTAAATCAGCGATTTCCCACAATTGATAATCTGTGTTCATAATTATAGAGCAATACTGTTTCCCCATATGAATAAAGAATTTATTAATTCGTTGCTCTTTCCTAGAGGCACGTCTTTGGCATTGCTGAGCTTATAAGTGAATATCTTGGGAGATTAGAATGAATACCAAGCATGAGCCTATTAATTTGTCTTCAATTATTAATTTATTTTATTTTAACCATTTGGAATTTATTATTATGACAAAAATGCAGCATTCAAAGCTGCTCTGGAAACAGTCTTTTCATTGCAGTGAACTAATCGAAAACAAAAGCAAACTGCGACATTTTTGGCATTATTCAGAAGCTTATAGAATAATTAAGATCGTGAAGAGCATAGTATTCAATTAAATGACCTTTTCTTTGTGGGATATAGATATCCAAGGCATACGTTATGACACTCAGGTATTAATGAATATTAACAGCCGTGGCGTTAGAAGTACGTTTCTGCTGACTGATTAAATGAAATAAGATAATGAAGAACTAGCAAGTTCAACATTTTATGCACATTTCAACCCATGGTGAAACAACTTTTATTAAATTAATCGTAATGCACGAAAAATGAAGGAAAAATGAGCTGCGCAAAATACAGAAATATTGCACAAGATTGCGCAACTTCATCGAATACTTCACTGAAATGTCAAATATGTTTCCATTACTAAAATGCAAGCATCCGGCCTCAGTTTTAAGTGAGCTTCAGCGTGGGTTCTTTCCTGCATATGAACATAGCCATTGGGCGAACTTTAGAGGCCATTTATTCCACAACTAACGGGCACTTTCAGACGAAACTCTGCAAATCACTATCGGTTATCAATCTAAAAGTATAGCAATCAAAAAAAGTCCAAATTCTGAAAAAAAAATTTTCGCCGTTTTTCGCAAAACAAGCAAGTCTATAGCTCACAAAATTTCGAAATTTTCGAGGAAAACTTTGTGAACCAAAATTGGCTAAAATGGGTATCAATCGATTCGGAACAATTTGCCAAGTACAATAAACGTAACCGCACCGCTCCTAGTTGCTTATTTCCCGAGATATTTGTAAAAAACAGAGCAGCTTCCAATGTATTAACANAGGAGCGGTGCGGATACGTTCATTGTACTAGTCAAATTGGTGCGGATCGATTGATACCAATTTCACCTAATTTCGGTTCACAAAGTTTTTCTCGAAAATTTCGAAATTTTGTGAACTATAGACTTGCTTGTTTTGCGAAAATGGGCGAAAATTTTTTTTTTCAAAATTTCGAATTTTTTTGATTGCTATAGTTTTATATTAATAAATTATTGTGTTTTTCAGAGTTTCACCGGAAACAGTCCAGTAGTTGTGGAATGAATGGCCTCTAAAGTTCGCACAATGCCTATCTTAATATACATGAAAACAGCCACGCTGAAGCTCTCTTGAAACGGAACCAGGATGCTTGCATTTTTGTAATGGAAACATTTTCGACATTTCAGTGACGTATTCGATGAAGTTACGCAGTCTTGTGCAATATTTCTTTGTTTTGGGCAATCCAATTTTTCTTCATTTTCGGCCCATTTTGATTAGTTTGATAAAAGTTGTTTCACCACGGCTTGAAATGTGCATTGAATGTTAAATTTGCTAATTTGTCATTAACTTATTTCATTTGATCGATCAGCAGAAACGTACTTCTAGCGCTACGACTGTTGATATTCATTAATACCTGAGTGTCATAACGTATGCCTTGGATATCTATATCCAAAACTGATATCCCACAAAAAACTGATTATTTCATTGAATACTATGCTCGTCATTATCTTAATTATACAATAAACTTCTAAATCATGCCAAGAATGCCGTAGTTTGCTTTTGTTTTCGATTAGTTTACTGCAATGAAAAGACTATTTCCAGAGGAGCTTTGAATGCTGCATTATTGTCATAATAATAAATTCCAAAAGGTTTAAATAAAATAAATTAATAATGGAAGACAAATTAATAGGCTGATGCTTGGTATTCATTCTAATCTCCCAAAATATTCGCTCATAAATTCAGCACAGCCGAAGGCGTGCCTCTAGCAAAGTGTAACGAATTAATAAATTCTTTATTCATATGGGGAAGAGTATTGCTCTACAATTATGCACGCAAATTATCAATTGTGCGAAATTGCTGATTTAATTTGATATTCGACTGAATTTCCAGTTAGCAAAAGTGTCATTTACAGAGGGATGTAATGGAATTCTTAATAAAAACTGTAATTCAATCTCTTCATTTTGATTTATACTTATTTCTGTATCGTCTGTAATCAATTAAATTATGTAAAAAAGAATTTTAAATTGTAAGATTACTGTAGTACAAAAATGAAACTCAGGTACAAATGCTATTAAAATCAGTGCCTATTGCTTGCGGGTATTCGTGGACATTTTCTTGTAAAAGTTAATAAAATGCAATTTTCTGGGGTATTGTCAAGACGGTACATTTTATGTCGCTCTCAATTGTTCCCACTACAACCTCATCATGATTATACGTTTACGCCAATATTTCCACAGATACGCTTTCATGCAAGCTGCGACCAGGTTCGTTGTAATTCTCTCATTTTTTGTGATCTATTCCATTCATTTTTGGGAAAATATAGGATTTTCAAAAATTCCGAAATTTCATCGGCTATTAGCCTTTGCTGTTTTCGAGTTTTTGATGAATACCTTTTTTAGAAATTTTCGCCTTTTTTGTAATATTTTCCTAGATAGTGATGAAGTAGAGGATATTCCAAAGATTCATCAAAAACTATTCCGTTCTGGTGTAATAAATAGCCTCTAAAGTTCGCACAGTGCCTATCTTAATATACAGGAAAGCAGCCACGCTGAAGCTCTCTAAACGGAACCAGGATGCTTGCATTTTAGTAATAGAAACATTTTCGACATTTAAGTGAAGTATTCGATGAAGTTGCGCAGTCTTGTGCAATATTTCTTTGTTTTGTGCAGCTCACTTTTCCATCATCTTCATCCCATTTTGATTAATTTGCCGGAAGCTGTTTCAAAACTAAGCAGTAATGGGAATAAGTCATTTAGTATAGGTAATTTCTATTACTTGATGTTTTTATAATGCTCAACTGAAACGAATTCTAACGTTAATTCCCTTAAACATTTATTAATGTCAGATTGTCATAACGTATGCTTAGCATATCTTTGCTTCCTTCGAAAAATAATCATTTCATGGAATATAGTGCTGTTCATGATTCTTATTATTCCATTAGGTTCTCATGGATACCAAACCTGTGGCTATTTTGATTTATTTTCGTTTTCAACACAGTGAAATCCACATAAGAAAATGACCTTCAAATGTAGTATTCGCGTTGATAATAATGATTTGAAAATGGAACAAACATAATTCAATTAAGTGATTACAAAGCAATGTCTCCGTTTAGGGAAACTATTAAATATATGATTAATGAATCTGACATTTATAGATAATAGAAGCCCAACATTGGATGAAAATCGCATTTTCATCTTATGATTTGCACTAATTGTTATTGCAGAAGCGTTATTAATCAAAGAAACCGCATTTATAAAAAGTTGAAATTTTGAGGATGCTGTAAAACGTAAACAAAATTGAGGAACAAATGTTATTAAAATTATAACCTGTTTTTGCTGAAAACATTGTAAATTTCTTGATTAACTTTAACAAAATGACTTCCTGCCAATACCTTTTCAAGTTACATATTTGATTTCTTTTCCATTCACCACCATTAAAGTCATATTTTAGTTCCATATGTGAATTCTGCAATATCTCGTGAAATACGCAATCTGGCAACGTGCGACCAAGTCCATTCGTGATTTCTAATTTTTTCTGACCAATTCACATCATTTCTAAAGAACAATAGGATTTTCAGAAATTAGGAAATTTCGTGGCTATAGCCTTTGCTGTTTTCGCGTTTTGTGTGAAAAAGCGTTTTTCGAAATGTTTTGATGGTTATGGTTTTTGATGGTTTCCTTCCAAGATGAGTTACATATCGATAGATTAGAGAGTGTTGCAAAGTCTGATTAAATACAATCCTGTACTTGTCTAATGAATGGCCTGTAAAGTTGGCTCTTGGCCCATCTGAATACATTGGAAAGTTGCTGAAGGTTACTTTCTGTAAAAAGAACCAGGGTGCGCGAAATTCAGTAGCTGAAACATTTTATATTTTGATATTCACCATTAAAATCTGTGATTAGCTTCTGTGTAAATGATTATCTTGATTCAATATTTTTAGTATTATTCAATCCATTATATTTCAGGTTATAGAGCTGACATTCTGTGACAACTCTATTGGTCATTTTCCAAACACAAATGAATAATATTTATATTTTGAAAAGTATTCAAATGGTATTTAGGCAGTAATCATAAAGTAAAAATGAATTTAGCAGTTTTTCTGTATGTGGCATTTCATTTTGTCAAAAGCGATATTTCACCTTTCATTTACTTGCAGCATTTATTTATCACTAGAAGATGAGTGCGATGTGCAGATTTTGAAATTTACTTGTATTCTTTCTTGTTCATGAGTATAGAAAGGCGTAATTGTTTTTGTAATTCTGTAGCTTGAATCAAACGTTTATCTGTCACTTCTTGTAATGACATTAATTATAATGGTATGTTAATAATTGCAGCACCCATTAATGNACGATTCCTATATAAAATTCTCTCCTTCTTCTCCTCATACTCCTCCAAATCCTCCTCCCTTCTTTCTTTCCTCCCTAGTCCTCCTTCCTATCCCTCTTTTTCTCTCTCTTTAATTCTCTTTCTCTCCCTCCTTACGTCTCTCTCTCTCTTTCTCCTTTGCAACCAACCTCCCTTTTAACTCCCTCACCCACCCAACACCCCTTCTAACCACCGGTTTTATCCCCGTAATCCAAACGATCTCTGACTACTGCGTTTATTAACGATGGCGATAAAATGCATCATCGCTTTTAAGGTATTATTGATTTCTTAGTGATTCTCTTCCGTGTTTTTTCCAGTTTTAATAAAAGCGTTGGCCAGCAGTTCATAATGTCCAGCAGTAGGTACATAGTTTGTTTATTACATCCCTGGATAAGTATTGAATTTGATCTGGCTGCAATGCATTACATCAGCACATTGGAGCAGGTTTGGAGTCACAGCGTTACTGCCGTGTAGCATGTAGACTTAATCTGTAAATCAAAATATGAATTGTACCTGAGCATCCGATAGTTACAGTACTCTGTCTGTGTTTACGTGTGTTGGTGCTATGTGTTGTTTGTGTTGTTTGTTGTTATTAAAGACCTTGATCTATGAATGAGCAAGATCTTGAACGCCGTAAGTAAAAGCTTTTTTCATGATAATGGATTACGTCAACACCACAGACGGTTTATGAAGTTGTTGTCGATGCTGTCATCGTGCTACTTTAGTTTGGTATCAACGCAATCATGAAATCACAAGAAAATAAGAATATGTAAGTAAACAAATGCTTCTGTGATTACTGTAATGATTTGCATTAGTATAATTTGAACAACTCTGAACACACAGTGAAACCAAACAAAACGCACAGTTTGAAATGATGCGCTTCCAGATTGACAAGCAATATAATATATATGCACCTTTTTGGGGTTGCTTTTGAAAAAGAGTGTCAGATATTGCGAAAAAATATCAAAACTACAAATTTATTAACATTGTTTGCTGGCATCAATAAGTTAATTTTATTTTTAAACATGCTTTCTTGTTGTGGTTGGTTTCCCTGTTGCTGCCAAATTCAGTTTTTTAGCCAAATCACACGCATTTGCCCTTTTCTTATTATCACTTACAATTAATATTGATTGTTTCAGCTTTATTTGTTCTTATTATAATACAAACAAATCGATGCACGTTGTTTATCAGCAAAATAATGAACAGAATAATAATAATAATAATGATAATCTTGTAACATTGATAAATTTGTTGCTGACAAATTATTGAAAGTAAAAACAAATATAATAATAATAATAATAATAGTGATAGTAATTGGCAGAGAGACAAATAACAAAATAAAAAATGAGAAATTAAATAATAAAATGGGGGAATTTTTTGAATGAAAATTAAACCAAGTTGTAGTTGTGGAAAGTGAGTGAAAGAGTGAAAAGTTGAATGCGAGCGAGTTCTTATTTATTTTAAACTTGAGCGTCAATCAACATAGTCACCGTAAGCAAAACATTTTTTAAATTATAACAAAAATATTTTTTCAAAAGTGAAAAGTGAAGTACTGAACATGCACGTACTTGAGTGCGTACGTTTGGTGAAAAACCATTGCTGTTTTCAATTATCCGTAATAATAATATTATTATTATTGAATATTGATGCAAAGTTCTGATTTGAGAAAGAAATGAAATGAAAGGGAAGACAATATATTACAAAAATGAAAAGTAATCAAAATTTCTGATAAAAAGAATATGTAAATTATTTAAAAAATTACTTTTGAAAAAGAATTAAAAATATTCAAACAAAAACATTCCAAGAACTCACGTGACGTAATTTGAAATTTGGTAAAATGTTAATGAAAACGGTGATCATGTAAAATATAAGTAACCAAAATAAATATAAATAAATGAATAAGTAAATAAATAAAAGTTTTAAAAGATTTGATCACTGATGTTCAGTGTTTGAAAAGTAAATTTTTAAAATATTAAAAAATAAGTAAATTAATAATAAAAATGCACAGCCAAAGTATATGCAAACAGCATAGTACAGGGCGTTGATCATATCATAATCATTATTGTATTGCTTACTTTCTCTTCATGTGCAATTGAATTTGTATGTATGAAATGGTAAATGGTTGTTGTTTGAAGATTTCTGCGAATAGTCCCAGCGGTACCTAAATTAATGTGATGCATAACTTGGATTTCTGAAAACCTCCTTTTTAACATGCAACTAGAAATAAATTAATGATTAAAATTTCTACTTTATTTTGTTCTCAAGGATATGAAGTATTCAATTTCATATCATGTGAATTCTGAAAGTGAAATATATTAGTAAAGTCATCTCAAAATAGGGAACGCAAAGACGTACTTTGCTTATTTTGTTTGTCTAGTACATATAAAAATCAGAAGTAATATACTACTAATAATATTTTTAACCCTCATCCGGGAGGCCAGTTTTACACTTTAATACGGGCACCTATCTACATATGTGAACACTTGATTTTTCGTTGTTTAATCCTTGTACATGATGTTAAACTAATTATTTCTTCAAGAAATAATGACAATTTCACGAATAAGTGATTTATTTTATTCATGTTATTCTAGTCAGAATAATGTTATTCTAGTCATCTCAAAATGAAAACCATATACGTACTCGTTTGTGTTCAGCATCTGATTTGATTATCTGAAAGTTAACACTAATAATACTAATACAGATGCTGATTAGTGTTCTTTCACCTTAATTAAAAGTCAAGCAAGTAGCATGCATAGAAGAATACCTGCAACACAATATCAAATAGAACTCATTCAAAGATGGTATTGAAGAGCGGAATTATAGTTGAACACGTGCGTGTAGCCGTAGCACAGCATTAAATAACTGAATATAATAGAAATGCTCTAAAATGATGTTTGATAAAAAGTAAATTATGCAAATAGAAAACTACTTTGCCTCTTATTATTAGTAGAACAACTTAATTTTCCATCACTTATAGCATAGTAGCCTAGACATAGTGAACAATTTTATAAAATGATGAATATCATTACGTTTTTATTTACACATTTCATATTATGTAAAATTTCATTATTACGCAGATTTCTTTCACTGAAATTGTATGAAAATATGTTAACCTGAAGCACTAAATATTTCTAAAATAGTCTGGAAAAACTTTTACGTTAACAGAATTTTGCTGCGTGAAAGTGTGATGTGATGCAGTACATTGTATTGTTTTCCTTATAATCAATGTTCGAAGTATAATGAATAGTTTTTCGAAACCCAGCTTAAAAATATGATAAAATATAAGTTAAATATGTTGAATAGCACTAATAAAATTTNGCGTCTTAGCGACAGCCAATGCGACATGGGAGAATAAAATTTGCGTATGATGAAGAGGAATGAAATTCCGTCATAATGACAGCCTGGAGGACAGCAAAACTTCCATATCTTGACGACGAATAGAAAACGTCATTGTGACAGACAAAGGGACAGCGAAATATCCATATGGTGACGGCAAATAGAACACGTCATAATGACAAGTTGATGAATTTTTTAATTTTTACTTGCTTATGGCATTCAATTTCATTCTGAACTGAACAGGTCGAATATCACTAAGCGAATAGTGTTTTCTATTATGCAAGACAGAAGAATACTGTTTTCCTACAGAAATTCTTTAATTCCATGATCACTTTATATTGTTTTTTAAATTTTACATCATCCTCACAATATAGGAAGGTGTCAAGGTCATTTCTGAATTTTCAAATACCCCTCATTTTGTGATTTTAACGGTGCATCTGAATTTTTTTTCAAATCATTTGAAATTTTTATTGTGCATATTATGTTGTAATTCCTCTTCGAATGGCATATCTAACGCTGTTAACAAGTCGCGCAGTGTCTGACTTTTATGCAAATAGGGGCAATTTGAAAATTGCCTTCATCTTAAGTTAAATTAAGTTGACTGTCTTGACTAACAGCAGCGATGAACGGCATTTGCTCAGTTTATTTCGGCGTTAATTATAGAGTAAGGTATATTTTTAGATATTGAAGAATGTTATTCTTTCAAACATAGGCTTGTATAGTTTGAATGTAAATTTGAGTGCAATTTAAATTTGTCTGCCTTTGAGCTTATGTATGACCTGAACAATGTCTGTTAAACACTATGAACAACACATTTGATACTTGTTAAACAGTAGAAATGAATGTTATGCAAATCTTCTTGCGTGCGAACTGCACTATTATAATAATTTTTTCAATAGAAACATCAATGTTTTATGCCAAAATAAAGGACTTATGCAAATAACAATTGTTCCTGCTTTTCATTTACGCCCTACAGAAACTTTCAAGATTAAAATTTTTGTTCACTCAATGTTTTGATTGATTACACTTTAGAGATAAAAATTATCCTCTAATTATCAGATTGTAACGGAATTTGCATGCAATATGCCAGTTTTTCTGTTCTTTTAATGAGAAATGCCCAAACCGGGAATTTTATCAAATTTCTCAAAAAATCATCGATTGCGGGATATTGAAAATTTACATACCTTTAAATGCCGCACTATTGCTTGCACGTATGATCAAATTATTTTACAATACGCCGAACTTTTTGAGAAGAATGGGATAAGTTCCACTGAACTTACTGGTGGATAACTCTAAAGAATCGAAGAGACACCATGCATGAGCGGATTAATTAGACATGAATTGTGAATTTATTTCCTTTCATTGCATTTGTAATTAACTTTTACCCCCGGCTACTACGTTTACTATACTCATTATGCAAACCGCCATTTCATCATTGTTAAATAGCGAAATTAAATTAAAGTAGCCACACATTTGGTATCAACGAGAAGCTCAATGCGTAAGAAAAATGGTAATGGGGACACTATTCCATGAAATGTCTACTTTTTGAAAAAGAAAAGACTTAGAATGTATGCTTTCTGATTCGCAGGTGTTAATGATTATTTAACGGCTATAATTTCCGAAATTAATTTCAGTTGATCGTAACAAAAATAGACATTAGTAGAAGACTAATACATTAGAAGTCAAAAATGTTTCAGATGCATAAATTGACAGCCTCTGGATAGGCAGAAAGAGAGTTACTGATGGGCAACTTTCCAATGTATTAAGATAGGGAATACACCAACTTTAGAGGCCATTTATTCCACAACTAAGGGGCAGTTTCAGACGAAACTCTGAAAATCACTATCGGTTATCAATCTGAGAATATAGCAATCGAAAAAAGTCCGAATTTTGAAAAAAAAATTTTCGCCGTTTTTCGCAAAACAAGCAAGTCTATAGTTCACAAAATTTCGAAATTTTCGAGAAAAACTTTGTGATCCAAAAATGGGCAAAACTGGTATCAATCGATTCAGAACAAAGTGACAAGCACAATGAACGTATCCGCACCGCTCCTCGTTGCGTATTTCACGAGATATTTTGAAAAAACTGGGAGCTACCGTATGCATTAACATGGGCAATGCGAACTTCAGAAGCCATTTATTCCACAACTACAGGATTGTTTCCGGTGAAACTCTCAAAAATACAATAATTTATCAATATAAAAGTATATCAATCAAAAAAAGTCCAAATTTTGAAAACAAGTTTTTCGACGTTTTTCGCAAAATAAGCAAGTCTAGCCCACGAATTTTCGAGAAAAGCTTTTTTCTTCAAAAATTCACGATATTGATTAACAGCTATTGTGTTTTATCTTTATGGTAGTTCACGTTGTCTGTGATACGGGAGCTTATTCTGATATAGCGAACAACAAACTTTGCCAACTATCAATAGTTATGGCTGATGATAGACGTAAAGCGGCCAGGAACGTGCTTATTGTGCACTCCAAAAGTATATTTTGCGAACAGTAAATCCCGTGGCACTTGAGAAAATGATGCATTTAACCAAGTTGTGCACTTATCCATTATTTTACCGTATAATTAACTATCGGAAATTTTGTTAGGTCAAACAAAATCATGTGCACTTAAAACTTATATCGTCTGTATAATAAATGTAAAATAACTAAATAAGTGAATAGAAATTAAGAAACAATGAAATATATTTTAAAAGCAGTGTTTTTTGAATATTATATTTCAAAATAAGTTTCACTTTTGCATGTTCCTCTTCAAATTCTTTCATTCTGCATCATACTCTGCTACAACTTGATTATTATTTAAGGAGACAATATTTTCATTCAATAATTCTAAAATATAGATTTATTTTATTTCATAACAACGCAATTCCTATAATAATAAATATTATGATACAGTAATATAAATTGAGAAGGCAAGTACGTGCATATTTTCTTACTGTAGTTGTTATTATTTTTCTGTGTTTGATTAGTTTGGTAAGCTTATGATTTGTTTTTGTGTTCTGTGATTGTCACAGCAGTAAAATTGAATAAAGATTTCAAAATTGTACCTAATTTATGTGTTTATTGTGACAGCTGCTCAGCATGGCAAAGTACTGGTTGTTGTGCATTTAATAAAACTTTCTTTCAGATTCAAAAAATTTTGTTCGTAAAATATGTTGGATAATGTGCTGAACGTTCAAAGTGAAGATTTATTTGATTTTCTATCAGCTGAAGGAAAAGAAAGAGTCGTAGTTGTGGTTTTCTTGAACAAAAAGTATGTACAAACGAGCAGTTTGTGGAAATTTTTTTAATTTTTACTTTTAAGATACAGTGCTAGTTCTGTTATGCTTGGTGTTTTGAAAGAATTAGCATGTCAAGTTTGCAGAGCTGTTTTTGTGCAAGTAGATTTTAGTAAAGTTGGATTGTCGTTTGACAACCGACCGTTTTCGCTGTGCATAGCCCCGTCGTACAGTTTCTATTACAATTCATTTCGAATTGATTTCACAAGAACGATGCGTGTTTGTGAATTAAATAAAAAATTACAATATTGGCTAGATGCGTTAAAGGGATCGAAACTGTCGTCTCATAGCTTGTTGTTTCCAGTAAGTTTTGAAGAATTGATTCTCTCTCCTAAAGTATATATAAGTATGTTTTCATATGAATTTTTAGTCCGATGAATGTGAAATATTGCACAGAATTTGTGAAGAATACAAAGTTAATAAAAAATGCGATCACAGTACCGTCGATTATTTTTTTCAATTTGCACCCAGCTTGTCATTGGAAACGTTAGTGGAGAAATATCCATTAGTATTCCGAGTGATTTCGTGGATGATCAGTAGTCACATTGCCGAACAAGAGAGGAACGTTCAGCTGAAACTTTGCGCCAAATTAGCTTTGCACATTGCGAAGATCAGTGCAGCTTCTGCACCGGACACGCTTCAAAGAAATTACTTGAAATGGTTGAATTCTTTGTTGAAAGTCGTCTGCAAAATTCTGGGCGATCGGTGTTACTTTTGCGTATGCGTTGCACTGCTGTTGTACAGTCAGAACAATTCATTCGCCTGCGAATCACAATTACCAGAATATATTGAAAAGCCTTACTTGATGCTGGAGATGCCGTCAGATGTGGCCAAATTGTGCACTTTATATGCGTGCTGCTTGTTCAACCGCAACAATGCTTTTGCAACAAGTGAAAAAGCCGATATGTTTTACAAATTTTTGCACCTTTGCAATGCTTTTTTCCCTTTTAAATTCGATTTGATCATTTTATTTTCCAATTCTATCACACTGGTGGAACCCGGCAATTTCTACTCAACACTAATAGACAACATCTTCTTTTGAAACGAATCTTTTTTTTATTATTATTTTATCCTATATTTCTGTTCGCAGTGTTAACTTGATGCAGAAATCAAAAGAAATAATAATAATAATGATAATAAATTCAACTGGGAATTTTTGTCGTCGTTGTGTTTTCTTATTATTCATATTTTTTTATATGATAATTTCTCTTCAGCAAAAGATTGAAAAGAAAAATGAATCAACGGCAAGGAAAAAGAAGCGCTGCTATTGTTGTCATCACTATCACTGTTTGTTTGGTCACTACCGTTTGTTGTTTGTGCAATAATGCCTGTTGTTTTGGCCGAGGAAAAGCAAAAAAAGCACCGTAAGCATCGTCGCCGTGTCAGTTGCGGCGGAATTGAAAAAAAAGGGGAAAAAGAATAACAAGCACAAATGCTAATTTCGGTAGTTGCTAAAGTCAAATTTGGAACAAACTTGCAGAATTGGAAAAAGTAGCAACAGCAAAATAATTAAGTAAAAATTAAGTACTAAAACTGAGAATGAGATGAAAAAAAGTTGTGGAAAGTTCTAAATGGGAAAAAGTAAAAAGTGCAAATCAAAAGAAAGGAAAAAAGAAATAAAATTCTCACCATTCATAAATGCAACCATAATTGTGCAAAAATAAGAAAAGCAAGAAACAATCCGTGAGGGCAAACTGCAACAAAATGGCGTGCATCAATTCAATAAGCAATTGCAGCTTCTTTGTATTCAGATATGTCGGTTGTGAAGAAATCTTCCAACTTCCACTGCAACGTCTCGAATGTGGGACGTTTCTCAGGTTCCTTGTGCCAACATTCTAGCATGATTTCATACAGCTGACTAGTGCATTTCTGTGGACAAGGCATCCGATAGCCGTTTTCAATTTGATGTAACACTTCAGCGTTTGTCATCCCTTGAAATAAGATTACAAATTAAATGATTGATAATAAAACAAGTAAAACTAATCAAACTTCAACCTGGATATGGTATTCGACCGAATGTTACCAGTTCGGTTAGCAAAATACCAAATGACCAAACGTCGGATTTGATGGTAAATTTATTAAACTAAGTATTATTGAATGATCAAAATTTCAAAATCAACATCAATCAAATTTCACATCAACTTACTTGAGCAGCTTCAGGTGCAGTCCATTTGATCGGAAAACGAGCACCCACACGTGCTTCATACTCGTTCTCCTACAAGTGTTAATCAATTTTTACAAACAAAAAGCAATAAATTAATCATTTCATAAAGTAACCAAAAAAAATATGCTCATTAAACAAAATATGAACATAAAAATTACTTTGTTCTAAATTGATGATCTATCTATGATTTAAATAATCCAGTTGCAGTAATAAAAAGTAACTGTGAGAGAAGTTACAAGTTATATACACACACACACACAATAAGCGAACCTTTATCAATCTTGCAAGGCCAAAATCAGCAATTTTGCACATCAAACCTTCACCGACCAGAATATTCCTGGCAGCTAAATCTCGATGAATATAATTCTGCGATTCCAAGTATGCCATACCAGCGGCAATCTGCGCAGCAATATCGACCAATTGCGGCAATTTGCAGTTTCGACCGCGACCTTTAGAGAACAAAAAGCAACTATCAAAAAAAAGAAAAACAGATCTTACTGTTTGAATATTACAAACCTTGCAAAAATTGAAGTAGATTTTCTTTCAACAATTCAGTGACAATTAGAATAGGTTCGTCTCGGCTACAGACTGCGTACAGTTGCAGTAATTTCGGATGTTTCAACTTTTTCATGATTTGCGCTTCAGTCAAAAAATCCCGTGGATCCATTGTGCCGGATTTCAACTTTTTGATAGCAACCGGCGTGGTTTCATTCCACAACCCTTGCCATACTTCGCCAAATTGACCGGCGCCAATTTGTCGAACAAATTTCAACGAACGCCGCTTAATTTCCCACTGATCATCGTATGTGAATGTCAAGGTCTGTGGTATTTCCACCTAAACAAACAGATCAGAAAAAAACAGTTCAAGTGATCACTGAAACTTCTTCTTTGCTCTGCATACACGAATGCAAGGCTTTCCAAGTATTGTACAAAGACCATCCTGCTCATAAGAGTAATGAATCACCAACTCTTGCAACGTTCTGAACGTTATGCGACGAGCGATGAAATAGCCGCCATTGTCCATCTGACGGATGCGATAATGTTTCACACTGTCCCCATCCCGAACTGAAAATATACTTACACAACAACACTAAAAAGAAAGCTGAAAACAAACAATGAAATACCGGAAAGTGAAAAATCATCTTGTCTGCTTTCACTGTCCCTTATTAAAAAGCTTCCTTGTTCATTTCCCGGCATTAAAAGGCACTTTTCAGCTTCGATTCGTCTCACTTTCCCAAAATACCATCTGAAAACAATTAATTTGAAATAGATGATAAAAAAATAAAACACTCATCATTCTGCATATTTTTATTTTTTATAAAAAATAATTTCAACAGACAAACTGCAGCAATCAATGGAATAGTTGGCTTGATTTTGTTCAGCCGTTCAGCATTATTTTGAATAAAACCCTTACCCTTTCGGTCATTTTAGGCTAAGAAATTCACCAAATCCTAATTGTATAAAATAATTTTCAATTAACAACGTAAACATTAGCTTGAATAACATTTTTGTCACAAATCGATGTAACAACAGTATATATCGTTGCTAAAATCTGCACATCAGATACATTGCGTTCGTATCTGTTTTGCTAATTTGCAATCAAATACTCAACTGCTGAAAAAACTGCTTTCCCAAACTCGAAATTGAATATCGAAATGAAAAGAGAAAAGATTGCCACCATAAAAACTACTAATTATAAAAACTTGTAACAACACTTTATGCGTTACAGTATCCCAAGTAGAAAAAAAGAAAACAAACACTGACGTTTACAGTAGGAAAAGATGACAAAAAAATTCAGCTTATTTTGTTCATTTTTCAAAGCATCACGTTCAAAGTTTTCTCAACAATAGCGCCAGGTTGCGCTTGAAATGTGCAAATGCAAAAAGACAACGACCTATCTGCAAAATTTTTCCCTTTTCTTTCTTTCTCCAATTCAATATTGACAATGAAATTGGAGCACAATGCAACGTGATGTATTTCAAGCAGAACTTGGAACATCGTGAAATACAAAAAAAAAAAGAAAAAAGAAAAGAAAAATCACAAACAAACATCACATTAGCCCGTTTTCAAAATCGATTCGAAATTCATTTCATCTGTGTTATAAAACTTTCAATATACGTTTTGAAAATACAATTATCTATTCTATGCTTCAGAAAAATACAAATTGCCGGCGACGTAAAATCTATTAATAATCAAACAAAATGCTGTGTGCTTGAAATTTGCAAAACTCCACATGTCAAAAATGAATGGCTTAAAATCAAATAAACAACTCTCAGCTGTTGTTACTTTGAAGTGATTTTAATTTTAGAAATATTACTTATACTCAGTTTATCAGTAATAATTCTTTCTTCAAAACTGCCTGCCTGCACACATAAACTCTGCGGCGATTTGATTTCAATCTTAAAAATTTCGCCCAAAGAAGAAACATTACTCTTCAATCTGATTTGAGCAGCTCAAATTTTCACTTCTTGGAAAATGATAAAAATTAAAACCTCCGCTTGTAAAAAAAAAGAATCATGAATAAAAATAAATTTACCTATAAAAAGGATCATTTTTGATAAAATCAACACACATTCATTAATAATAATATTATTATTATTTGCTTGTCATAAAACTAAGTGGTCAAAATAATTCCATTTTCTCGTTATATGAAAATTCCAAACGGAACGCCAGCGTTCAACGCTCTTCATCGAACAATTCTTCTTCATTTATTTTAATGTTTAAGAAAGAATGTTGAAAATTGAATAAAGTTAAAATTTCGATTAAAAAAAAATTGAATCATAACTTTTTACTTACGGTTCGGCTTCGATGCTCTTGAAACGAGCGACATAATTGGACGGAATGTAGCCGCATCTTCCGGTTAGCCGGCTTCTTGCATACCACCAGTCACCTTGAGTGTCGTCCAGTATTTCCAGTTCTTCACCCTTTTTGAAGTCGAGATCTTCAGGTGTACGCGCATCATAACTGTACAACGCGACAAAAAGTGACGTGGATGTGTAAGATTCAACTTTGCGGCAACAATCCGCCGTCTGTAGCAGTTGAAAATTATTCACTGCTGCACTGGATTCAACGGTCGAAGCTTCGCCTCCGCATTGCAGTGACCGTTCCAAATAGTCACTGTTGAACTGGGCGTGGTTGCATTGCAAGCCGACAGTGCTGACGAACGAATGCACAGGCAAAATTTCACCGCTTGGTTGTGTTGTTGCTGAACTTTTGCCTTTCTCTGCATGACTCAAACAACTTCCCATGACCAATTAAAATAATGAACAGTCACAAGCAATAATAACGCCGTTGGCATGATGCATTAAAAAAAAAGAAGAAATACAAAATATAATAAAACAATAGAAAAAAGGACGACTGTTCACAGATCACTGTGAGATGAGGCAGTTGTTGGAAGCTTTTTTCTTCAAAAATCATTCAAAAGCCAAGGAGGCATTACAATCAAATGGCACTAAGACGGCTTTGAAACTCAGGCACTTTGTTCGATACTAAAAGCAAAAATGAATGAATAAAGCGGACGTTGAATTTGACCTGTGTCAGTTGGCAATAAATAAACTAGACAATGCCCGAACGCGGTAAGTGGAAGAAAACGCTCAGCAATGCACTGTTCGAACACTGTAACGAACCCAACGGTCAGTGTAAACATGACAACAACCACAGCAAAAGTAAATAACATTAACGCGGCAAACAAACTCCAATGAACTTCAACAGTGTCGATAAGTATTGCAAAATAAATTAAATCAATTAGCATAATATTTAAGGTCTCAATCAACAATATAAAAAAAAAATAATCAATGCCATGCATATTTACAAAAATAATAAACGGAGAAAACATTATCAACGTGTCATGCACTACAACATGCAAATCGAACACTGCTATAGGATGAGTTGCAGTTTGAAATAAAAATCTGGGCAAACTGTAAAACTGAACCATTAAAAAATACAATACAATACAAATATGCAAACTGGCACTTGAATTAAAATCCCAATCATGCGTCTCCAAGCTGAACTTGAGCAAATAAATATATGGCAAACTAAAAGAATAAAAAAACATTAAAAATCACATTCTCCATTAGAATTAAAGCTTAATGAAAAACAAAACTTTCAAAATTATACTGAAAATTGCTTCGTATTACTGCAAAAATTTTATGATATTGAAATGAGCAAGTGCAAAAACCAAATTTGCATATATGAACTTCAAAAAATGCATTCAACTGCCTTATTCTACTGGCTATACATTGCAAAGAGAAAAGCTACAGTAAGAAAAAGACAAAGCAAGGATCTAGAATAAAAAGCAACATAATTTTACATTTCAATAAAAGGAACATGTGAGATGAATTTAAAAATAATTATTTTCACTTAAAAAAACTTTCACTTAATTATTTATTATAAAACTGCTACAAGTATACGTTCAATATAAAATTATGCATAGTCGTAGAAAATTTCAAATACATTTATGATAATAAAAAGTTAAAAGCAATAGAACGCCGTTTTCTCAGATTAAAGATAAAAGGCCCGATAACCCGATTCTTAAATTAAAAATAAAAGACATTACTAATTTCAGCATATGATAGTGCAGAAATAAGATGCAACGACGGTTAGTTTGTAAAACAATATTTTCACTGGATAGACAATAGAATTTTTAAAATAATAACAATTTTATACAATTATAATTATATTTTTTATTCATTTAATTTCATCTTTACATCCTGAAAAGCAATATTTTGATATTACATCATTGAAGATTTATACTTGTTGTACATTAAGTGGTACGGTATTAAAATTTACGTATTATTATTAATAGGCTTTCGTTTTGTTCATTTTTCTATAATTTCTATATAAATGCAGTTCTAGTGATTTAAGTTTGATCTCTTTGTTGAAACTATTTCAGATAATAAATAAATAATCTATCTATATATTTATATGTGTGTGTTTGTGTATAACAACTTTGTGTTTTAGAAACGCTATGGACGGTTTAGCAGAGAAAAAACATTTGACTAACCTTATTTCTTTGAATCCAAAGTATCTTAGTGTTTTTTTTCTTTTGATATCTCTTCATTATAAATTTTAGTTCTTCCGTAATACCGAGACCTACAGAAAAAATTAGTCAGCATCCAATACAATTAGATTTGGAGAAGGTATTGTTGCTTTGAAACACTTCATTTATATTGATAATCGATTCTTCTGTTTGTTTAATATTGAAAAACCGAAAAAAACATGTGTTAGATTTGAATTACATTTGAAATAATGTGCAACATTTAGCGCCAACGAATGGCTATCAGAGAAGAACAAGCCGCCTTAGAACCACTATTAAATCGTGCGTTGGCGATGGAAATTATGGCTGAATTGCGAGCAACGTCGAGAATTAACGACTTTCCAGCAGTTTATTTTCCTTCTACTCATGCGGCGAAAACTGTTCTCGGAATAGAAGATAGAATTGAAATGGCAGATTATTTAAGACGTATCCATGCTTTTTTTGTACCATTTTCAACTTAAAAAAAGGAACACATTTTTTAGATCCGGATAACGATGATGTTTATCGAGAATATTTTCAGCGTCTTTGAAGCTGCTTGAGAGATTATTTGCATTGAACAGGAAAATTGACGAATAAAATGATTGTGATATTAGTTGTGCTTAGTGTTGTGCATTCTTTTCTGTATTGGAACTTTGGTGTTGTGTGAAGAAATTGAAGAATAAATTTCGTTTCATTATGATTTATTGTTAGTGTTAAGAAATGATTTTTTAAAAACATAATATTTTAATATTGAGAATAAAAATTTGAATTTGAAAATAAAAATTTTCACGCAATTCTTGGTGTGATCACCTAATCGACCGCTCTTTCAAAATGGCTAATCAAATAGTATCCAGCGGTGTTAAGTACCAATTTAATTTCTATCACTTGGCAACGAAACAATAGCGACCTGATGGGCTTCAGTTGTAGAATATTGGCATTTCACCTTTGGGTGTCAGTTTTATATTTCCCCATGCTCCAGTCGAAACTTCTTCAAGCTCTACCTACTACATTTGTCTTTTGAAAAGCCCAAAATTTACGTTTAATTTATGTAAGTGATTTTTTTTCAAAAATGTGCATACGCATTAAATTTTTTTCATAAAACTGTATGAAATTTTATCTTTTCTAATGATAAAAAAGTTATAATCAAAATTTTAAACACTCCTTAATGCAGAATTGTTTATCAGTGGAAATGTAACACAAAACAAAATTGAAATGCAGGTTCTAATATGAATTGTAAGATAAATAAGTGAATTTTCTTTCAACTGTTACAATTTTTAATTTCTTGATCAAGAATAAAGTGATTCAAGATGAATATTTTCAATTGAACTAATTTCAGATTTTATTATTTGTGTAATTGGATTCGATTAGATTAGATTTAAAATAATTTTGGTTTCTGGTTGAAAGAAGAAGAAAAACCTCTGCATTTGATAAGAATGTATTCGGCAAGGGATGAGAAACAGAGAGGCTCAATTCCAACACCAACTTCTGCTGCTAATTCAACTGGTCGAACGCAAGCCCTCAGCGGTGACTGGTCGGACAGCAGCGGGTCGGTCAGTGTTGCTGAAGATCGTCCAAAATTGGCACCAGCAGTTAAAAAGCAGACCAAATTAGCTCAGCCACCCAAACCGATCACTGAAAGCATCGTGCGATCAAGCAGACAATCGCGACGTCTCATTGATGGCTCTTTTCAAGGTTGTGAAAGCAAAATGGTCCAAGCGAATGCGAAAACCATCCGAAATGAGACGCATGTCGATTTGATTAAAGAAATCAAATCAGACAAACAACCACTTCTGGAAAATAAAATTACACAAGAAGATCAGCAAGTCAACAATGATAAACTGCCGAATAAACTGGAGGCTAATATTTTCAAAGAGGACGAGCAATTGAAAAGTGAAAAAGAGAAAACTGAATTTCTGCAAACGCCTGATGAAGCAATCAGACAAAAAATTGAATTACCATTTCACCGACTGCGGGCAGATTTAGAGACGCCGACAAAGGAGAAGCATCTTTTGACTGTACAGAGAAGCACCTTGTCATTGGACGACAATGCTGTTGCCGTTGAAGCGAAGTATTCAAGCAATAAGAAAGATCAAGTTGATTCGTGGAATGAAAATCCTAAAAATGAGCTTGCAAAAATTGACGATGCTGCAAAACAAGCTGTTCCAGATCAGAGTACAATTATAGCTTGCCTGGTGGAGAAAGATTGGGGAAAGGCGGACAAACTACTTTCCAAATCAGAGATACCATCACTGAATACAAATATTCTGGATAAAGTAAGAACGAGAGAAATAAATATATTGTTCTTTTTGGTGAAAGTGATTGTCTAGGATGGCTGGCCTGTGCTGTTAACGGCTATTCGAGAAGATCAGATTGCAATTGTGCAACATCTTTTGCAACACGGAGCGGATATAAACGTGAAAACCAAAGTAAAACAATACCATTTGTTTTTTTCCTCCTCAATCCCATTTTCAAGCATAATTTTCAAAGGATGGCAACTGCGCTGCTCATATTGCTGCTATGTATGCTTCTGAAGAAATGATGCAAATTCTGTGTCGCTATCACGTCAAAGCTGATGTTGAAAATTCAGTTAGTGGTTGTTTTGTAAAATTATTATATCCTAAAATTATAATTTCTATTTAATTTATAATTTTTACGTGGGATATTTTTGCAATAATCTTTTGTTCAATTAATAGACTGGACAATTGCCATTGCATCTGGCACTCAATCGTGCTCCACTTCTATCAGTGCCCTTGATAAAGCTACTTCTTGATTATATGCAGCATACTACAGGTTTAGATCCGAGATTCATAGAAGACAAGGTTTTTCATGCGTCATTTACATTTATTTGAATGTGATATTAAGCAAAATATTTGTTTTAAGGAAGGTTGCATTCCATTCCTTGCTGCTTGTGAAGCAGGAAATGTACCTGCTTGTAAAGAGCTATTAAGTCAAAGCAAGCAGCGTCAAATGGAAGCTATTAGAAAGGTAATTACATCATTGCGTGATCATTGATTAACTTTATCCACAATAGGACAACGGTGATACTGCACTGCACATCGCTTGTCGCAGGCGTGACGCAGAATTGCTTCGCTTTATAGCTGATCAAAGCCCATTTGTCAACGCCAAAAATGTAACTGAAGCATTCAATCAATGTTTAAAAATAAATATAATCCATTGTATTTTAAGTTTGAAGACAAAACAGCTCTACATATTGTAGCTAAAAATGGTGATGAACCTTTGTTGAGAATTTTGTACAAGATGAAACCTGATCCAAACATTGGCGACAAAGTGATGCTAATCATACATTCACAATTGTAATTTTCATAGCTATTTGTGCCTATTTCAGTATCATAAAACCCCTGTACATATTGCTGCTGAAATGGGCCATACAGCTACTTTGGAGGTTTTAGCAGACAAGTTTAAAGCATCCGTTTTAGCTCGAACTAAAGTATACTTTGGTTTGATTTCATTTATCTGCGTTTCAATTTCACTGCATTACAGGATGGAAGCACTCTTATGCACATCGCAGCCAGCTTCGGTCATGATGAAACAGCACTGGCTTTGCTTAAACGTGGTGTTCCGCTTCATATGCCGAATCGTGTATACTTTCTTATGTTTGCTTGGTTGCACGAAATAATATTATTATCATCAATTCCGTTGATTAATAAAGAATATATTATCACAATACCAACTGAGCATGTCTCGTATTTGTAGAACGGAGCTTTGGCTCTTCATTGTGCCGCTAGGCTTGGTCATGTTGGTGTCGTTCGGGCATTGCTTAACAAAGGAGCGCCGATTGATTTTAAGACTAAAGTATTTTAAAATTGAACAATATCTACAAATGTATGCTGTATGCCATTTTTAGAATGGTTACACCGCTTTGCACGTTGCTGTACAAGCTGGTATGCCTGATGTGGTGGAATATTTACTTGGGTATGGCGCAGACGCGCATGCTAGAGGTGGGAAATTAAACAAAACGCCTCTACACTGTGCCGCTAGTCTCAGTGGTACTGAAGCAGAGGTTTGTGCTGATATGTTAATTAAAAGTGGAGCAGATGTCAATGCACTTTTAGAGGTATGTGAAAATTGTTTTCACATTTTCAATGAATGAGTTGCCATTTCAGAATGGTGAGACAGCTTTACATTTAACCGCCAGAGTTGGAAATGCAAAAATGGCTCAAATTTTGTTGAATGAAGATTGTGATCCTATGATTGCTTCCCAGGTAGATTCAATTTATCAGGCTTGAAATTATTTTTTTATCAACTTAATATTTGGAGAGATTCATTCTATTTCTCCTTTTAGAATGGCGAAACGGCGCTTCACGTTTCTATTCAGAATTGTAACATCATAGTAGCGAAAATGCTTTTAGAATTTATAACAAACAAGAAAGGCTTAGAAGAAGCTGAGAAACTTACACAAATGCAAACAAAAGTAACATTTATCTTCATTATGTACAACTGTTTTATTAATTATTCCTCTTGCCTCTGTAATTGTGTCTATATTCTGTAAAACAACATTCTATCTAGTCAGGAGAAACAGCTTTACACTGCGCGGCAGAAATACCACCATCGTCGTGGAAACATCCTGGTGATGATGTGGAAGTTTCAAACCTTTTATTAGAGCACGGTGCAGATATATCTGTCGTGACGAATACAGTAAGGAGTGTGTGATGAATTCCTTATAACACTTTGATTTCTTAGAGTTCAGAAAATGTGCTGCATTGCCTTGCGAAATCCGGAAGTCACGACATCTTTGCCTGTATTGTTCATAAAGTGGGGCTTGGTGGAATGCAAATTGCTTTGAACAAACAAAATAAGGTTGCTTTTTGTCAGTGATTGAATTGCCTTTTTGGATTGAATTTCTTAAGTTTAGAATGGAAGATCACCTTTACTGGAAGCTTGTAGCAATGGACACGTAAAAATTGTAGAACTCCTCCTACAGCATAATGCAAGAATTGATGTTTTTGACGAAGTAATTTTGAAATTTTTATAAAAGAATATTTTTTGGTTGCAAAATAATTTTAGTTTGGCAAAACATCTTTGCACATGGCTGCTGAAAGTGGACATGTAGAACTGTGCGATTTGTTGGTGCGCAGCAGAGCATTTATAAGCAGTAAAACGAAAAATGGATTTACACCATTGCACTTTGCTGCAATGCATGGTCATCAAGAGCTCGTGGAACTGCTATTACAAAAACATAAGGCCCCAGTGGATGCTATTTCTATGGTATGTTAAAATTCTAACGGCATGTTTGTAAACTACTTGCATGAATTTTAACATTTCATACCTTCAGTCAGAAATATTTTAAAAAAAATTATAAAACAATGAAACTTTGCATTTGTATTGTAATTGTAGGAAAATCAAACCCCACTCCATGTTGCTGCTCAAGCAGGTCAGATGACAATTTGCGCATTTTTGTTAAAAATGGGTGCAGATGCTACAGCCCGAGATATTCGAGGTCGAACTCCGCTGCATCTTGCAGCAGAAAATGATCATCCAGAAATAGTGCAAATATTCTTAAAAGGCAAAGCAGATCCAAGTGCATTGAGCGCCACAGTATGTCTTAAAGAATTTTTTTGCGTGAAACGTTTCAAATTGTACCTTCATTAGGACGTGAACGGACTGACTTGTGCCCATATAGCTGCTATGAAAGGCAGTTTGGCTGTGATAAACAAACTGATGATTATTGATAAAAACACAGTTATTTTGGCAAAGACAAAAGTAATTGTAAAAATACCCGTTTAAATGATTATTATGTGTCTTATTAGCTTAGGATACTGGCTCTACTGCATTGCACATGGCTGCCGCGGGAGGACATAAAGCAGTTGTTCAAGCCCTACTTGCAGGTGGTTCTTCTCCACTAGAAGAAACTCATGTAACGTTTATGTCCTTCTTTTAACATACATTTTCAATATTTAAGTATAAATTAATTTACTAAATGTAAAAAAGTGTACTTTGAAATGAACAGAGCGTCAAATTTATTTACTTAAATGCGAAAGTAATATGTTAATGATATATGGGCAGCTAACATCAAGCTATTGCCTAACCAGCGGGTATTTTATTATTGCATGCTTTTCTTAACCAATAAAAGTTTAAAATGCTTATCTATATCGATATTTGAATTTGTGATTTCAATGAAAAATTATTTAAAAATTAAATTCATTCTTTTAGGATGGCATGATGGCATTGCACATGGCTGCAAAAAATGGATGGACATCAATTTTAGAAGTACTGGACGTTGATTTGTGGAGCCGTTGCAGTACAAAAGTTGTCATTTAACTGGTATTTTATTCCTTGTTCTTCATTAGCACTGATGTTTAGACTGGACTGAATGCTTTACATGTTGCTGCTTATCACGGTCAACGGGAATTCACTCAAGCGATGATTGCTCATGTGTCAGCTACTTGTAAATCCGCAATACCTTCAAAAGGAAATCCATTTATCGTTTCAGGATTAGGAAACGAGGTATGCATGATTGATAGATACATGAGAATGTTATATTTTGTTTATATTAAAGTATTGCTTGACACCACTTCATATGGCTGCTATGTCTGGCGATGAAGGCCTTGTCAGAATGCTGTTGAATATTCCAGGTGTTCAAGTTGATTCGTGCAGCGTAAGCATGGTAAGATATGAATGTGTCAATTGCATTGCTTCATACGTTTTTTAAAGAACATTATTCCATTGCATTTGGCTGCAGAAACGGGACATTTAGCAGTTGTTGGACAATTGCTAAGTAGATCAACATCTCAAGTTCACATGAAAGACAGTAGGGGCAGAACGGCGTTGCACGTTGCCTCAAGTCAGGGTCATTATGACATTGTTTCTTTGCTCGTATCACAAGGCTCTGATGTCAACGCAGCTGACATTGTAAAATGAAATAAAACTTACAAATGAAAACTTAAATTACCCATTATAGAATGGATGGACGCCGATGCATTTTTCAACCAACGCTGGCCATTTGAATGTAGTCAAATTTCTAATAGAAAGTGGTGCAAATTCAAGCAGCAAAAGCACGGATGGAAAAATTCCAATGTGCTTAGCTGCGTCCAGCAACCATATCGAATGCCTACGATTTTTGCTCCATCAAAAACACGATACTTATCAGCTGGTTGATGATAAAAAGGTGCATTTGCAAATTTCAATTTTCATATGATTTATAGATGACAAATTACTATAATTTAAAATTCACTTTCAAGGCAAGCCAAAGTATTGCTAAATCGCAATAGTTTTAATCAATTTGAACTTCATTTTCGATTCCTTTCTATTTTTTTCTTCTAACCTTCTGTTTCTTAACTCTTTATGCATGCTGTTTCCAATTTGATAGATCAGTTTAATAATCTCCATCTTTAAAACGGAGAGCGTTTTATTTCAGTTTTTATTCGACATGATGGTTTGTGGTAAAAAGCAAGACAACTTGCCCTTGCAAGAGTTCATTTTAAATTCACCAGCTCCAGTAGACACGGCGGTTCATTTGAGCAGTTTCTACCGAACCTTTGCCAGCAAAGAAAAAGAACGAACTCGTGATTTGAATTCAATTGCAGAATTTTGTGAAAACATTGCCACAGATTTAATGTCCATTGCTGCATCTGAGCATAATCCCGCTGTGATTTTAAAGTCACATACCAGAAAAGGGCAGCCTTTTATTGATGCCCTGATTGAACATAATCAAAAAATTGTCGTCTCCCATCCATCTGTTCAACGATATTTGACTGAAGTATGGAATGGTGGAATTACTTGGAACTTTTGGCAGCTATCATTATTTTTTCTCGTGTTGCTGATTTTTCCACCAGCTTGGATATTTTTTAGTTTGCCACTTTCTTACAAGCTTAACGAAGCACCAGTAATCAAATTTTCATGTCATCTTGTCTCGCATTTATTTTTCACTTTGCTATTGTCGCTGGAAATATTGAGAATATTTTATCCAATTTATGAAGTAACATCGCCTGTGCCGAACATTCTTGAATTTTTTCTCCTCTTATGGCTAAGTGGTAAACTGGTGGCTGAGCTGTCTCATCTTGGCGGATTATCTTCTCGTTTCACTAGCTTAATTACGCTTCTATTTAGCAGCATTGCAATGATCGTGCATGTAATTGCCTTCACGTATCCAATATTTTGCATGCGCTCTGAATCTGTGGAAAAGAAAATATTATTCACTCGCACCCTGCTCTATGCAAAAAATCAGCTATTTGCAGCGGTCTTGCTCACGACATTTGTGCACTATTTGGATTTCTTAACAGTTCATCATTTATTCGGTCCTTGGGCAGTTATTATTCGAAACTTGATGTACGATTTGACGCGCTTCTTAGTTATACTGTTTCTTTTCATGCTGGGATTTGCTATTCACGTCACGTCCGTTTTTCAACCTGCATTTTCCCAACCAGATGAGGATATTTCATTAGGCATTCCAGCAATTGTACAAATAGCAGAAATGATGTTTTTCTCTCTGTTTGGCATGGTTAGCGTTGAGGCGTTGCCTCCTTTACACCTCACACCTTTGCTGGGACACATTTTGATCAAAATTATTTATGCAGTATATTTGATTGTTATAATAATAGTACTGATCAATTTGCTTATCGCTATGATGTCAGACACGTATCAAAGAATTCAGGCACAGTCTGATGTTGAATGGAAATTTGGGCGTGCCAAGCTCATCAGACAAATGAACAAAAAGTCAGCGACACCTGCACCTGTCAACGTGTTTACAAAGTTTTTCATTGCTTTAAAAGTAGCAATAAAGCATAAATGTAAGTAATAATTTAAGAAAATTCTTATTTTAAATTATAAAAAAATAGCCTCTGCAATGAGAAGTGAAATTGTTATTCATTCTATTCTTTTCCCTGTGAATAACATAAAACTCACAACTTAAAAATGATATATATCTAAAGAAAATATAAAAAGCAGGAATGATAATACCTTAGATTTTACGCAGAAATATTTCCACTAGCAATACCTATTCTTGTGTGACTTATTACAGACCAAAATGTAAATATTGAAATCATACTTACGCATAAATCAGAACTAATGATGAATCATATTTGCTCCAATATTAATTAAAGAAAAATTGAGTCGGCTAATGCCATGTGACCATGCTTGACGTATGCAGCGGGTAGAACTCAGTCACAAGTAAATAACTGGTGAGGTGAAGAGCTAGTTAGCTCAGCATAATAATCTAAAATATTTGCAACAGCGATAATAATATAATATATATAGCGTAGCAGTATGCAAATTAACAGTGAATTGTGTAAATAAAATAGCTAATGCGTGGATAACAAATCAGCATAGATGCGCCTAAATCAAAATCAATAAATATGCAAATAACATAAACCAGAAAGGTCAGTATGCGTTTGAATTCATTTATCACTTTGGAAATTTATTTAGTTTGAAAACAAATGCAATCATTCGAATGCAGTCAGTTACATTGCAGAATTAATAAAAAAACATCTTTATTTAATCATTTTTGTTACAGTAGGCTAATATTCATTTAACATTTCCCTATAAATGCAGAATGATAAAGAATGATGGTTCTTCTCCAATTCTAAATAATGAACAAATGATAATAATAAACAAAAACTCTAAAATAATAAAGATGATGCATTTGTCAATATGCTATTAAAAAGTTCAGTCTTTATTATAATGCTTTACACATTGATGCTTTATTTTATATTCGTGTGGCGCAGTACTTTATTCGATTTTTAATTTTAGGTAATTTATGCAGTACAAGTGCCCAAGAGGATTTACTTATAGAAGATAACGTCGATTCTTACTGCACATATGACAACTATATGCAAGTGCATTCAGAAAAAAACAGTATGTTTAAATGTTTTTCAAAACCATTAGTGAAGTGTAATCAATCTTATCTGGTATTAGATTATATATTAAAATATGGAAAACATTAAACAAAGAATATCATTTAACAAGTCAAATAACTTACAATAATCAGTATTGGTTTGTAATTATTCTTTATTATAGAGGGAAGTACTTTGGTTTCAATAGATCCAGCATTATCTAACAGCATTGAGCACGTCATTAACTGGAAACACGTTACAAGGCTATACTGCAAGTATCAAGGCGTTGCAACTGAAATAATTGAAAATCAGAAATCATAATAATTAAATTACTGTACCACTTATTGACTTCCGTGAGATGTATACTTTTCATTGTGATAGAGAATTGTGTGTTAATTTTTTTATATTTTTATTCAGCATAGCACTTTTGTTCCAATCTTTTTTCTTTAAACCTGCCTTGTTGCATAATGAATAAACTGTACTATGTACAATAAACTTGAAATTGTATCAAGAATAGACATGACCTAAAGAGATGAATGTTTCACAGTTCAAGAAAAAGCAATAATGTATATAATGTGCATGTTTAAGCAAATGTTATTCCGCTTCAAAGAAACTTCAAATTATTTATAAGGTAATTTTATCAATTCCAAGTTTACATTATTTGATTTATTTAGAAATTACTGACTTTAACTGCAAGTAGTAACGTTTAATGAAAAAAGATATTTTACAAAAAAAGAAGCTTTAATAAAAAAAAGTCAATAAAATAATTTCAGTACTCACGTTATCAATGAATGAAATCAAACTAAATATGCAATCCAATATATACAATTGAAAAAAAAGAAACCTATAGGGAATACAAGTCTTGAAATAACATCTATCCTCTTTGACCGTTCCTTGTATTTTGCGAACCATAAATGCAACCACGATAATCCACTCCTTCTGTGGGAAGGGTTAATTATTGGTGGAGCTGGTGATGATCTTCTCTGCTGATGATCAATTGAATTTCCCGTTAGTGGCCTCTTAATTAAAATGATATTTTTTTTAATGAAAAAAAAATACTAATCAAAATTATTACCTCCCAATCATGTATTTTCTTTTTTTCTGATTGCTCAGCTTTGCATTCTGGACACATTGCTTCAATTGAAAATCCATCAGCAGCAGGCATTTGTCTCTGCATTTGTGGAATTTGAGTACTTTGACGCGTTTGCATAAACGTTCCAGCAGGATTAGCTGCAGAGGAAGACTGTTGCATCATAAACGGAAGCGCTACTGTAGGTAACCATCTGTTATCAGTTAGAAGATTAACTTTTTGCTTTCGTCGTTCTTTCTCCAAAAATTCTACTCGACCAGCGTAGTTGACAAGTGCAAATTCCAGTAGGGCACCAAATATAAAAGCAAGACAAACGCCTATCCAAACGTCAATTGCTTTTGTATATGAAACTGGAGGTAATTTAGCATTAACACCAGATGCTTGGGTAGTCATTGTTAGCAGTGTTGTCACTCCAAGACTAACGCGAGCTGGAACAGCATCTTTGTCAATCCAAAAATTTACCCACGATACAACAACAAGCATGAAGCTTGGTATGTAAAGAGTAATTAAGTAATAACTGTATTCTCTTTTTAACGTTAATATTGTTCTGAGACAGCTATATTCGCCTGAAATAAAATTTCACACTAACAAACATCAATTTCAAGCAAAATTCAAGCAATTTTTTTTCCAAAACTTAACGCTGTTCATAATGTTTATTGATAAATTGATCAATCATTATATGTGCTTTTTAACTGTCTATTACAGAGGTTTGTTTCGTATAGCGCACGCTTTGTATTCAATGTAGAAACTTATTGTTGTAGCATACTTATAAACTGCATAATTTCATTAAGAGAAACTCGCATTTTTAGAAATAAAACTAACCGCAATATTCAAATGCTATGCGTAGAAATAATTCAACACATCGGCAGTGGTAAAATCACTGGAGTCCGTGTTATCATAAAACCGTGCTGGAAAAAATGACACCAAAGATACCAAAGAATTAATTGCTCAGTTGTGCACGTGTTCAAAAGTGTGAATTTTAATATTTGAATCAAGTGAAAATATACATTTGAAAATTCAATGAAAATCATCAAACATATTTTATAATCAGTTCATATTCTTCCATTTCATAATAAATATGTACACCAGTAGACGAAATTGAAAGTAAAGAATCCAATTGGGAAAATAATGCGAGCAACAATGTCAATTCGTCTTGCCCTTTCCCTGTAATTATTCAACCAACGACACAATCCATTCCAAATTTTAGAATTTGTGGGACTTGAAATATAATATGGCGAATCAGCTGTTATATGAGACAGACGAAAAGTGCGTTGAAGCACGTCAAACTGGTAAATATCATCCTGAATACAGGATTCATCCATTTCTTTAAAAGGGGCAATCTATAAGTGAATATGGATTCAGCTATTCCAGAAATAAAATCTTAACATCCTGGATAGAAAATAAAGAAACTCTGATGCCATGCCATGCCAATGATAACTTGCAAAATAAAAATTATATAGTGCAAAAATATGAGAAAATGTGAAAATTTGCAGTTGGAAGTTTCAGTGTAATTGTAAACATAAATGGAAGATAGAGCATAAAAGAATGAAGAGGAGAAAGTAAATGCGATTTCAGATGCGACAAAGACAATAGTGAGCACATGCGCATAGCACTGCACTTTATACTTATGATTAATTGTACTTAAATTATAAATCAGTATTTCATAAATGAAAATAGAAACACATTACAAATAGATAAAACAGTTAGAAGAGAAAAGTATAAGCAGATATGAAATGAAAAAAACAAAACAAAAAAATGTCATTTTAAAGAAAGTCATTTAACTGGCTGCAACGTTAACATATATTCAGATAATTTATTTCATATTTAACAAAGTTGAATAAATTATAATCTGCAGCAGTACAGATTACATTTTCACTTCTTGAAATGTAACTACGTTTAGTCATACACAATAAACCTACAGAAATATTAACTAATAAGATTATCAAGTGCAAAAATCAACAGCATTTATCAAGATTTATAAATCATTTATCGAACATGTTTGCCTAATCATATCAGAAATTCATTTTTAGTATAATTTTCAAAACTAGTATCAAGCAATAATAAACATTTACATGATTCTAAAAGTAATTTATTTAAATTTATTAATGTAATGCACTGTTTACATGTTTAATGAATGTTTAAATGTTGTACACAGATTAAGCACTTTTCAGTTATAATTAACGCTTTTTACATAAATGAAAAAAATGCAGTGCCAAATGCAGACATGGAACACAGATATTACCGCAAGATTTTTATATCCAAATTGCACCATTTTGGAGGAAGAATACGCAGCGCGGTTCATTGCCTCAATATTATCCTTTCTTGCGGCATAATTTACCAATGCAAACTCTAGCAAAGCGCAAAATATGAATGCTACGCAGACTTCAATCCACACGTCGATTGCTTTGGTATAAGATACAGGTGGGAGGTTAGCATTGATGCCTGAAGCTTGTGTGGTGATTGTCAACAGTGTAGTAATTCCGAGAGTTACACGAGCAGCCACAGATTCCTTCTCTAACCAGAATGAAACCCAACTGACGATAACAAGCATAAAGCTTGGAATGTACAATTGAAGTAAATAATAACTGAACTCGCGCTGCAAAATTAACACCGTTCGTAAGCAGCTGTATTCACCTATAATACACGCAATCCTTACTTCTCCAATTCAGTATTTTAACATTCATCAAAATGACATGGTGGTTAGTGCGGTATCAGAATATATTGTCAAAGTGTTGCTTGCTTGTGCTTCTCGCCAAATTTAAGCTTGATTGCAGTAGTCACGGCTATTATTATGAGGGTTTTATAAGGAAGGCTTACAAAGAAATGATTTTTTTAAATAGTCTTCCCATTAAAAAAGTTAAATTTTTGTGGAAATTAAATGTTACATGCTTACTGCACCTGTATTAGTTTTGCTTGTACAGAATCCAGTAGTTACGTCTTGAAGTTCAAAACTTGGCAAACTATTTTTAAGACCATCTTTTAATTGCACCGGGCCATCTTCTTTCCACTCGTATTTAATGTCTTCTGTTGTATAGCCGTCTAAAAATGATCTTATTGCAAATTTAAAAGAGAACAAAAACACAACTTTAAATAAATTAAAACTTTACTCACAACTTGCGAGATCAATGAGGCATGTCTGTCGGTCTAATGGGTAATATTCCAAGCTCATTGGACAAGACAAAACCAAAGAAAGTCTAAAAACATGTATTAGTAAAAAATATTTATTTTAACAAAAAAACTGACAATGAAGTTTCTCATAAAACGTCAAATTTATAGCGGACTATGTACTTGAAAACTATACCTTACTACACTGTATTACATTGCATTACTTTTAATTGTATTTATTATTTAAAATAAACTGTAATATAACAAAACGTTATGCTTAAGTAAACTTGCACTTAATAATATGACAGGTTTAAGCAGTACTTCAAATAAATTCACCCACCTAACGCTATACAACATTTCACCATCAGGATAAATACGAATCATAACGTTGGGCTTGTCTATCATATGTCGTCTAGCCTCTTTTTCATTTTGAAAAAATGTATCTGGCATCCATACTTGTTGACTTTGGTCATTTGGTGTAAGAACGACAAATTTTGGCATAGCTACACCACTGGAAACCATATTTTTATAGGCAAGTCTTGAATCAACCCATTGCTCACGAAACGTAAACTGCACGCTGTACTCCTGAAGTGCAGAAATAACAATTTTATCATTTTAAATTAATGCAGTTTTTAAATTTATATTTAATATCAACTCATTTTATAAATAAAACAACCAATTCATTTAATGTAAAACGTTTAATTTAAAAAGAATAATGTTGTGTTGAAACAATATCAAATAATGGGAAAGTGTACTTTGCTAACTGATTATAAAATGAATGTGAAAAATGTTGTACGCACCATGTTCACATCATCGACCTTGCTTATGCTTCTCATCATTATGTTGACGTTCACAATTACTGGACCACCAGTGTCTGGATTAAAAAAGCACTGGTTATTTTAATCTCTTGATTTAATTTAATTTAATTTAATTTAATGCAAACTAACTATAACAAATGCAACAGTGTTCACCTTTTTCATAAATACGCGCTTTATTCAAATTTTATATAATATTGATATTTATAATAGTGTTACGAGAATATTAAATAAAGTTTTATAAAATCGATGATAACATAAATAAACTGCAGCTTGAATTTCAAACTGAAAAAAATAACAAAGAATAGAGAAATTTGCACTCACTCTGCTGCAATTTGCTCATTTATAATACTCGACCGACCTCTTTGAAGCAACTAGTTTAGTATTGTCAGTTTGAAGAAAAATCAAATTATCATTTTGAAATATAAATTCTAAGAATAACTCTGATGCAATTATTTAAATAGAATAATCATAAATGAATCCAGTATGAAGCAACATTAAATGAAGCTGTAACGCTATTGGCTTAATTTCATAGCATTGTAATTCAGTGATGTACATATTTAGAATGCTAATGTTGAAGCATGAAGTCTTTTAATATGTTTACCTAATAATAAAACTTCACATCGTTATAAGTGAAATAAATAAATTTTCAAAAAAAATTGAAGTGGTTCATTTTACGCAAAAAACTTGCCTTGCTATTTTAAGCATTTAAGCAATTTGACAAAATTATTTTCACTACCTTATTAGATGATATACAAAAATAAGAATAACTGTTGCACATTTAGACACAAATTTAGATAGAAATACATTCGCAATATATCTTATTAATTTGCTTGATAAATTTTATACAGCAAAATGTTTACCTGGTATGCTGGCATTCAACCCTCTTGGACGAACTCTCCAGTCATAGCCATCCATTACTTTTTGTATAATGTCTTGTTCAGAAAGCTTTTCTTTGGTTGCTTCTTCTTCACGTCGTTCACCAATCTTTCCTCTTCTTGAGCGTTTTGTACGATTCTGGAAATCCATTCCTTTAATATCACGACCTTGCCAAGTAGTTAAGCTGAAAAAATGAAATTAATTTTATCAATTAAAAGATATTTAAAATCAAGATTTTTCTTGTTTTAGAGACAACATGTTCTTTTAGTCAAAAATAAAAATAATTTTGTCAAATTTATGCATCAAATTTAAACTATTTCCTTAAGAATTTTGCAATAGCACATGATATAAATAAAAATTCACTAGTTGCAGTGCATTGCTGCTGCATTTGTATTGATGAAAGTTATGCAAAAACAAATTTTATTCTGATATATTATTGATAAGTTGAGATGAGATGAGATGAGATGAGATTAGATTAGATTAGATATAAAATATTGAGAGTAAATTATTTAATTGAAGAAAATACCTGTTACTTCGTAGTTAACACATGGTACATTTTCTCAATTGCATCTATATTTAGCATGTATAGCATCAAGTTATAATTAATTTATTTGTGATTCTTATTAGCGCTGACTTCGCATATTTCAATTTAAGAACGATTCAGTTTATTTGACTTTCTTGACAATTTTTTGATTAATTTCATCTACCTGTGAAAGTGGAATATCATTTAATAACAATAGAGATGCACTTAATATATAAACACATTATTCCCTTTGGTCTAGCATTAAGCTATTGGACAGCTGATTTTCATAAATTTAATTTTGCGACAGCTGACGACAGCGGCTAAGCCAGCCTTCCAATGGAAGATTAAAACGTCAATCTTGCTGATCACACACGACGTTGAAATCTTCATGTTAAAATTTGCTCCACCTCATAATTGTTGGACCTTATTGACAAATGCTTTTGCTCGAACAAATATCTCTTTTAACTCAAGAAAAGTTGTTTCAGATGATAGTTGATCAATTTAATTAATTAATGTGATGGTTAGCAATCTGAGTATCCAAGAAATTATTTATAAACTTCATGAATATATCTACCTTTTTTTTTATGCTTCACTGTGCTATAGATAAGAAAAGAAGAAGAAATTCAATTTCTAAAAAGAAAAAGTATTGTATAAAAAATTTGTATTTGAATATAGTCGGTGAAGAAAAATTGCTTTGCAATTGTTCATCATCATCATTGATAAAAGATTAGTGAACGATCGATGCTAAACAATGTTAAACCGGATAAATACTTGATAAGGGCTTTCTAGAGCTGCTAGAACAATTTGCAAAATTGCCAGCGTAAAGTATTTGGATTACTTTGAACTAATTTCCTTTACCGTCCGTGTAATGATTAAGAAATTCATCGATTAAACAAAGCTATCGCTCTCTAAAATTAAAATACATTTTCCAGTGTCAGGTCCAACTTGAATTCACTTGAAACTATTATATAAGTGCTCTTTCTTCTTAATCGAGTAAATATGAAAGCATTAAGGGGCTAAACAAGCAACGTAACCTTCTCATTTGATACCATTTGTTCGCGCATGCGCATGTATTGATGAAATATTATTGAACGTTTTTGCATTTTATAGAAATGGATTTATTTTTAAAATAACTTTGAAAAGCAAAATTTAATAACTTTTCTCTCCTGAGACTATAACAAATATGAATGAGTTCACGCAAATGCAATACCTTGCAAAAATTTTTACACTACTTTTATTGATACAACTTGATCAGTGTGGTTTACGTTAACATTTCAATAAAATAAAGTTGTTTTTCATTTCTTACTTTCAATAAATAATTACTTCCACATCATAATAACAAATCTAATGTTGTCGAAAGACTATTTGGATGAAAATAAGCAACTGCATATATATATTTGCATAGAAAAATTGAAGCACATTTAAAAAATGTATATCATTTCCATTCAAACAAAACGCATATTACTGTACTTCAGCATTATATTCAGTATCTCATTATAAATGTCATGTAAAAATTTACATTTAACAATTTACAAAACATTTTACTTGCAGCAATTTAAGCATTCAATTGTTTTCGAATGCCAATTCAAATCATTCCATTACTAAAGTGTTAAATGCAAATATGGATTAAAATACCTTGGATTGATCATTGAAAAAAGATGTAATGGCAAAATTAATCACTGCTTTTCAGGTGAGCTAAGAAAAAAGCATTATGCGTTGTAGTATTGAAAACTAAGTCTTCATTTTCACGTTTCATATAACCTACTAATTTTATAAGTGAAAAAAAATAAAATATTTGCAGAGACAACTATTTCTGCCAAAGAAAAATTTTTATAGCATTCAATTCTAAATATGAATATGTTCAATGGTGAAAGCACTTGTCAATACTTTAACAGCATTTGATATAATATCTGAAACACATGCATGCAAAGTGTTACTTTATGCAACTTTGAAGTGTTCCGCTAATATCCAATGCAAACGTGACGTTTATTTGGTTTTTCCAATATTTTGAATTTTAAAAATGCTTAAATTATTAATTTAATTTTTAAAAATGAAACTTTTCATTCCACTTCGATTCATAGCTTGATCTTTTGCATTATGTTTAAATACAGATACCTCTCTCGCTCTCTCTCTCTCTCTCATGTTAACAACAGTTTGATAAACAATTGGTTTAATGTTTGTCTGTAGCTGCAAATGATCTATTTTATGCAATATCAAAATCAATGCTTACAAAATCAACTTAAAAGAATGTAATTAATGAAAATAAATTATAATAATTGATTGTTAACAATTCTATGAAGGTGTATTTATTTATCTATTTGAATTTTAAATTTGACTGACGTCATGCTTATTTTGCTTAAAAACTTTCTCTCATCTGATGAAGACAAGACGACAGACAATATTTGTAACATATGGCTGACGTCTGTTTTTCATAGCAAAATGTAAACAAAATCTTCAATTTATGCTACTCAATTTAATCAAAATTTAATATTTTTGCAATATAATGTGATAATTAATGTAAATTGAAGAGTAATACAACTTGATCAATGCTGTGAATTACAAAATTGCAAAATAAATATGCTTCTGTAATATTATTAATATTTTTGCATCCATATTAAACAGCATTGGCAATTTTGTTAAGATAAAAAAAGTTTATTTTGAAATTTAGATTGAAAGCTGTTGCATTGCTTTTGCACGCGCCTCATTTCCAAAATACTAACTAATATACAGTAGCTTCATGATTGTAGTAATTAAAAGACAAAAGAACGATCTACGGTTGGAGGAAACATTTTAAGATTCTTTATTATTGCATTCTGAATTGTATAGTGAATGATAAAAGCTGAATTTCATTGTCACTTCTGAATTCTTACTAAATCTTGTAGAAATTATCATTAAATACTTGCAAAAATCGATCAAAGAAAAGCATGTAAAAGAAAAGAAAAAAAGAAAAAAGAAAAAGAATCGATCAAAATTTGGAATATTTTGAAAATGAATAAAAAATTAAAATTAGAAGTGATGATGAATGATTAATTTGGAAATTACAATTAATTAACTGACTGATTGATCAATTTTGAAAGATATCAATTCAGAAGATCAGAATTTCACACTTGCAATGTAATTTCCATCCCCATTTTGATTTTAAATGAAGAGTATTTTTCTTTTTTTAATATAAAAGTTGCTATGATGAAGTATTCGGTAAAATTCGTGCACAGACGAATAATACATGACTTTTCACGTATTTGCTGAGTGCGGTGGAAAGAAATTTTTTCTGAAAACAAAGAGAAAAGGGGGAGGAGGATGGAGAGGGAGAGGGAGAGGGAGAGGGAGAAAATTCCAAAAATCCGAATGGATTAATCAAATGCAATTACGCGTGTTGCAAGTGAAATTTTGAACATTGAACAAAACTACCACATTTGAATTTTTATTTTCAAAATTAATGCAAATGAACTAATTAAGTATTCACTTTACGAAAGACACAAATTTCAAAAATTAACGTCTGAATTATGACTGTAATGGTTTGGCTTGAAGATCCATTTGTAGCATGTGTTTTATAAGTCAAATTTGGAAAAATGTCACTAAAGCAAGTTCAGACTGCGTTTTGGAACAAAACTCTAGCATTTATCAGATTCAATTTATCAATTAGCTACACACAACATTATTTGCTCATGCTTGAGTTAGCTGTTCGCATTACATTAAAAATGTTGAAAGATTTATTTGCCTTTTTGCTTTTGCCCATAAAAACCAATAACAACAGCTTTACACTTTAAGATTTTGATGTGAAAAAAAACACACGTATTATTTAAATTCTTAATTTTTTTTTTAAACACAACTATTGACGCATTAGGATGTTGAATAAATGGAAGTTGTCTTCAAATTCACTAACTCAATTTAAGACTAAATATTTAAAAAAAAAAAAAAGAAAAAGTGAAAACAAATTCTAAAAATCATTCTACGGTAAGAGGATTTCAATTAATATAATTTGCATATTAGCAAGAAAAAGAAAATAATTCTTTTTGCGAGATTGAAAATGCAGGAAATCCCGTTGTTTTGAACAAGTTCCGGTTGGATATATTTTTTATAAATAAATATAGATTCAAACACGATAATTCCGACACACTGGGGTGGTGGGTGGTGGCTTGTGTTGAATAAAGTTGAAAAAAAAAATGTGAAAAATAAAAAAAAAAATCCACTCACCTGTCTCTTGGATGACTGAGCGTGAAATTGAGCCACATGGACAGCAGGCTGATTGTCAACAGGAAGCGGCCGTATATTTTACCATAGTCAGGTGAGGGAAATTTGTCGACGGTCATCGGTTTCATCGTTTCTTCGATCTGCTATGCTTGAAATACATTCAACATCGAATTCAGCCTATTCATAAAAACGCATCGATCGTAGGTATATATATTACTTGAGGCGTTGGAATGTAATAAAGAACAAGCTGCAGTATAGGTGCCAAGTAACAAAAGTTAACCTAGCAGACCGTGCAGATGCTAATTAATAACTTTGCAAGGTGAAATCGATCAACATCTCGGGACAAATGTCATTTTTCATCAACAGAAGCAGATGCCCCGCATTATGTTTACACAACTTCTTTCAAACCTTAGCACTTGTTAGGGTGTTCAAATGAATGACGTTTTATTCACTTTAATCTCTACCTCACTTTTTATCTCATCATACCTCATCTTCACTTCACTACGCTTCACTTCACTTCACTTCATACTACTGTTGTCTGTCTGTTTACACATTACAACAAAAAAGAATAAATCAAATAAAATCTTTCTGGTAATAAATTAAATAATAAGTTTAAAGAAAAAAAATAATAAAATTCCTCCACTCACTTACTTTCCAATTTTCGAATTGTGCGACTTCTGTGGGTGTTTGATTTTGCCAATGTGCAACACAATTTCCTCAATTCAGATGACCATTTGTTTGTAATTTTAAGCAAATAAATTTCAACTCCAAAGAACACACATTTTCCATGTGTTGCCAACTACAACTACGTCTTGATTACGCGATTCATAAAGTTAATAAGAATGCAAAATATACGTATGCGGCCATGGCATAGCAGCGCGTTCACGTCTGTTGACATTTGGGTTGTAGGCTAATTCAGGCGGCTAAATCAATTTCGCATTTTCAGCCAATCCCGTTCGACTTTGTTCAGCCAATCAATAAAATAAAATCAATCTTCAACTTATTTCAAATTAAACGTTCTGTGGTAATTTTCACCTGTTAAAAAAAAAGAAATAAATAAATCGCATTCTACAACACGAAGCTATTTAAAAGGTTGTCTATAATAAATATTGCAAGCAATGGTGCAAAAAAAACCGCATCACCAATAACAACTAGTAAACCATATATACACACACATATATATATATATATAACTTGTTGCAAACAAACAAAACTAAAGAAATAGTATAAAATGTGCACGTATGCATTTTAAATTTAAGAAGAAAATATTGCAGATTTCATTTTTGAGCGTTGTTTTATTGTACGTTCACGTTGCATTGCAAAACAGAGATAAGTGAATAGCCAAGAGATAATGAAAATGCTATCAAAACTCTCATCTCTATATTATGAAAAGCTGATTTTGATTCTGTTTGATAAACTAAATCATTGTTATACATGAGCAATATTGTTATATTTGCAATTATAACTGACCAGAGAAAAGGAAAGAATAAAAACTATGAAATAAGAATAAATAGCCATACGATTATGACAAAAACTTATTGGAAACAATACACAAATATTAAACAGGAACGAAATGAATTATTGTGTTCAATATTTTTTTTTTATAAATCAGCAAATTTCAGTTGAACCAACATAGATAGCAACCTATATTGTTGAGTTAACAACAATGAGACCAATTGGAATGACAATGCAGAAAAAACAGTCCTCTTCAATCCTTCATTGCATACAGCTAATGCGTTGTTGTGATTCAAGTGTAAAATTAAGATAGGGAAGTGAAGCGTAAAACTTTCGTTTGTGAATGCGCACTTAGTTTAAAAAATATAATATTCCTGATAAAATCATCAGCAGCAGTTTGTTTACAACAGTTCAGATATCTGTTTAACGTTTGCTAATTTCTGCATCTTGAGTCTTGAAACGTTTTTCTTTTTCTTTTCTTTTTTTTTTTGAAACTAAAATTCAATATAAATTTTTATTAAATTCGCTTTAATTTTATTAACGGTAAGCTGAAGTGTTCTCTACTTTTCTTATCTGAGAAAATGGAATAAATGCCTCTGACAACAAATCCATTAGTCTGCACTCATTGGTTAAAAGGCAGTGTCATTCAGTCGCGCACCATTAGGCAGATTTTAGTTATAAAGAAATAAATGACAGCGTTTCTTTGTAATGCATTTACACGTTGTTCCTCAGAATGCTGCTTAATCATATCAATGAATAGATCCTACAGTTGAAAGCTATTAAGTACCATTTTACAAAATCTCTGCATTGAACATTTTTTTTTTGGAATGCATGGTATTGTCATAACATTCCATAATATTACTCAGCTATTCAAGAAAGACTTCACTTTATTATACATTCACAAATGCATTACCAATAATTAAACTATATCAATTAAATATAACTTTAGCCTTTTGTAATATTCAAACCTGAAAAATAGTTTATGTCACTTTTACAGTATCAAAAATCATGCATATCGTTATGTATTAAGCCGCATGTTTACTTTGCAGGGCGTTAACTTCAACTGAATTTGAATAAATAAATATACATATGTATATCAGCTCTGAGATGCCTATTTGTTTGATTTATGAATGTGTTCGTCCAATATAAAAATATAAGTGCACAGAAGTGAAATTATAAACTGAAAACTTGAAAATTTTCTAAAAAATCACTATACAAAGAATTTACTACGCAGAAACTGAAATATTTTGTGCATGAAATTTCTTCTTGCAGACAATCAATCACCTCTGATAATGGATGTAAACCTAATTCAGCTAGGCATTTAACAAGTTGAACAAGAATGCCTTTACAAGTTATAATTATAACAGATTAGCCATTTTTTGTAAACTTGACTGATTTAATTATGAACAATGACATGCGGAATGTGGGCAGCGTTAATGATTGAAAAAATGCTTTTAGCACTTGCATGGGTGAAACTTAAAAAAGAAATCACTAATTCGTTTGGATAAACTTTAAAAGTTTGCATTTGAGAAATAAATGTAGTTAAAAAAAATTCTATAATTCTCAAAAACAAAGAATAACCAACTTTCACTACTTCAGTAAAATTAATGAAATTAATTTAAAATGCACACAGCTTTCAAAGTTCAATTTTGCAATTTCGGCTATTTTTAAGTGCATGATTTTATTTCATCAATGCTATAGACAATTTTTGTCATATAAACTGACAAACAAAAGTGCCCATTCCAAATTCGATAAATCTCCTGTGCATAATTAATGTACTGAAATCATCCTCAAATTGTTTGTTTAAACTTCAAAACACTTACCTACATAACTTTATAATCTTGAACATTCTTAAATGAAATAACGTCTTGACAAGGTTTTCAACTTAAATTATCTTAATGTGATAATTTACTGCTGAACTGTTGTGTTGAAATTTGCATAAATGTATCATCAATATCAAGAACTGCACCTTAAATATTTGAAAATGAAATGCTATTAAATTTAAGTAATTCAAGCTACATTTTTATTCTTTATTTTCTGGCTTTATTATGCAAATATGCATTGCAACTGCCGTAGTTTGGCATATATTTATCCATATGTCATTTCGATTCACCATTCTTTGAAAGAATGTCATAAATGTGTTTATTCGAAATAACTCGGCGTGCTGGAATCATCATTCAGCTGAAGGACCAAACCGAATTGCTTGCCAATCAGATTCCACACTGCTGATATTCTGCTTCACGTTGGCTGCAATCTTTTGATTGACGTAATCAAGTTACAGTTTCATGCGGACTCTAAATTTTGAATAAATGCGTCGCAATTAGTAATGAGAATATTTTTCAATGTAGTGTAGTCTTCTGGAAACTTGGCAGATCATTATGAAATAAACAACAACAACGACGACGACGACGACGACGACGACAAGATTTATATAGTTTTATTATTTAATGCATTTATTATATTATAGACATATAATAAAAAAAAAATAATAACGATGTTTTACTTGCTCGTAGTAAATGTTCAAAAATTAAATTCATAATTGCATACATTTATCAAGTAATCTAATTTAAAGCATTACTCAAAATTTTCTTGTTGAAACAATAAACAACAAAGTAATCGAAAATTTCATTCATATTATTTGTTCTTAGCATGCAATAGCTAAAAACGTTTAAATATAATTAAAAACTAAAAGTTATATCTATCGCTGAATAATAATTATTACCGAATGAAAGAAATCGTTCTATAGTATAACTGAATGATCATTTTACATATTCAATGTACTTAAAAAGCTAAAAAAATTACTTTTGTAATAATAACTATAAAGTAAAATATTTCACTGTGTATTTTATAGTATTTAAAAACGTATTTTAAATATTAAAATTGCCTAAAAAATCAAAACATGCTTAAATACCATCGCAAGTGATCAACAGTGCTATACTTGATGCATAATTCAATGATAGATATTTCAGTTCATTAAAGCACACACGCGCACAATAAAATTTAAACATGGATAAAGGGATTCCAATTTTGCTAGTAAATTCAATTTTCTGTTTGAGTAAAAATGATTCAGTGTCCTTTTAATTAGCACGTCTTAATTAATGTTTCGAAATAATCACATATACTGGTGCATCGCGACGCATTTCAAAAAGTAAGAGCTTATCTTCATTTTCAAATTTATACTGATTTTATTTTATTTCTTTAGACATTTTATAAAATTCAATATTTACTCAGTGCTTTTTCTTCATTAATTATAAATCTTCGTGTTAATACCATTAAAAATACAAAAACTGTTTTGAATTGATTTGATTTGAAAAAATGATTACTGTAAAAAGTAAAGATGACTTTGAAAAAATTATACAAAACTATTTTACTTTAAAAACATTTCTGGAAAATAATACCAAAATAAATTTTACATTTAAAATTTACTTTTTAATATTTTAGTAAATTATTTAAAAATTCAAAATTTTATAATACTCTGGTTTATTCCTTTTGTACATTATTTTATTACTGTCATACAGTACACTGCTTTTTTATTTTTATATTTTTATTTTATAGCGATAGTTCCGAATTCATTAAAAATAAGATAAAATAATTTAAAATTGTAAATTTAAAAACGCCCTTCTAGTTTTGAATTTCTACTTTAAAAGCTCATGTTTTAAGCAACTTTTGCAGGTGGTTGAACTTAAACTAAAAAACTTTCCTTTGAAACTTTTTTTTCTGCATACTTAATGCTGTCATGTTATCATTAACCTCATTTCTTAATGTTTTACCGAAGTAGTAACAGTAAAAAAGTAATGTTTTACAGTTTTATCTACCAAGATTACAGTATTAAAAATACATTTGATGATCAAGTTAAAATTATTTCTATACTTGAAAATGGTATTATTTAATTAAAAAAAGTAATAAATTTGAAGCAAAATGTATTATATAGATTTATTTTTGCCTATTTCATTTATGCAACTAAATGAACAACTGAAATTAAACGTCCAGCATAGACATCAATTCATTATAAAAAATTTTTCTCAATAACAATGAATAAAAGTTTTGCATTTCAAAGTTCATGCAACATTTTTGCCTTAATAGTGCTTCATGTCGCATTGAATGAATTCCATCGATGAGTGATGCACAGCGTGTACACCGCATGGAATAATTATCAATTTCACAGAATTTCCCATTTCAGTGTATATAAAATTCATACACACTGCATTGTTTATTACAAATTGTTTACGTCTTATGTGATGAATAATTTTAATACAACTAAATGAAAAAATTATTCATCAAAATAAAGGAAAAATACAGAGAAATTTCCACGAAAAGATTTCAACAATCCAGTCGCATTTTTTCGTTTGCATGTGTTCAAAAAGACAGTCATGCTCCAATTGAACGTTTTTTTTCGTTAGAACAAATATTTCTTGCCATTTTTATAAAAAGAAATCACGAGCAAACGCGACGTGGCAGTGGTATGCTTATTAAGAGACCTAACTTTCAATTGTGAACAACATACGGGTTTTTGCACATGATAAATTTCAGTTTACGATTCGCTTTCAACAAATGTGCTTGTAAAGTTTTTGAAAAATTCAGATCCAATGAACCGAGGATATGAATCTCTTTGCATTAGAGTAAATATCTGAGCTTGAGCTTCATCAAATGTGTGAGCATTGGGGCGAACCATGTTACTGTTTACAATTTCTCGAACTCGAGAATCAAGGCTAACCTGAAAGCAAAACCACAGTAATTATTAATAACAACACGATAAATATTGATTAAAAAAAATAAAAATAAAAATAACTGCACTGAAAGCTGTCTTTGGCAATACTGCTTGTTCAATGCAGTTGAAACAGAAAACTGTACACAAAACTATTAAAAATAGTAAAGTTGTTGAATAAATAATCCATGAAATACTACATAATAAATTAATTAATTTGAAAAAGAAAACTACACTGTAAGTATTAGCTTACTTCTTTGGGCGAAAGTATAGAAACAAAATCCTCATAAATTATCCGAGCCTTTTCTTCTATTTTTTCAGTGTTTTTCTCTTTTTTCAAATCTTCACAAGCTTGCCAAAATAAAATGTTCTCATCACTGAATTCGCTTTTCAAAAAATCAGCAAACATTTTTTGACCAACTGTAAATGCAAATACCCACAACAATGAAACATGACCATATAAAAGAAGAAAAGCAAAATTTATCCAAACCTGGATGATTCATTAAGCAATCGAATGAGGTACTCCATCGTTTAACATCTTCGTAAGTTGGTCTAAAATTGACGAATAAAATTCAAATATCACCAAAACGCTAGTAGAAATAACAGTTTTGCATAAGCTGCTAAATTCATACAACTATTCACGACTAAAACGGTTAAATATTAATAAAAATTTATCCTTTCACAGATATAAACTTGTTACGGTACAATAACAATTACCACATTTGAGAGTTATGCTTGTGCTATTTTGGAATCCTCATTTAAGTTTTATAATAAATACCACACGCCTGCAACTTATAATTTTACTACCTGGTTGCATTGTGCTATAGAAAATAAAGTGGAAAAAGAAAATTTTATATTCCTAATTTATATATATTTGCATGAAACAAATTGCATTAAATACACCATTTTTAAACTGCTCATCATGGCTATTGTGCAAACAAAATGTTAGAAGTCACTTCTGATAAAATGTAATAAATGTTTGCGTACGTAATAAATAAAATTAATAGTTGACTTGAATAATGGTGAAATTTTTTACAACTATTATTAAAAAAATTTGATAAAATAAAATATTTAAACAGTTGTATTTAAAAAGTTTCTAACTTTTTAGTATTAACTGATAAAGAATATCATGCTTTTTACAAGCAGTACAATATAAAACTACAATACAGAAAACTTCTGGAAATCATTTTCACTGTAAGCAAAACAAAAATAGCATACATTTTTAAATGCTCCACTTCTGTGCTACTTGATCAAATGAAAAGTATTCATTTGTATAATGACCAAACATGAACTAATGTATTATATAATTAATTAATTAATTTACGTTACCATTAATATCTGCTCTGATTTCAAGTATTAACAAATAAATGTACTACTGCTATTTGTAATAGGTACAAAAATGCAGACTGTTGACTCATGTAAACTTAATCTACTAATGCCAGTATAGTAAAGAAATTAGATTAATGAATGGCTTTGATCATTTGTTGTAATTTAAGTTACATATTGTCAAATTTGATAAAATGCAACAGCGTTTACCTTTCTTCACGTTGTTTCATTGGAACACTAGAATTTTGGACGTTGGGCTGTTCCTGCTGCATGGATAAGCTAAAACAAATATCTCATATCATATGAAATGATTTTAAATATTTACTTGAAAATCTTTGCAGTGACCTAAAATAAAATACACTTTGCTAATTCTTCATCATTATGAAAGCATAAAGCTTGCTATCAATATGCGCATAATCAATAACAAAGTAGGAGTAGAATAAACCTTAACTACATGTAAGATAGTAAGCAGGTGTTGAGTGACATTGGCAATTTGATCAATACAGAGGATTCACAACAACAATGCCCAATAATTAATGAATCACGCGCTTCATGAAACAAAACGTGGAGACAAGGAAAATCTATTGTAGGAATTGATCAGCAAATTATAACAAAAGACGAAGTCAATAAAATCAAAATGGACTATTTTTAATTTAAAAAAGAAAAAAATACCCATAACAACACATTGCAAAATTGAAGAGAAGACAAATTATCCACAGTTACAGCATGACTAATGCTCAGCGGTAAATGCCATTTGGTGGTAAATCGATTGTCAGTTACATCAGCAACAAGTTATAAAATTGCTAGACTACCTAACCAAGACACATATCACTTGAAGAATAGACTGATAATGAGAAATAATTTCATTAAAATAATTACATTTTTTCATAACTATCGATGCTTGCAAATTACAAATGCAATTAATTTACATTGACACTTTGTGTAAATATTCATAGTAAAGCATGTTGAACACATACCTTTCAGTAGATGAAAAAAATTAAAATTTATCTAAAACATTTTTTTGAATAAATAAATTAAAAATTACACTTCGATTTCAATAAAACATGCATTTTATTTTATTTTATTTTTTTCATTCATTCATTGCAAATAAAGATATACTTTATTTACTTATAGATTAATAATAAATTTAAAATACAGCGTGAACTGCCATTTGATAAACAGACCATCATTCAGACCATTTGCGTATATTCAAAGCTTAGAAATAATGCTAAACAGAGATATATGTTTTTAGATAAACTTTTCAAAAAAAGTTTATTAAGCATCATTTAGATTTCAGAATGCTGATTTTTTGTCAAGTAGTGAAATCAGCTTTTCTGATCAGCTTTGAAATTTGATAAATAAAAGATATTTAATTTTGTAACGGTGTAAAACGGTTGCACCTTTGAGTGCAATAAAGTAAAAATTTCAATTTATTTGGAAAAAGTCGATTCAATCAAGTCGATAAAAGCAAAATCAATAAATTTCCTATTGCACATTACGTAAACTTTGTTCATATGTGCAAGTAAATAATGAATATTTTTATTAAAAAATAATAAAAAAAAATTATCTTATATTTGAAATTTATTTATCCAACAATATTTGGCTGTTGATTGAGAAATTATCGTTCGCATTAATTGCATGAATTGTTACACTGAAATTACTTGACTCTGATAGAGGAAGCTATTTGCAATAAATTTTGAATAAGTTTATAACATAACTAATTGCAAGGCAATGTACAAATCCTACCATCTGATAAGCTTTATAATAACACGGATGTGTTGCTATGTTTTGAATAAATAAATAATTGAATATGCTTACCAAGAACATGAAAAACAGCAGCACCAACAAAGGCAACAAGGCTTTGCGTTACGATCTCGAAATATTTTTGATCGCTTCTCTTTTGAATACATGTTTGGTGATCTGTCATGGCGGTTCGAAGTGACAGACAGCTTTGTCGAACCATCGGAAAACATTTGAATTGCTTATCTAAATGTTAAATTAAAAAGAAAACCTTTTGATAGTCAAAATTAAAGAAAAAAAAACCATGAAAATCAACATTGAATCACTTGATCATTCATCGTTTTCTGCTCTGCACATACATTTATATTTCATATTAAAAATTAAAAAATAACAACATAGTAAGCAATCAATCATTAAGAATTAGGTTCATCATCAATAAAGCTAGAAATTGTTAAATAAATTTTACAAAATTATAAAACAATACACACAAATGTCGGTGAGTATGTGTGTGTTTGTTTGTTTGATCAGTTTGGGCATAATTATGATTTAAATGCTCGAAAAAAATACATACGTTTTAAAAATGCAAAACTGTATTCGACTATTTTGTACGTTCTTGAAAAAGAAAGTGAATAATTCTGAAGAAAAGCGACGAATTAAATGCTACGTCTAGCTGCGCATTGGGGAGCTAGTTGAATGTTATATCCCGCTGTTTTTACTTTTTTCCTATTACAAAACACACTCACACACATACACACACAGGAGCATTATTTATTGGAAAAGTTTAAAGTATTGGATGAAAAGAAAAATCTGCTTGAAAGATTTAAAGCAATATCATCCAGCTGTGTGTGTGTGCCAAGATCACCAGTATTACTTATTTGTGTCATCAGATTAGACCAAATCAGTGCTAGTCAAAACTCATTAGATGCTGTTAATTGGATAAAATGCGACATCAGTCCAAAGCATACAGACACGGCGGTTAAACTTTTCAAAATCGAAAAGCTTTTAACTTTCTTCCTGTGGAAGTAATTTTTAAAGCAAATAACATGAGATGTTCCGCTACAGGGGGAGGGGGGGAGAACCATTTGTCAAAAATGAACAGGAAAAATTTTTTTCGGCTAATGTTCTGGTGCAATTTCTCATTCATCAATATCAAAAAAAAGAAGAAAAATACATCTGTCACTATCGATACATAAAACAAATTTGAACATATACAAAATAATACCACTTCAAATTCAAAACCTTTAACAGAATAAAAATTTTAATAAAAAATTACAACTTTTCAATTTATTAAAAAATATATACACCACGTATGTAATTTAAACAAAACCTTTTCAAACAAATGAGAAATATCTACTTGTAGAATCATAATAAATAAAATCGCTCACTGTTTGTAAAAGAATAAAGAACAATAAATTTCATTGAACAAACTGAAACTTTTTACCACATACAAAAGTATCATTTCCAAACATTATGAATTTCGCATTTTTAATAATAAATAAAAGAAGTAATACTTTAAAAGAAAATTTAATTTCATTAACACCTTTGTATACTTTCAACTAAAATGATTCTTTCAACTGAAAGTCAGCTCATAAAATAAATAAATAAATATAAAAAAAAGAAATAAATCAATGCAAATGGGACTTTAAAAAAGATCTATCATACTTTTGAGATTTGAATGAATTGTTATTAATTTGATCTAATTTAATAATTAACTATTTACAAGACATTCATCATGTATACATATGTGTATGAATATGTATATGTATATGTATATGTATATGATAATATATATATGTATATGTTATATACATATGGCATTCATTTTTACAAATTTGTCCTTACGCAAACAAATACAGTAATACAGTATTATCAGATATTCACTTTTATAAAGTAAAATCCATATTTTTCATTCCAAATAACTCCAAATAGAAATGCATTATTTCAAACGATAATTTACAACTAAATACATTAAGATATATTTAAAATTAATGATAATTTTCTTCGAAAAATACTGCTAATCTATCTATCAATCTATAAATATACGTTTGAAGAAAAGGAGAAGAACATCTCGATGTTTTTTGTAATAAAAGCTCACTACTGGAGAAAAGAAAATCATTTTTATGATAACAAGAAATTATTATTAATATACTTGATATATGATATAAGAATAGTCGTATAAGAGAACAGCAAATGCATTCTAAATTTATTGCAATTAGTTTTATATGCACTGCACGTAGGTCATTATCAAAAGATTAAGATTACAATAATTTGAAAAAAATAAGAAAATTAACAATTTTCAATGACAAATAAATAAATATTATTAAATAATTTGCAAGTATAGAAGAGAAATTTTCTTGTCGCAATACCTCAAAGCAAACCAATTTTCATTATTTCACTGATCATTTTCGACCAAAAATTTTATTGCTTAAATATTTTTATTCACTTAATTAAAATGACAGCGAGAACAATAAATGTTGCAAAATGAATTGCATTTTCTGTTTATTTAATAGCGCTTGAATGATGCGTGTGATGTGATGTGATGTGATGCGTGTTGAAAAAATTTACATTAAACGAACTGAACAATTGCTGATCTGTTTAATGATGTTCTATCTGAACAAAGTAAAACAAATTTTGCAAAAAGAAAAAGATAAGATAAAAATTTTCTAAAATAATTCATAAAGAACATTTTTTTTTACAAAAATATTTTTTTTGAAATACAATTTCTTAAATAAGAATAAAATTGTTGAAATGAACTATGCATGCTGTAAAAGCAATAATGAATGAAATCAAGTGGAATAAAAATATGCATGCTAATTTTATTATTAAATCATTATTATAATTCAATTAATTTGAATTGTAATAATTAAAATTGTTTATCAATATTTAACATTTGCATTTGTAGAACAGATTTATTATTTTTTGTTTTGTTTTTAGCATTTTCTATTGTACACATAACAAATTGCTTGCAATAATATTTGCAAAACTAGTTGCAAACGAATAAGCTGGTAAAAGAATAATTCAGAAAAAGGGTTAATTTGCAAAATGGTTGTTGCACTTGTGCGTTTGACTAATGACTTTAACTTCAACAATAGCCATTTTCAAATAAACTACCAATCAAGAATTTCTGATGATTGAATTTGAAATCGCAAAGCAAAGCCATTGAAAAGATAGTAAGGCAAGACAAGCAAATGAACAAACTGTTCGAAAACACGTTCCAATCCTAGTCCATGATTAAAAAATCGATAAGCTCACTGCAATTGTGCAATTGCAATCATCAATGCTTTTCCGGAAGCTAATTTCAATTTAGCAAAAGTTAAATATTATTTTTATTTTCACACACATATATACATACATACACATACACATACACATACAATAAATACAACAAAACCAAACATATTCACTTGCATCTACCAACAATTATAATTTACATTTGTGCATTTATTTCCTTATTTATGCTAGCATATAATACCCAAATTCTTGAATTCTTCTGTTAGCAAAGCTGTATTGCAAAGTATTTGCAAAAAAACAACAACAATAATTACTCATAAAACAATTAAATACAACTTTTGATTAAATTGAATGTCAATCTTTTATTCATCATATTCATACATGCACAGCAAGAAAAGAAATGTTTCAAACAAACATTGCTATATTGCTTCAAATGCTACAGAGCTCATCTCTCTACTTATCCCACCTCCTGAAATTGATTTCTACACTGACATTTCCAATATTTACAATGCAAATAAATATTTCGAGTTAACATTCTTCACTTTTTATTATTTATTTACTACAATTTACAAAAAAAAAATATATTTCATTTTCATAATTCTATTGGAGAAAATCAAACTTGATTATTATTGTAATCAAGAACCTCAGGCAATTCTATTGAATATAATCATCGTAATTTGTGATAAATCGTATTTTATGTATTTTAAAAATTTTATACTGATAAAGAAAACATTTATTACTTGCTACTGCTGCTTGCATCATCATGATAATTTTTCTTTTCGTGTAATAAATGATATAAACACCATTGCAAGCATTTAACCCTGAAGAACATTATTTTCTTACTCACATTATTCATTTGCTTGAAAACACAATCTCTTCTCGATTAAGCTGCAATTGAAAATTATCATGCAGCTAATTATTCTGTTCTCATGAATATAAATTTATTGTTAGCTAAATGAAATTGGAATCTCAAGTTTGACTTTGCCATATTTCATCAGAAGCTCTTTCTGTGATAATTTGTGTTTAAAAAATCTAATTATAATAGGCATTTCAATTTAGAAAAAAGTGCTGCCTTTCATTGAATAACTTTTCTCAACTCCATCTACATTGAATTAAAACAATTTATGTAAGCAATAGGCTTGGCTGAATATTCATATAAAATACTGAATTGAACTTTTTTTTTACCATTATAACACATTTTATCTCAGGTTGTATATCATCAAAAATCATTTAGCCATAAATTTTAGGAGTTATTTTTTGTAAGAAATAAAATTTTTTCAATAATAATATAGAATAAAATGAAACGTTACAAACGTACCTTTTGATTGAAGTCGCGTGAACAATAGGCACAAAGTCGATTTTATATTTCAGCGGAAAATTCATTGTTCACAGTATGTGGATACTTTTTATTTTGCTTTTCAGCAAAATCAAGCAGCTTCTCTAATACAAACTGGTTGAAAGGACGACTTTCATTTTCATTTTTCACTTGCAGCAAAAAATATCACGTGAAATATAAATATACTAACCCTAAAACAATAACTTTCAGATTATAGCACTGAAAAAACTGTCATTTTATATAATAATATAAATTGCAATTTATAATCTATAATTGCATCAAGATGGCATTTCTTTGACTGAAATAACAGAAAAATGAAAAGTTATGGCCATTTTAAAAATTGAGAATATTGTTAAACCCAAAAATGTGCATCATTTTAGGCAAATAAGAAATACTATTTTTCACAAATGGACATCTTATTGAACCAGTGCCTTAAATCTGTCATTTCACCAAAATGCAAGCTATAAATATTTATACAGTTTATACAAGCCACAATTTATCATATTTAAATTGATATGTCGCTTATTGCTTTTGCTTTCAGAATAGAATCGTTGTACTTGTTGATGAAAAGTATCATTGAAAATAAATTCAGTGCAATATATTGTATGACATGTAATTTCATGAAATGCCGCTTATTGACAAATCGTCATTTTCAAGAAAGTGTCAACGGGTACAGCAAGAACCAATTCTTTTTCACAATGCGTTGCCCAGTGTTAATATGATATTAAAATGCAAAATTTAATTTATTCTCAACAACAGTACTGTCAAATAAGCATACTTATTATGAATAGACTATAAAACTGCCATCAGATGATCATAACATTTCAACAAAAATGTTATCCACTGCCTAACTGCATGAACATATTTCCATTGTAACAGAAAAGTAGAAATACTTTTTACAAATATTTCAACTGAAATATTTATAAATGTTAGTGGTCATCATTGTTAACAGACCAATCAACATTGGTGTTATGGAATTTATTTCAACTTTTGGAAAGTATTCATAAATTATATATCACAGAATATGAAGCTAAAAGTGTATTATCAATTGCTTATTTCATGTATTAAACAATAAAGAAGTATATAAAAGTAGAAAGTAAATTAAATGTGCATTTGTTTTCACTTCTCAAATGATACAGGTGTTAAATGTAAATTTGAATCAACTAAAAAGTCACTGTATGTGTGTGTGTGCGCGTGTGGGCAAAGAGCAATTTGCTTTTTAATTCCACATTGAGCAGTAGTAGTAGTGGTAGTGATGGTAGTTTAGTGAAATTTAATCGAAAGGTGTAGCCTTACCCAAGTAGATGAAGTTATTTCCTCAATTTCTTCGCTTCTCAAGAAAATGATTATGAAACATCCATCAAGAAACATTTCGACTGCATTAATTCTTAGAAATGCTTTTAATAAAATCAAAGTTCATCTGTCATATTAAAGCCGACCAATGCTTTTGCTTTGTTTGACGGTAATCGATTTTCATTCAAGTAACGATTCTTTCTGAAGGCAGAATCAGGCAAATGTTATTGAATTACTGATGATTGGTTAGAACATTGCTCAAAGATTATAAGAATCATTTTAAAATCTGATAAAAATCTCCTGCACACAAAAGAACGCAGCCTACAGCAGCTACATTTTATCTGATCTGATAAATTAAAAAGTATATCAAACATTCTGAACTGCTCTAAACTTATCGAATCGTTGCCAAATATGCAAAAAAGCCCAGCTCTAAAAATAGAAAGCATAGATATTTACATTTCATTTTGCACCAGAACCATAACCTTCAGTTGAAGCATTTTAGATTAAATACTCATAATAATAAATTGAACATATATATATATATATTATTCATTCTTTCTGTGTTCAATTCTGACTTCTATACAGCTGCAGTTTGTGGACCAGCAAAGTAAAATAACAACCTCAGTGTGAAATTGAAAATGACACATATCGAAAATAATTTGAAACAAAAGTGAACTATTTAAAAAGCAGAATGTGTCTTGAAATGCACTGAAATTAAATCGCTTCAAGCTTACCATCACAACTTATTTGAATAATCTGCATGCCATAAGGCTCACCAGTAGTAAAATAGATTATGCTTCATAATCATAAAAAAAAGAAAGAAAAAACTTATCTTATCAAAAAATTGTATATTTATTTTTCGATTAACAGCAAACTTCACTTGTTGTTTTGAACGTCGTAAAAAAAATTGCATTAATTTTTAATATTTTAATATTTGACAAGCAGAAAAAAGCGATTTTCTTTTATGATAGATGAAATGGAAAAGAAAAATATTTTTTAAATCAATATACTTTCGTTGGTAAAGCATTTGATTTTGCATATTTAACAATTTTATTGAACAATTCAACAATCTAAAGCCTGGGTAAAAAGAAGAACCTCCACTCAAGTTTGCATACAATTTATTACACAGCAAAAAATGTATTTTTGTCAAATTAATCATGACAAAGCCTTCTGCATGGTTGGTTGTACAATGCTTTTAATAATGTATGAAAATACGGTAATTCAATCTTGGAAAATGCCACCGTCTGGAAAGCTTTATGTTAATAAATATTTATACTCTCTGTCTCTCTCTCTCTCTCTCTCCATACATATATATTAAAGTGCATTTTATTAATAATAAAAACATTATTATTTTCACTGTAAAGCTTGAATGAAGTAAATAAATAAAAATATAAATAAATAAATAAATATATATATATATATATATATATATGCACTGAATCTCAAATAAAAAACCTTTTCATTTGACTATTATAATTTAAATACTTTAATTTCTACATGTCTACTGTTGAATATTGAAATAAATTGCTTTTTTAATGTTTTTTATTGTTTCTGAATTCAATAATTTCAACTGAAAGTTTAACTGAAAATCAATAAAGTGTAGACTTGTATTAAAATGATGATGATAAAATGATGAACAACACCAACAACTAAGAATTTCAAAAAAACCCAAGGGGGTAACAAATAAACAATTTATATAATAAAACATAAATTACATAACATTTTATAATTTTTTTCAATTAAAATTTTATACTGTGAACCATGAAATGAGGTGCCCGATCAAACCACCAAGTAACAAAAGTATAAATTTTACTACAAAAGCAATTTCTTGAAGAAAAAAAATCTTTGCAAATGTAAATGTGAACTAAGCATATGTGCAATGTGTTTGTTGCCTGTCATCAAATATCAGTAAAAGAGAATGTGATCGTTTGAAATGCATTTAATTTTAATCTAAAAAAAGAGATCGCGAGGTTTCATATATCCCATTGAATCAATATTGCCCAATTATTGATAGTGAGCAATCCATACTTTTCGCATATAAATGGCGGAAATAATATTTATCAGGTTTCATGTTCAGCTTCTCATTTATTATTAGAAACAATATCAAAGGAGCGAGCAAGCACCACCGTCAGGCTAAAATTATCTCATATCCACTACTAACACTATTTACTAACCTGTAATGCTGTTTATTTTCATTTTGAATTTTGATTATAATTTGATAAAAGCTTTTTTGAATTTTCAAATTTCAAAACTTCAAACTGCTTAGCATACAGAAACTGAAAATATGCTTATTGCACAACTTGTCAAATAACATCGAATCAGATGCAGTTTAATTTATAATAGCATTCTTTTCTCCTTTGTACCTCTAAGGCAACTGCACATAAGAGAAGAGTAAATGCTTTTCATACTATTAATAAATTACTGAATTTAAAATAAAATAAATGCAACTTCAAAAATGCTTACTATTTTGCACTGATAGAAAAGAAAAAGAAGCTTTTCGCTTAGTGTAAGAACTCACAGAAAGTGCAATTTGGAATTACAATTACAATAATGTAAAATAAGATGTTCAATGTTGTTAAATACTGACCAAAAATAGCAAAATCGTTTTGTGAAATTGGTATGAAATAATTGTTTCCGATCAATTTCAAAGCGTATAATAATAAAGTTGATTAAAAAAAATGATAATTTCACATTTTATCGTGTTATTTACGTTTCAGCAGGCAGAGGAAAATTTCGAAATTTACACGACAAACTGTGCATAATAATAAGCAATCAATTAATGAGTTTTTGTTAAATTTAAATAGTAATAATAAAAATAATAAAACTGCACATTGCATGATGAAAATAAAAAACAAACAAGTGGTCGTATAAAATGCTGAACGATTCAGTAAAATCTTTGAAAGTAAGCAACGTGAAGCTGAGCTGTTGCTGTTGCCGTGTCTTATCTTATATCTTATATCTAATCTGATCTGATCTGATCTTAACCTGGTTGCCCAAATTTCTTTAATTTTTTATCAGTAAATAATTGCCAGCACAGTTCTTGATTCATTTCGTCATTTCTGTCATATTGCAGAAAAAATAGAAAAATGAAATATTGTCAGTTAGTATTGCTTTGCAAAATTACTTTCAGCCAACTGAATAGCTTGAAGAGGAAATTTAATTTATTCAAAAAATAGCTATCTAAAATAAATTTTTTTAAAGAAATATTTCATCAGAGGAAGGTAAAGTGTTTTTCATTTTTCGATAAAAATCATACCTAACCATTTTGAAGATGTTACCGTAAATCTATCAACCCATAATAAAACAAGTGGAATAATAATAATAATAATACTAATAATAATTGGCATAATGTAAATAAATAATTTGAACGCACAGAAGGAACGCCCGTAAATCAGCAAAGCAAGAATACGAAATTCCATTAATTAACTCCATTTTGGCTTGTGAATTCCAAGATAGAGACGCGGCTATCTCAAATATGTGTTTCAGTGATACGGCGAAGCAGTTTGCTGATTTATCAGCTTTAGAAGATTGAATTAGAGACAAATTTAGCGGCGGACAATGAACGTTTATTGATTCAATTCAACACGCGCAAAGCACTCCTCCTCCTCCCTCTTCGAATGCAAAACGCCTGAGCGGCCAGAATATAATCCAGCTAATGACCTGATGAGGTATGCTTGGAGCTTTCAAACCTCATGCCGACTGATCAAGTAAGAAACCCTTACTCAAATGACAATTGAACCAATTTCAGCTTTACAAACTGAGACGATTAAACAAACCAATACAATAAAACCAAGCAGCAAAATTAATCAAAACAATCATCGCCAACACAAAACAAAGCTCAACTTCGTGGGTCGATGGTTTTGTACCCCGTGTTGATTTCTTTTTCTTTTTATTAATTTAGTATGCATTGAAAAATTGATAAAATACCCTTCATCAGCAAATTACATCTCATCTATATTTGAATAATGCCAATGCAAGGTTGAATGAAAAATTTTCCTTATTCATCTACCGTTAAAAATTACTTTTCTTCAAATCTTTTTTACATTAATTTGTAGCTTCCATAATAATTAAGAATTAATTTTCAATACTCAAACATTAAACATCAATTTTTATAATTTCGATAAAATATATATTGAAAATGTCAAACGCGATAACCTTTAAATTTATTATTATACAGCTCAAACAGTATCCGGATTGTAAAAGAATTTGCCAACTACAAATCTAGCAAAATGCCGTTTTCTATATATATATATATACATATATAGAAAGACTAGACCGACCAGAAGGCAAATTCGGTCGAAGAAGTAAGACTGCTAAAGCTGATTTGAGCCACACGAATGAAACACGATTGATTGCAGTGGGCTGATAAAGGCAAATTTAAGCATACAAAGTTGGAAATAAAGCAAAAGCGACTGCTGACGGTGATGTTGCAGTTGATGAAGAATTTTATGGAAGAGCAAATTTTGTTTGCTTTCTATCCCGATTTCCCACCGAAGCGCTAATATCATCATTATCATCATCATCATCCGAGGCATCCTAGGCAGAGAGTTTGGTGAATCAGAATAACAAGAGAAATAATAACTTCACTTGACCAATCCATCATTTCAATTCCATTTTCAAAAATTATTAATACCAACTTATTTATTTATTTTTTGTTACTGATGATAGTCATACTATTAGCCGATCTCTTCATAAGTAAATGTACAATAAATGATGTTCATGTTCTATATTGTTGCAAAGTGTTTTGATTTATTTATCTGCTTTTGTTCACCTATTCACAAAGAGCTAGTCATCAAACAACAAACTTGCTCTTCATTTGGCCATAATTTCACATTGCCATTCACCAACTGCACCCAACTATAGATGCTGATTATTTATAAAGTAAGCAGCCAAGTTTGCTAATCTCAGTAGTTCCACAATTTTCATAAATCTGACCTGTCTTGTTTATTGTATTTTTAAAGGGAAAATAATTTACATGGAAAATTAAAAAAATTTTTTCTTTGTTGTTTTTCGACCCTTCTTCTTCTATGCAAATGTTTGCAATTACATAGAAAAGGACAATTGGCTAGCGTTGTTAAGTGCGTTCAACTAAGCAAACAACGAACACATTCTCTCTTTCGGCTGTTTCTGTCGATGAATTGAGCAAACAAATTGGCCAAAACATAATACCATCGAAAAGCATATTTTTTTAAATCAAAAAAAACTTGAATCTGAATTATTTTTGATTTGCCTAACAAAAAAACAAATACATTTCTTTAAAAATAATATAAAGCATCGTTATGAATTCTATAAGGGACCCCCCACCTATGCGAACGAGTCGAACAAGCGCATTTCAACTGCAAAACGAATAATCATTAGCGTAGCGTTTGTTGTTTATCTATACAGATGATGGTGATGATCATGATCATAGTGATCATTGAGAAGAAATATGCATAACAATAAATGGTTCAATATCAAAATTCATATCACACACCTACTCACATAAACACACACACATAAACATTTGTTTTGTTATGCTTTTTAGATGACAAAGCTACTTTCTGTCATGGCGTTACACAAATGTCGTGTTCAAAATTTTGCAAGTATATAAGATGAACATGACAATCCTACGAATTGCACAAGCGAATCCCAATTGCCATAGATCGATATGATCTCGCCTCAGCTGCGTCGCTTCTTTTTTGCCAAAAACTCACATCACAAACTATGGATGATGATGATGATTATGATCGTTCAACTGACAATAATCAAAGGTAGCCTGACAGAAGAAAACGGTACAAACTGAACACAAAAATCCAAAAACAATACCAACCCATCAATTATGAATATATATATATATATATATTAAAGGTAACAAATGAAACATGAAAAACTTACCAATATTGACAGCGATCGTTGGCTAAAATCAAAGTTGTTTCCAAATAAACGGCATTTGTATGAAGAGATAACAAACAACGTTGGCGGCGACGAAGACGACTGCTTTTTCACCAGTTGAATTTGTTCAGCTTTTAGGAAAACAGAGCAGCAGAGTGGCCAAAGTGGAATGAAAACTTAAAAATGCCAAGATTGAAAATCACCGATTGGCAGGCATAATATTACTACTAGCAGCAACAACACTGCTTCATATTATTATTATTATCATCATTATCATTATCATTATAGCCGACGCGTAAAAGCGATGTGCTGCTTGCAACGTGCTGATTAGCCGTGTTTTATCTACAACTGTGTTGTCGAATCGCACACTGATATATATATATTAAAATTGCTCATATTGTTTGTTTTAAAGCATGATATATATATATCATTAATTTTTGATCAAAATATAAGTTTCATATTAGATAAAGGGATGAATAAAGGTTATGCAAAAATTATGAAATGCAGTTTTCAAAAATAATAACAGTGAGAAAGAGAGAGAAAGGAATATGGAGAGAGGGACAGAGAGGGAGGCAACGCACAAGAAGTAGAAATCAAAAATAAGATGATGCACACACACATACACATATACACACACATGCACACATATTGGACATGGATGAATATAATAATAGTGTTGCATGGTGAATATCACCGATTTTGGTCGTATTCACTTTTACAAAGTGTAACCATTCGTAAGCACGACCCCGGCAAGTTGAGCGAATCAGCAATTCTGATCAATATAGTGATGACGACTCGAGCGACAGCAACGGCAATAGCGATGACAGAGTTTTCTTTTAGCTGGTTAAAATGTGCCAAGCGGCTTATAGCTACTTGCAACAACTCGTAGTACAATTACTGGTATCAGTTTTACTACGATGCACCGCGAAATTGTCGAATGATCGTCTGATTTGCGACAACCAATAGAAAAGAAGCTCGACAAACTGACACAACAAAAATGCCAAGCACCAAACGGTGCTGCTACATCTTCTACGACGCCAATCTTCTTTTCATTTCCTTTTGCTCAGCTAACAAACACACACATTCACACACACACAGATAGATAGAAGAATAAATCTGACATTGATCGATAAATGTTCCATCGTCTATTTGTCATTCTGGTCTTTTGTCGTCTCATCGCCGCTCTTTTCTGGCTTCTTCCTCAGAGGCATTTTCTTGCTCACCACATGTAGATGTTGTCCAAATGACTAACTTCCAATATGTCAAAAATTGCTGCACATTCTGAATCATTTTCCACATGGCTAGATTGAACAAGCAAAGAAATGGGAGAAAAAAAAACACGTAAAAAAAGTCACGTCTGCGTGACTGAAGTAGAAGTGGAAGTGGAAAGCTGTGGAACAATATATTTTTATTCATTGCTGTGTCTGTTCATGCCGGTCGGACGAGCAAATAAGGAAGTGGAAAAATCTGCGTGCTAGCTAATCTAGTTGAAAATTGCTTCATCCACGCAATATGGGCAAATAAAAATTTTCTTCTTATTGAAAATGAAAAAAAAAGTAAAATAAAATAAAAGTTCAATTATAAAAAATAATTTTTCGTCAATAAAACAAAAATTAATTTCAAAAATATACAAGAAAACCTCACCTCATGAAACAAAAGTTGAAAATGTTCACTCATTTTAACTTGCAGTTTCATTTTTGAATATTTTGTGAAAATATTTTCCATTTAAACAACTAATTCACAATTCACATACAAGAATTTGTCATCATTTTCCAAAGTTGTCACTGATGCATGTCCCTGTATGCATCATGAAACAATACAGTGCTTATTGCACCTATCAGTGTATAATAATGTGGAGGAGAAGTTTGAAAAAAATTTTCAAACCAAGATTTGGAACAAGGCAAATTTTCACTTTCCAACTTTTCCACCATTGCAAATCAATCTGTTTTTAAAAACTTCTTTCCAATTGAACAATGGCAATCATTAAAATATTTTTCAGTTAACATTTACAACTTTAAATAACAAAATAAAATCTAGAAAGAAAATTGCCCCTCCTGCCTGCCTCTCTCCTGCCTGCCTGACACATTTTCTTTGCTTTTTCGCCAACATTGGTAACAATTGTTGAAAATTTTTCAACTACAAATTTGGAATTGAATTTTAAATTTGTAAAATTTGTCATATTTTATACGCATCTTTGCAGACATTGTTTACTGTTGCAACACTGACAGCGAATTGATTTGTCGTGATTAGATAAGCAAAATGTAATTGCTCACACCATCTGGCTTTGTGTAAAACTACATGCACTATTCTAATCAATGGAATACTACTACTACTACTACTACTACTACTACTTTGTTGTTTTACCAAATTCAAAGCTACACACGGTTGCGCCTGAAAATCCTCTGTTAACCTCATCCATCTTGTTGCAGTAATTTTTAACTTTTCATTTTATATGAAAAATACTTCTTCAGAATCTTGATTCATTTTTCACCTTTTACTATTAAAATGCTAAACGGATATGAAAAATGGATTGCAAAAAATTTTATACATATTTAAACTACATGCTTTGACGAATTTGAAAAAAAAAATTTCTTTTTTTTCTGAACACACTAGCATACAACGCAATCGTTGGTTGAATGATGAACTTTATGATTTGTTTGTTTGAATAATTTCATTGCCTAGCAATGAAAGTTTAAATTGAAAAACCAAATTAATACATAAAAAACATTGAAATAGAAAATAATATTTTCATATTAACATTTTCCGCGATATGTAATTAAAGGCTGATGGTTGAAATATGTTAATATTAAAGTCTATTAACTTTATAAAGGAGTAGATTAAATTTTTTCTTTTTGGTTTTTTGTTTTTCAATAAATCTTCATAGATTATGACATTAAATTGGATATAGATAATATTATTGACTGAGGAAGTACGACCTATTTTCTGCATTCACGGCGAACTGATTTATAACTTTTCACTAATAAATATAAATAAGCTGCTTATTCTTTTCAAAATTATCTTTATAAATAATGCAATCAAAAAGTTCACCGCTGAAGAAATGAGAAATAAATTGAGTTAATAAGAAAACTTTCCCGTTTAAAGCATGCTGCACTGTTTCAAACTAGAGGGAACTCAATATTTCACCATTATTGCCATTGTATTCTTATTATCATTATTGGTAAACATGACAAATCACATTCAACAATAAAACCCTATAGCAATGGTCATCGAAAACTATGCAAAATGAAAAGCAGAATGATATTTATGAATAATTTTCCATTTTTATCAACTAATTATAATAATAATGCTTTTGATGCAAATTGTAAAAGTAAATCAATTCAATTGAATCTCTTGTGAAAAACAAAACAAAAAAAAAGAAATTTCCCACGTTTAAAGCTGAACAGATTTGAAGAGTAAATGTAAGTTGCTAATGAGAGAAATATCAATTTGACAAAGCAACAAAATGAAACACTTCCAACATGCTACGCAAATAAAAGCACGTAGATATAAAATCAAATCAAACTCACCTTAAGCTTAAGCTGAAAGAGAAGAAAATGAAACGTCAATTTGAATATCAAATATTATCTTTTAAAACATTCACACAGTATTATTATAGAAATCGAATAATAAGAATAATAACAATAATAATAATGTTCATTATTATTTGAAAATGTTACACATATTTATTTTCATAATTATAAATAACATATTCATGCTCTCAACCAGGTATACAATTACAAATGTAAACAAATAAATGATGCTACTTGAATAAACCAATGTTTGGAACGCGAGTTCAACAACAAAAAGCTGCTTTATTTTCAGAAATTAAGTATAAACATTTTATTAGTCGATAAATTTTCTAGAAGTGCCGTTTTATGATTTTATGAACACCAGTTGACTGACCATACATAATAACAAAGCATCTGCTATTTAACTACATGCATGCATGCATGCATGCATGAATATAGAACAACACACCAAGTGACAAACAACTGACACCCAATTACAACATGTAGCGAGGGTGGAAAAGTCCGATAGTCCATCAAATGCAAAGACCAGCTGACGTTCTATATCACAGCGCTGTGCACAGAAAAGTTGAAAGCTTAATGCGCACATCTGAGCTATTTTATTGCCCATAGAAATGAAGAACGATGATGATCAAATGAAAATACCTTTTCTCAGCCAATTTCATTGTGTACACAAATGATTCAATAAATTATCGTTTGCTTTTATTCATTTCACTTTTGAAATGGATTTCAAAATGCAAATAATTCCATCTATCTATTATATTGCGAGAGGGAAAAGGGTTGATCTGCTAGAGGCTACTAATTCTCTTTTGCACAATTATCATATACACATATGTTTGCTTGCTGAAACTTTTCACATAAACCAGTTGAAAGTTAACTTGATTTCATAAATTGAACTAAAAGTTACCAATCATCACTTATAATGCTTATCATTATAGAAAGTCTACTAAATTCCATTTTATTCATCTCCAATTGAATAAACTATGTTTCAAAAGTGTAAAGTTTAAACGTAAGATTTATTGTTGATGAGAAAGTTTGTCAACTGTGCTACAATCACTTAAACTAATCTACATAAACAGAATTTCTAATTCAAGTTTTACATATTTTGTTACTGCTTTCGAGAAATCAAATTTAAGTTATATATTCTATTTTTTTTACAAAGAAATTCTGTTGCGTACAAGGAAAAAAGACACACACTAATTTTCTGGAATTGCTTGCATTTAATTTTAAATTATGATTGAAAAATTTTCCTACAATGTACTTCTCATTTGATGATATTGGTTATTTTTATATCTTTTTAAAGTTAACGTTATACTTTATACGCTTAAGAATAAATAGAATTCATTACCTTTAATGTAGCTTTGCGGTCGACTTTCACTGATGCATTGCAATAATGTTTTATATGTACGGTGGAATAATGAAAAGCAAATTTTCACTATAATCCACATGGGGAAACTCAGCTCTATTGTTCACCAGTTGCAATGATTTGATTTGCACAGTGTTCGCTTCAAATTAAAGAAAAATTAGAGAAAAGATGCATTCAAAGAAATATATCTCATATACACATTATATATATATATTCATGTATGTAAATATACATGTAAATTTCAAATTCAAACTTCCACTTTTGAACGATATTTATTTCAAGTAAAATAGATATTATTAATATTAATATGCAGAAAGATGTACTAACAAATATCATTTTCTTCAAATGTGAAACAAATAGAATGACAGCTATGACATTAAAGCAGAAATATATCATCATAATTTTGGTGCATCATTTCAGAAGTAAATAAATGAAAATATAAAGCACTTGGAAAAGCAGAGAAAAGAACGCAAGGTTCTACAATGAAGAAATGTGACCGACGATCGACGATTAAATTTTAGAAGTGGTTTCGTAGATGTGACCACTGTAAAGACGATAGAAACATTCATGACAGTACGGCTTCCTTTCATGTTCTCTGTAGGTTCCTTTCAGATTGAGTGGTTTCATGCAATATGAACAAACAAAATGAGATGGATGGTATTTTTGGGCTTTGGTAGAATTTGGAGCCAAAGCTGTAATGCACGGTCCTAAAATTGGCTGCTTGCAAGCAGCGCATACTGGTGACGCAGATTTTACCGGCTCCTAAAAATAATAAAAAAATAACTGCAAATATAAGTTTCGTAAAAATTTTCCAGTCCAAACATTTACTCTTAAATATTGTATATCATTCTATTTCAAAATATTATAACAAAACTAATTTAAAATTTATAAGAAAAAATATAAATTCTCGTGTGCAATAACAAAATCTTTTATTAATACATATTACTAGAAGTGATAATAATTATAAATTTCGCAATCTAGATGTAAATTATTTAATATGCATTGAGTCATTTCAAGTATGAAAAGTTCGCTGATGAAAATTATATATATGTTAATTTTAAGAAACAGTTCGCTGCTTATTTCTGTAACTTTCTAAATAAGTAAAACTTCAAGTACAAATAAAAATGAAACACACACACACACACACATATATATTAATTATTTACCTCTAAAACGATTATTTTTCTGGAAGGAGTTTCTGATCTTGCACGACTAAGGCTCCTGAAACAGAATAGTTGACAAAAAGATTATGCAAAGGAAAATCTGCTTCACAATTGAATGTACCATTTTAAATTCAGTACTACATAGTATGTGGTATTATGAGAAAAAAAGATTTCATGTTAAAAATTAAAAAATAGTTTACTTACTCCATCGAATTAAATGGAACTCCACTTTTTTGACTGTCCTGATCCCCTAAAAATATTGTTCAAAAAATTTTTTCCAAAAAAAAAATTATTTTAATATCAAAGAATAATGTTATATTTTTAGATGTATTAGATGTATATTTTTATATACAAGATTTTAGCTTAAATCTTACACGCATGCTTTCGACTTCCGACAGGAGAATAGCGAGAATCTGTGTAATCCATATGTGCGGGACTGTGAATCAACAAATGATATTCAACTTCGGGACCTCGTCTATCCCAAACTGTTGAAGGTGGTCGTTCAAATGTACTATCTGAACGTGATACATCCAACAATGGAGTTTCTCGATCATACTAAAAAATTGTTTTCAAAACAAAATCAGCTAAGTTGACAAATAATAAAGTTTCAACATGATCTGAAAAAAGCATTTGCTTATTATCAGAATTGTAGTTTCATTTTCTTAAAAATATTTTATGTTAAAAATCATATAATGGTAGCAGATTTTAAATAATAAATCTTGTACACTGATGTAATACACATATATATGTTATTGTGAGTGAAATAATTTCTCATCTTGTAGCGAATGGAATTTATTTAAATCTTTATTCTCCGTTAGCTTTGTTCCGTTTTATTCAAACACAAGCAGGTTAATACTTGGCCTCAAGGAGCAATTGGTTTGCATGATCGAGAATTTTTAATTTATTGAAATATTTTCCTTGAAATATATTTGAATAAAATTTGCTTCTAAGTGTCCCTTCTAGATTAGTAGTAGCAGTAGCAGTTACCAATATTGAAAAGTAAGATGAAATGATTTACCTCTTCAAGTCGTGTACGGGATACTGATCTTCGTAGTACTTGAGCTGTAGCATTGACATCCGTAACTAATGCTGCTAATGTATCGATAACCACATTTTTTTCTAAATATTCAAACCATTTCAAATATATGTGAAGAATATATCACATAAAAATATATTAAAATATAGTATAAAACAAAGTTTAAAAAAGGCAAAACTTTTTTGCATTCATTTCAAAATTCATTTGATACAATTATTGAATTTTCAAAATGTATAAAAGTATAATAGCTGGTGTTAAACATAGATAGATGACTAAGCAAATCAACCGCTTTTTAAGATTATTAATTTCGAGTCATACTTATTAATAATAATAATAATAATAAAACAGTGCAGATAACATTTTCTGTAAAAACAACAAGAGTAAAATTATTTTTCCAATTGATTTTTGTTACCAGTGTTTTATCAAGACGGAAGTATTCTTATTTTTCAATTTAAAGCTTTTCAAATTTTATTTTTCAAAAAATTTTACAATCACGCAAATGATAAAAGCAAACAAAAAAAAGGAATACTATCCTATAATTACAATTTTAATATATTGTTTTCAGTAGAAGTGAAATCATTCGTTTTTGAAATTCACTTTTTTTAAGTTTGTATCTAAGCAAAAGCAAGAAAACAAATTAGTTTAAAATTTCCAAACACTGACGTCAAAACGTGATTTGAAATGCTAATATAAACACCAGTTTGCTTTCAAGCTAACCGTCTACCTTCATGCTAATAGTTTTTCGATTTTAAAAAGAAAAAACTACCTCATATTGATAAATATATGAAATAAAATTCATTTCTACTAAAAACATACCCACTGAGATGCATTATTATTGATTGAAAATGCAAAACAGTAATTTTTTACATTTCTATTGCAAAAAGGATTGCCATTTTAGAGTTCTTTTAATTAAAAAAAGAAAAAAAATTTACAATGCTTGAAATAATTATTAAAGCTTGTACAAATCAATGCTGCATTGTTTAAATAAACTTCAGCACTTCCTGAAGTATTTATCAAAGTTTGTTGTTTAATTATGAATAACTTATTTATTTATTGTTTAACTTAAAATGTTCATTATTAATTGAAACTTGACAATAATTTCCAGAATAATATTCCAAATTTCAAAGTATAATTTTGAAAAGCATCAATGCTTGTCCAATGATGAATAAGTTTCATAAAAACACAAGCTCAATTGAATAGAGCATGTTGTTGTTGTTGTTACAAGCTGTAACAGTCTCAATAAATACAATTCAAATTTCATTACTGCTAAAAGTACTATTGATTGAATTTAAATATAAAAACTATTGATTTAAAAGAACCTTGCAAACATGTTTTTAATTAAGACACACACACACACAAAAAAAACATTTATATTTTACCTTGTTCTGATTTAACTTCATCTAATATTTGGTTCATCTGCTTTTGGGTGACATTTTTGGAACGTCTTGGCGGTCGAACTGGAGATGATTGAGAAGTTTCTTCATAATAATAATTGTTCGTCATTTTTACTGTAGTCATTGCCTGTAAGTAATTAACAATTAGAACATGAATTTCAACTTTTGTTAAAAATTTGCATTTTAAAATTTAAATTAAAAAATCAAGCTTTCTGAAATTTACTTTTTCACTTTCAAGTTCACAAGCTTGAAGTTGAAGAAAACTTGCTTACTAGTTAGTTAGTTAGTTAGTTATTAGCACAATTCGTATTGACTTCAGCTGAGTAAACACATCGCATATTACCACTAACAGCAAGCACAGCTGCTTGATTATTCGAAGGGGAAGAAGGTTGCTCAACTTTTCCAGCTGCTAATCAATCAGACACAATTCGTCTCTTCAGCAAAACTACATGTTTAACGTTCCAACACATTCAACTCAACTCAACTGGATCAGTTAGTTCTCAAATCTGAAAATAGCAAACGTTTCTCATTTTATTTTATAATATATAATCATCATCCGAATATTGAAAAATACTTTTTAACCATCTAATACACTGATCATTTGAAGAAATTATAAATTTCATACATTCTCTTATTTCAGTTAACGTTAACTGAAAATACTAACGTTTGAAATTTTTTTAATACTAAACTCCCAAATTTTCCTTTGAACACATCTGTCAATAACTATTAGTATTAGAAACTACTACCACTACTACTACTACTACTACTACTACTACTTTCATTACTACATGAGAAAATCGATTAAGCCTCATTGTCATATTGTTGAACTGGCAGCTACAATATATTATAATATTATGTTATTCGAGCTTTTTTCGTGCAAGCTCTTTCAAATTAACCAACACTAACAAAAACTCAACTACTTTATCAAAATATTTGTAAACGTTTTCCAATGAAAAAAAAAATTCCATTCTTTATTTCAACTTTCATGTATAAGTAACGTTTTAGAAATTAGTATTAATAACAATTTAATTGTATTAATATTTGTATAATATGAACATTGTTAATTATTCATTTCATCTTTCATTTCAATTGTATATTAACTGAAATACAAATCAAATACAACTACAAGTGATAAATCAATTACGCATCACTTATCATTACCGCATGCAATTGATCAGTTGAATCAGAAAAACAAAATAATGATGAATTTTGAAATAAAAAAAAATTAACAAAAAATTCCAAAATATTTCATATATATAATTAATTTCAAAAGCTACTCTATTATAAACAAGTTCATGCACATTGTATGAATATAAATATAAATAAATATCTACTTACTTGTTGAAAATAATCGTCCAATTGTCAAATATTCATGTTCAAAATGATTAATTTAAAATTAATCACAAATCTTCATGACAAAACATACTTGAAACATGCTATTCCAATTGTAAAAAAATAGCAGAAAGAAAAAAAATCATATAAAAAATAGCAATCAAAATGATTGCAATACGTCAGTCATTACGTAAATACAATAAATTGCATGATGAGATGGATTTTAAACATTTTTTTGCATCATTTAAAAGTGCGTCAATTTTGAATTATTAAATATAAAATTGTTGCATTCAACGTCTACTTTTATGAACATGACAACTATTTCAATACAAATCTCTACGATAGAAAATCAATACCATTTCCAGTAAAAATCAATGAAACTTAAAAAGTCATTTTTCAATTTATTTTATTTATTATTAACTTATTACATAATAGCCAAAAAAATGTGTCATTTTGTTTTTATTTATTTTTTAACTAATTTAAATAACTGATGTTCATTTTTACTATTTTCATTCAAATTGACCTACATAATCTGAATACAGAATACTTCAATTTAAAAAGTTGCTCAAGTACTTAATTTTATTTAGAATATTTTCATAGACAAAAAGCCAAATTAAATTTCAATTAAAACTCTGTAGAAACTTTTTATCATTTACAAACATTTGATTTTATCATTTTATTAGCAGTTTATAGAAAAGAATTTTGAATCATATTATTCGAAAACAACTGGCTAAAGAATTGTGAAGCATTCATTTTTTTAATAAATTTATTTGCGAATCATGCATTTGAATATATATATATATATATGTAAATAGTTGATTATGATTTAATTAAATCAAAAACCGATCAAATTTCATACTGAAGCACGCAGTTCAGGCTTACAGAATTAGTTGTACCTTTTATACTTCAAATGCAAGATTACTGTAATAGAAATCTTTTATTCCAAAAATATTAACTTGTGAATTGAATAACATTTTTCGAAACAGTTTTATATACATAGTGAAATTTTAAAATTATTCTATTTAAAATGAGCTTTAAAATGCATTCAGTATTTTTTCAGAAAAAACACGTTTCAACATAAATGTTTTGACACAAATAAAAAATTGTTTTTAAAATGATAACAGTTTTCTATTTAAAAAAAATGTTTATTTCCAAAACATCAGTTTTGTATAAACACATCAAAGCTTTTTTCTTTTACTTTGAATAATTTGTTCTACATCTATATCTTTCATCAAAATAATATGCATAAGTTTAGTCACTTTGTATATATATAAGTAAACATTACAACTTCATTCCTTTAAAATGCGGTGAATCTCTTCTTCCCAAGCATCGCCAAGCAAATCAAAATCACTCCAATCTATCGGAGGTCTTGCTTTTTCATCCCCGGACAAGTCTTCAATCTCATATTCTTCTTCACTATCTGCCGTTTCTTCACTTTTGTTCTCTTCTGTCTTATCATCTAACAACAACATGTAACAAGTTAGAAATTGAACTTACATATAAATCCAAATCATTTTATTTTAAATAACGATAACTTAAAAACAGATTAAAAAAGTATTTATCGGATTTAACAGATGCTATTTTATAAACATTTTCAAATACCCTCTGCAGTTTCCACAGGCGTTGCCAATTCTGCTGCACCGGCAGCGTTACTTTTCACGAGATAAACTCTGTAAAAATAATTTCGCCAAAACTCCTCTTCTTTTATTCTAAAAAAAAATAAACACTGCATGCGGTAAATAAACACTAGAAAAAGCCTAAAACTGTACTTTCTTGGCACCAAACGAAAGCGTATCTTCTCCAAATTTGGATCCGCTTTAAGAGCAGCTTCCGCTTGCGATACATAGGAATCAAAATCAAATGAGAATTCTGTGCCAGCAGGAGGTGCACGCAAAAACGCTTCTTCATCCAACGACAATGACATTATTTGCTTTTTCACCAAAAACTCATTTTCAAGACCATCCCAAAATGAAACTGCTGCACTGTCTGTATTTTCCTGATTTCGCATGCCAAAACTCTCTGCCTAAAAAAACAAAATACACAAGTAAACCATTTTCACTTAAAAAATAAGATATTAATAGTAATTATTTAATGAAAGAATTCTGCACCTTTCGTTTCAAAATATTTTCAACTTCATTGCCACTGGTGACCAAAAACTTCTTCGCTTCACTCAGCACATTCCCTATAATGGATAATTTCACATGTTTAAAAAAAAAAATTACTCACCTTACAACTTACAAACATCAATCTTTTTGGTTTCTTTAACTGAATTTCCTTCACTTCCAACAGATTCACTGCTTTCAGTACCACTAGCTTCATTCACCGTTGCTTTCATCCAGTTACCAGAGAGCCAGCGATTAAGCATGTTCAAACAAACTGAAAGAGATAGCAGAGAAAATCAAAAAACGGATGATCACTGATAAAGAATGAAAGTTTAAATTTAGTCATATTGAAAAAATTCTAAGAAGAAGAAAAGAAAAGATCGTTTTTTTCGAAGAAAAAGAATATTAACATTTGCACGCAAAAATTGAAACAGAGAAGTAATAATAAAATTTAATAAATTTGTGCATTATTAAACGTACTAAAATTATTGAGAAAAAGAAAAGAACTGTAAAAGAGCAAAAAGGAAATCACACTTCAAACTCAAACATAATCTTGAGCAACAACAACGGCCACATCCTACTGTAATTTAATAAAACTTAGGATTTTGTTAAATTTTTTCCAATATTCGAATAAATTTAACAGTTAATTTTGTTTTATAAATTTAATAAACATTCCATTTTATACAATTAAATTTATTTATGATGAGCTGAGCTAATGCAATGCAATTATGAAAATGAATGAAATGTAAATATAGTTGTTTGTGAACAAAGCAAATTATTTTAGAAAGATAGACATAAAAAATTTGTGTCATTCTAAGTAAACTCAAATAAATGAGATAATATGAATGGAATGTAATTTAAAGTTCTTTTTTTAATTGAAAGCGATTTTCTTCATGCTCGGTTTATATTTTTGACAGCGCAGTTGCATGTAAATCTGGTAAATGACTGTCAATCACTAATGTCAGCACCTTTGGATGAACCAATTTCTGCTTTCCCGAACCGATTTCTGAACTTTCTAGTTGGAAAAATGCACCAAAATCGTGGAATACTTTATCATACAAAAGTTCTTTGATTTGGGCGTTTCAAAATTGTTCGGACCTTCTTATTCATTAGTCAAATGATAGATACACTGCTGACAAATGATTTGCAGAACAATTTTTCATGTCACAGCTTTTTCGTCAACCTAAACGGCCGGCACCTTTTACATTAGTCTATTTTTTGACATCAAATTTAAATATCATTTTTGATACGTTCAGAAACTTCTATATTACCGTTATCCATTTTTAATTTAAAAACAGCAGTTGTTTTTTAATATTTTGTACTCTAAATTATGGATTACTGTAATTTACTATTGTTGCTCGTTTCGTTTGGTAATTTTTATATCTATGTTACGTGTTTAATGTTTCAGTTTTTGCATTGACTCTTGTTGCATTAATAAGATTTTTTCGTATCCCATTATTGGCAATATTAAATTTGTACAAAAATCTTACCTGAATTTCTGTAATGTTACAAAATTCACTTTGTTTTTTCGCCAAACTGTTGTACGCAGGTTATGAATAAAAACGCAACTGTGCATATAATTGTTCAACAAAGTATCATTAGTTGAAAATTTTTTACTATAAAAGTTTTATTTTCAATCATCAAATGCATTATTTGAATGTAAATCACCAAGCGCTGCAAAGCATTATTATTTTGAAAAGGTTTTCATTATTTGCTTAATATTTGTTTTCATAAACAATTAAATAACTCAATAAATCAATAAACGCATATGTATATATACATTATCATTTGAAAAGAATTTTTAATTCAAAATGAATGAAAAAAGACACCGTATCAAACAAAAATGCAAACAAGAAAAACGCCGGCATCAATTAGTAGCAAAAATGGTTTTTGATCATGCAGTGTTTCCAAGTTATAATATATGGAATCTGTTGATGCTCTTTTGCCTATATAGAAGTGGAATTGGTAATTTGGATATTCATGATAAACAACACACACCAAGCGAAGAAAGTCATCACATTTCATGTTAAGACGTGATATTTTTCTTCACCAAATGATGAAAGCAAGCTCAGCAAAAAATTAGCTTAATAAGCATTAGCACTGTTAAAATATAATTTCGTTGTTAACAGCAAATGGTATTCAAAAGAAAAAAAAACAAGAGGAAAAACAGGAAAAATAAATTCAATTATCAATAAGAAAGCATTCAAAATTCAACTATTAAAAAAGCATGGACTAATATTTGGCACTCGTCGTACCTGTTAACAAGCCTAAACTGCATACGTGTGTATTTATGGATGGAAGGACGGATGGATGGATGGATGAATGGATGGACGGTTAGATGGACGCATTTATGCATGTTTGTACGTACGTATGTATGTAGTAGGCATATTCAAAAAGAACAGTTCACCTGGGTGACAAGCTTATGAGCTGTAGCTGAATATACAAACAAAAGTTCAACTACAATGCAACGAGAGAAAATTAGTGATAAATCAAAAATTATTACACAGACAAAGACAATAAACAGCAAGGCAACGTTCAGAAGCAATGCTGTTAAAACAACAAATGGAAACCCAGCAGAAAAAAGGACAAGGCGATATACACTCCACCTGGGAAAAGTTTTAAAGTAGTATGCAATGAAAAACAAAAAAAAAATTTTTTTTTTTCAGAACTGCAGTCGAAGAATAACGCAAGACGAGACAAAATTTATTAGTCTACATGTGAGCCATATGCTGTTGACGATTAGAGTAAGCCACACTACGACGGTTAGTGTTCCGTATCTTGAAAAAGAGAACATACATTAGTATGAAAGAGTAGAAACAATTAGTGTAATAGAATAAAGTTAGAAAGGAAAAATAACAACATATTTTAGCAATGCTTTATTAGAAATGATAAAACAAACAGCACCCTTTTTCAGCATCATTTCAAAAAAATAAAATATCGATAAAGTTTTACTTATTATTGAAAATTTAAATGAAACACTAAATCCGAAATGCGACAATTTTGTTTGTGTTCAAAAGTGTAGAAAATATGGGAAAAATTTAGTCCTATGATATTTAAAAGTTCTCACTGCTCCAGTTAAATAGAACTCTCTTTATGCACAAATTACCATATCCTATTATTTTATTACGCATCGTACGTTGAAAATAGCACATTAAAATGATAATAATTAAGTTTAAATTTCAGAAAAGTCCAAAATGTAATTGTTTTCATAAAGTGAATCCTGTAATATAAAGTTGATAATGTTTTTACTGCGCAAGAATTGTTGGACAAATTTTAACCGAAGCAACATAGATATATTATATTACCAACCTCACCTTTTCAAGCTGAGGGTGAATTCAGCGAAGATCGCTTGTACGGATGATCCCTCACCAGCCCAGCGCTTCTTCGGTGATTCAAAATTACCCCTGCATAAGAAAATTGATAATACACAATTATATATTTTCCAGAAAGCAACAAACAAACAAACAAGCAAGCAAGCAAACAAACAAATAAACAAACTGAATAACTAATCCGCAAACGTTGAATATGTGTGAATCACTATTATTTATGCGCATGCATTGAAAAAAAAACTGAAAATTGAAACACATATAAAAGAACAATTCAAAAATCACTTTTATCGGTAAAGCTGCATAATTTCATTCTCCAAATGAGAATGATCTACAAAAAGAAAATCTACAAAAAAACAAAAAAAAGAAAACAAACAAAAAAACGAAACACAATGATGATGATTGGAATGTAATTTCTGTATGAATGAAGAAACAGAAAAAAAAATCAATTTCACGTAAAGTTCACGTACTGAAGCTGCTTGTGTCCACAGTTTAAGCGAACAAGCAGAAACAATAGAAAAAGAAAAAAAGAAATGCGACTTTGAAAAAGTATCATTCATAAAACCTGAAAATCAAGTGCTCAACCATTTCACATTACAAGTATAATGTGCTGCTGTACAAGCTATAAGCACTGGAGGACGGACAACATTGAATTTGAGCATTTCAACAAAATGTTCACAGAAATGAATTTTTCTCAAAAATACTGTAACAAAGAGGAAAAAAAAAATAAAATAAATAAACTTCGGAATCTCTTCACAGTCGATGTTCATATAAATCAATCAATTGTGAAAAAAATTGCAATAAGCACTGAACAAAAAAAAAATAATAATAAATAAAATATACAGCTATACACAAGCTACTACTACAATGTTCAATCCTTTTTATTATGCTAGCAACTGACCAGGTGGATATTCAAATGCTTGAAAATCGGTTGAAAATAGTGGCGATGCCAGAGCCGTCGCATATTGATAAGCAGCAGCTGCAGCAAGAGACGGATCAACTGGACTAAAATAATAAAAAAGAAAAAACATTTGTGCAATAATAAATCAAGCATACTGTAAGACTTGAACTTGAACACTCAAACAGCTAGCTATTAACAGAAAGAAGTAACTTATTTTTTTCTTTTTACAACAATTCTACTTCAAATTACTGGAAATTAATTCCAAGCAAAGTATAACATAATTTCATTTATAGTACTGGTAATTGATACTGTATTCCATTTTTATATTAGAAAATTATCAACAAATGTTCCCTAAATGTCACTAAACAACAGTACAACAACAATAGATGTAAAACTAGAATTCAAATACATTAAAATTATACAATTAAATTTAATTATAATGCACTGAAAGTGCAATTGTATAAGAAATTACTATTTGGAAAATGAAGAATAAAAAAAAAACTCTTATTTAATGAGATCGTAAAATGTAGAGTTATTTCAATAAAACAAACGTTATTGTAGAAAAATATTTCCACAACACAATATACAAATAGAATATGTTTGTTGAAATTTTTATAAGGGGAAAAAAAAATTAAAAACACACTTATACAGCAAACCAGTCGATGCACCAGAAACGTCCGGAGCAGCAGAATTGGCAAGCAATGCAGATACTGATGCTAATTGTCCAGGAGCTCCGGTTGCACCTAATCGAGGAGGTGAAAGAATAATTGGTGCGCCGAGTGTTGATGTACGCAACGATGAAGACAATCCCAATGGATTCAAAATTCGAGGAAGTTCTAAAAATGAGGAAAAATTAAAAACTTTTTCGTAAATGCTACCAACACTTACAGAATGCCTGCAATTCTATATTAAAATTATCAATTTTCACTGCAAAGTTCACTTCATTTAAGTATAATTAATTATTTTATATTCTATGTTATTAATTTTATACCAACATACAACATACAAACAACAAACATAAAGCATTCTAAATAAATAAATGATCATGCAAGGCTATAATAATAATAATTATTATTATTATTGCTTAAAGTACAAATAAATGGTACTGCTGAAATGAACAGCTGAAAATATGGAAATTTTTAGAAATGATGCAAATATAAATTTAAATTAAATAAATAAAAGAATAATTTACGTAGTGCGTTCTTGCTTTGATTAGTCGGACGATATGTTCCATTGATAATTGCAAGTTCCATTAATTGCTTACGCTTCAATTCGTCTTCACCTTCAGGCTAAAACATTCAACGTTATCAGGACTTGGGGTAAAGGGGTTGGAGAAAGAAAAAAAAATATTTGTTTTCATCATTCAATTTTAGAGCATATAAAATAAAACATCAACAACTTGAAGAAATTAACATTATTAATACATAATTTAAAAAAAATACAAAAATTATATTAATTATCTCGACATTGATCAAAGAGATTAATATTTTCATTTACGTTGAACAAAATATGCATATATAGTACACATGTGAATTGTTTTTTTGTAAAATTTGTTGTTTGTGAAATTTTTATCAAAAATGTTTGCATATTATCTGTGCAAATGGGGAAAATGAATATGACCTGAAAGTTGCACATGTCAAAGCAAGGAAATGATGATCAGCAACAGTAACCGGTTAACATGTTTGACCAATCAATCTGACAAACAAGTCAAAAGTAACTTGATTTTCCATTATAGACTATTTATCACAGGTCATCATTGGTGAATTCGAAATATTCCACCGTCAGATTGTATCTTGTGATTTCTTCAACGGCACAACAGAATTTCATGCCAATAAATTAATCTTTGCCAACGTGACAAAGAAGAATTCGAATATTATATTTTCATTGACAATCAGAATAAAATCTACCAGTATAAACTGTAAACACTTAATCCAATTCATCAATAAATTAATTCAATAACATCATCATATTCGTATTTTGAATTTTGACATTTCTGTTGAAAATTATTTCAACAGCTCAATTTGAAATTCAACTGCAACGCATATATATTTGATGCATGAATATAACTTGCATATTCATTTTGAGAACATCAACTGAGAAAAAGAAATAATAATGTCAGTAAAATCAAAATAACTGAAATTTAAAAAAAAAAGATAATTTTCACTAACAACAACGTCTATGAAATCATTTCTCATGTATAAAAAAAATTGTACGTGAATTTTTCTTACTATATGATGCATAAGTAAAACCTTTTGTAAAAAATAATAATTTACGTTTTATTGTTCTTAAAAGATTGCATGAAAAATCATCAACGAATAAACCGAATAAAGCTTTTCTTTTTGCCATCGGATGCAACAATGAAAAGTATATGAGGTGTGCTTAAAAGAACATTTCAGTTGAAAAGAATGCGTGGAAAAACTTTTGCTGAAGCTTCAAAGTAAATATTGACAACAATCTCTACTTTTAATGCAGCCAGTTTGATATTGTTGCTCTTCTTGAAACTGTTAATTTAAATACAGGGCACTTTACACAGCAAAAGCTTTGTAGAAAGTTGAATGTGTTTAATAATAATCGTTTAATATGAATTAAAATGAAAAACTGTCATTGCAATATATAGTTATAAGCTGAACAACAATATTATGAACTTTTCAACGTTGCTCGAATCAAAACACGTGTTTAATATAAATTAATAATCATGCCCATAAGAGGAAAGATTTTCAATTTGCTTTATGAAGTTGAGTAGATTTTGTTTTGCCGTTCGCAATATTCGTTCTGAACGCAATTAATACTGCTGCTGCTGCTGCTGCTGCTGTTGCTGCTGCTTTTGCTACAACAACAACAACAACTACTACTACTACTACTATGCTTCAGACTGGCTGTTTCTGTTCTCTTTGTTTTTCAAAAAGCAGCAGCATTTGATCACTGCTTTGAAAAAGTTAGCTGTCAAAAAAGCTTTCCAAGCAAACATTCTTCTGCTTCTATCATTTATCTATTCTCATTTGAAAGTTAATTACCATTGTGGTTGCTGTTTCTATCGCATCTCTTGTTCAATGAAAGTTTCAAATTCTCAGATAAACATTAAACAAGTGCACCTCCAACAGATATATATATATATATGTTATGTTCGAAAAAATTACAAATATACATACATATGTATATGTTTGTGTGTGTGTGCATGTGTAAAGTGGATAAGTTTAATCATATAACCATGCTTTACATATATCCGCGTCGAATTTACAGTTTAAACAGCTTTTCCACATGTGCATTTGTCTTATTATCATGAAAAGCAGTCTGGTTGTTACTTTTCTTTTTTTTGTTAACTTACACAGCTGCAAAATCCAAGCTTATCAGAGAAAAGTTCAACAAATTTTGAAACACATATTTTCACTAAAGCGGAAATAAGAATTATACACACACACACACACACACACACATGAATATTTTCTTTCAACACTTTATCCCTGAACATATTTTGTTTGTTAATAAAGTTTAGCAAAAGCACATATTTTCCACAATTTTCTTGGTGTTGTGTGATAAAATTAATATAAATATTTTTTTCTAGATGTCTTAAAATTTGAAAAATTGAAAACATGAAAATTGAAAGATGTAGAGAAGTAGAAAGGTGCGTCGGCGTAAACCAGTTTAAATGTGACGCATAACTTTCCAGCTTGATTGATGTCTAATAATGAAGGCCAAGAAGCTAATAATTGCTCATAGGTGGAATCGACATGCAAACCTCGATCAACCTCGATCTCAAATGATAAGAAATTAGAGAAGAATACTTACTATTAGAAAGCTTATTATTATTATTATTAACTCTCTCCCTATGTGAAAAAAATAAATAAATTAATAAAAAATACTTCAGTTTTAATAAAAGGTAGAAAACGCGCCTGCTGCCTTCAAAGCAGACGGCTGTTGCCATGGAAAAAGTCAAAGATGCGCTATTGCAAGCAGAAAAACATACCAGCAGAAGCTTTAAAAATTTGGGACAGTTGCCATGAAAATTGGCCAGCAAAAGCTGCTAAACAACTGACTCAACTTAGCTGCAGGCAAAGAAAAGATTTGTCACTTTGATTGTTCCTAATGTTGTTCAAAGAATATTTCCTCTTTGACATGACCTGACAATGAGCCCATCCATCACTGATGTACAGAATCTGCTCTCTCAGCAATAACTAAACTATTAACTACTTCTGCATTCTAAGTTTTCTGTGTTCGTGATTTTCAAAAAATAATAACCAAATTATGAAAATATACCAACAATTCATATATATATATATATATGCTGATGAGAAATTTAATACCTTACTTGCATGTTTAATTGAGTTATTATATAAATAAACAACAAAAAGCATAATTACCGCTGGTACAAGCAACTTTTGAACTTCTTCAACGGCTCGTTTCATTTTAATTTTTGCTCGGTTTTCTGTATCTTCACATTGAATCAACACGTGCAGTTCATCATTCAAATGTTCCCAATTTGGTTTACCACGATTCTGATCTTCCTGAATAACAGAAAAGAACATTCAAAAAAATAATCTTCATTTTTTAAATAAAATATCAACTCGACGATTATTACCTTTTTCTTGTCACGCATGGAACCCTTCCCACGAACCATGATTTTACATCCACTGTCTTGCTCCAGTTGTTTCGCTGTCATACCTCGTGGACCCAAAATTCGGCCAACAAAATTAAACTACATAACAAGCAAACAATTATTACAGTTATCAGTGTAAAGCATGCTGCAATATTATACATCCGGATATTCTTGAACTGGGACGTAAACCTTTTCTTGAAGTGTTACCGTAGGACCAACCGCTTCAGGCAACACAAGAGACTCACGTTTTGAATCCACCGAAAACAGCGATGCACGGACTTTGTTGATCTCTAATTCACATGAAAGCACATTACATTCGTATTAAAAACAAACAAACAAACAAACAAACAAACCTTCATCAACAAGACGATCAACATGAGCGAAAATGTGAGAAAAAGCTACCAGTTGTTTTTTATCTTTAAGAAGCTGCGCAAGATATTCAACCGTGTGAGCTGGTTGTGACGCAGGTGAAGAAGTAAACTGGCATTCGTTGTTTATAAATAATGCATTTGAAGCTGGATCACCAGTGCTTACGCCTGACAGATCATAAGAATCCAGACTGCCATTTTCACCCATTGCTCTTACTGATTAGCGGTATCTGAGATAGTAAATGCAAAAAGGTAAAATTAAATCGAACAATTATTGTTCCAATTGTTGTGCGTAGTAAAGTGATAGCCGACTATGCTTGAACACGATCAAAAGTTCATGAAACGGAGGATGAGAATAATTTTCAAACAATCGCAAGAATATAATGATCAACTGCAAGCCACTGGAACACTAACACTGCGCTATTTATGCGTAGCTGGCTGACCTTAAAGCATGTCGTGTGAACTTGACGCGCGCTGGGCATAAAGCAAGTTGCACAGTAAGAAAACAAACCTTCTTATTTTTAAATTTATTAGCGCAACTATTATAATACGCCTCATTTTACTCAACTGTATGAATAAAATGTTTTGCATACGAATAGAAATTTACATTTTATCAAATTATAATAACATAGATAAAGATGATTTTCCTATTCTTTTTTCTTTAAAAAAAAACTTAATTTAATTTTAAACTATACACGCACAGTAGAAAACATTTGTAACAACAATACTTACTCCAAAGAATAATTTCATGTTTTATGAAATATGTTGTTTTTTAAATAAAATTTGATGAGAATATCTAACGAAAAATAATGCCAAAGCAAACATGCATAATGTTAGCACGATGTATTAAAAGCAACAGAAAAAGTTGAAATGTGAAGCAATTAAATATTCAGTTTGTCTCATTAGTCCACTGATGCTTCTGAAGTGTTTTTCAGGCCAAGAAATGTTTAATGTCATAATGGATTATTTCGTTTGACACGTATCTCTCTGTTAATATGTCAACGATATGCCACGTATTTCCGTAATACCTGTAATTGTTTTTACATTTGCAGTTCATTCAGTTGTGAGACAAATTTTTGTTTTTGAGAAAATTAATTAATTAACTAATCAATTAATTAAGAGAAATATAAAATGGAAGATATTTATAGCAATATAATTAAATGATATAAGTCACGTCCATTAATAAACTTAAAGTTGTTGCGGAACTAAAACTCTCGGCAGCATTTGCATCACCGAACACTCTTTAAAAAAGTAGTACACTTGCGCAGTGATTGCTGTGCACACAAGAATATGAGAGCCTTCAATCGCTTATTATACAACATTTTAAATCATCTTCAATTAAACTATATTTTAACTTAATTAATCAATCTTAACATAACACTATATGAACATAAATTGACTAGTTAATCAAAATCGAATTACAATGGTAAATTTGAATTTGTAAACGTAAAATTCGTTTTTCCATGAACACTTTAGTCGAAATCGTTACCCAATCACCGTCACCGTTAAAAAGAATAAAGAATGATAAAAATATGAAAATGTCAAATGAATATCTTTCACAAATTACTTGACAAAGAGAATGCAATCTCACAATTCATCAAAATTCCCTATTCACTGAGGCAGTTAAAAAAATTTATTCCATTTACCCAATTTTAATAAAATGTATGCATAAAGAAAAGATGTATTAAAAAATTTATTTTATAATTTGGTGCTATTTTGAGTTTTCAATGAACAGTTGAACAACAAATTTTAGCCAAATGTTTGATTTTAGTACTCAGTATCGGACAACTTTAGAGAAAAACTTAATTTTCAAAAAAATACACCATTTTCCAATCACTTAAATAAAAAAAAATAATACATTTATAACGTCAAAAATAATTAATACTTCATTTTCAGATTAATATATGAAATGTACAGTAGAATAAATAAAGAAACAATAGTCACTTATTATAAATGTAATAAATAAACAGAATACAAACTGGAATTTTTTTTGGCCTGTTGAAGAAACTGATGAAGACAGCAGCAATGAAACTAGCAAGAGATAAGCTGGAGCGGCTGCTTTCAAGCGCTTTATTTGATTGCACTGGGATAATAGGTTGAAAATTGTTTGGTTTGCGCAAGTTATTTATGCAAATTTTTACTACACCACCAAGGGCGAGTAAAAAGCCAACATTAAGACTATTTTATTTAAAGCGGGCATTCGATCAAAGCGGTTTTGCATAGTGTAACTAAAGCCTCAATAACCTTAGTATTATGTTCTTTGCTTAAGTAAATAATTCATCATTAAAATGCTAAAATTACACAGAATGATTCAGAAAAGCTAATTTCATTTTTCTTACCATATGAAAGCTTCGATAGCTTCTTTCTCAAGCTACGGTAGTGTGAAAGCTGAACAAAGCGGTCCAGGCGTTGAAAGTAGTTACAGCGCTGTTTTTCTTTTCATGTGCTTTGCTACTAGATCAATTTCTTTTTCTTTTTTTTCCTCATGTTGTGGCTTTCTTCATTGGGCAATATTAACTGGATAGAAACTAGAATAAAAATTCAATTTGAATAAAATTATTTAAAATATGCATGCACTACATTTTACCAAAAATTTATTCCATTTAAAACCATTCACTATTTTGCTTTTTTACGAAAAAAACAGTCCTCTATTCCATAAAAAGTGTTTTTTAATGACAAACGAATGTGATAAAATGAGAATACTGCTTGTCATTTCAACCAGTTTTGATAATTGAGTTTTCATTGTGCCAAATTGATAAGTTTTACAATAATCCCAAAAGCAAGTGATTTATTTTTATAAAATTATATTTTAATAATTCAATCGTAACCATATAACGTCAAATATAAAAAATTATCACATTCATTAAGCAAATGAATGCATGAAAACATGTGCCGTGATATTTTTTTGAATATACACAAGTTCGATTAAGCGATTAAGTGTTGGAAATCTTTCCTGGACAATGTAAAAGAATAGTATAATAATTCAAACATTCAACGTAAATTTAAAATGGTAAAGAAACGAAAGAAAAGCATTTAAAACCATAACAGTGTTAATTAATAATAATAAGGTAAAGCAGGTGCCATCATTAAAAATAATTATTAATTATATATTATATTACGTAATAAATGGTAAAAATACATATAGTAAACATTTTGTTATTACTATACCATTATTGCATACTGTACAATTTTTGGAAGGTACTTTTTGATGTATCTATGATTAATGAATAATTTTGAGAACTTATGTTATCTTTAAATATAATACCTATTAATATTTTTTTTAGAATTTTCACTACTTGGAATATAGGAAATTTTTACAATTTTTTTAAATTATATCTACAGAAAAAATTAACTTACGACGGATCATTTAAATCAGTTTTTATTAGAGGTTAGGCACAAGAAACCAGTTTTGGAAAATTTGTTTGCACAACTTTTAACGCACTGTTTTATTTTTTCCACCTGAACAGAGGAAAATATTCATGTTTATGATTTGATATGGCTTTATAATAGTACTGTATTTGTACTATAATATATTTAAGTATAAATTATTTTCAAAATGAATTTTTGTAGTATTTTATTGCATTTTTGTATTTAGTAAATTTTTTTTTACTGATACAATAAAAATTCATTTTTATTAAAATTCATTTTATTAGAATGAGCAAGAGATTTAAACTTTGCATTTATGTTCACATCAGATGCGAAGAAGAAGAACCATTATAATAAACTTTAAGCGTTTTTGGAATTAAATGATAAATTATTTGCATAAAATATTGCAGAACGTTGCAATTCAGAAATATTGTGATGCAGTTATCTAACAAATTGTGCCGCAAAATGTATAGATAACAATGCAAATTATTGCATTCCATTATGCTTTGTTCAATAAAGATTGTTTTCCCAATACCTCATTAATTAAAATCATTGTGGTTTTCAAATTAAAATGGCTGAACATTCAAATTTAAATTTAATTAGTACAAATTACTAATATATCAAAAGTTTATTAAAATTTAATTCTTTTGAAGGCATGTTTACATTGTACTGCTTCTTTAACTATTAAATTTAATGTGATAACATCTTACACTTGAACTATTTGAGTAATTTGAAATAATTCATCAAACTAAACAAAATTTAGCAATTTTTTTAAAGTGGTATTTTTTTAAATTTTGAAATTGTTGAGGCATTTATTATGCAATAATTTGTAATACAGCTATCAGAAATGAAAATGAAATTCGATTTTTTCTTAAACTTGGTTAAACTTATAGACCGGCTTACTTTGCGATAAATTTTCTGAATGAATCTTTTGTATTTTTCTTGTTAAGCGTGTGTTTTATTCAATGCCTCATTTGATGCAAAGTCGAGTTTGAGATTTCAGATTGCTGATGTCTCCATAGACACAGCATGTCACAACTTAAGCCAACTTGTTAATAGTGAATAATAGTCAGCAAGTTTTAGTAAATGGGCTTAGAAAAGCAGTGTACCATGATGGTTTGTGTTCAGATGCCTGGCAATGGCATGAAATTCATTTAGTATTTATTCGCTTAATTTAAGGATTTACCTGTTCTTTCATTGTAAAGCAAGCACGCGTTACAACACATTACTCTTTCATTTCTTCCCATCTTTAAAGACGTTCTATGCAGTTGAAAATAATGGTTGTATACGTAATAATGTTTAATTACTAGTAATTACTTGCAAAGATCTCTTATTTGACAGGTATTGCATTTAAGCTGATATAGAACCTTGCTTAAAATGAAATCTAGCAACATGATACAATGTGCTTGTCCAGTTGCTTTGTTGATAATTTATTGCTATTGTTTCTATTGTTAAATTCGTGTGGGGTTGGGTAAGGAGAGAATATTAAATATTATAGACATAATGCCGTTTCAAATCTATTTAACTTATATGTCCATTATGAGACTTTAGGTAACAATTGTTTAAAAACGAAGTCTAAAATGTATTTTAAGCATTTTAAAAATATTTTTTTGCATTTTCAGACAAGGCATCGTTTCATTTATTTATAATGCCATATATATTTTGAAGTCAGATACAATCCATTTGTTCTTGAGAGTTGTATTCACCTGCAACGCAGCAGACTAAATTTCATCAACTAAAAGTTTTATTAAACTTGAAGTTAGGTAAGTTGTGTTAATTTCAAAATACTTTAAATACTTTTTTCCATCAGGACAATATATTTCTTGCGAAATGATGACTTGGAAACTTACTGATGAACTCTTGCAATATTTGTTTTCAGAATACATTAATAGTGCTTCATGCTATCGATGTAATCATCCATTCACTTCTATTTCTAAAGCTAAATTCTAACTTTACCAAATATTATTAGCTGAAAATATATTCTTGTTTTCTTTTGAAATCAAAATCCTGCGCCTTTTGATCTATGTTTATAGTAGTGGCCAAGGTTAAAGGATTGGAGATTGAATTTAGATTAAATTAGAATGCTAATATACAATGTAGCATTATTGTTACATAAGTCGACTCCATGTCGCTGCCGCGCTTTCTAGCCTCCTTTTGAAAACTTAATTTGCCTAATGGCCTGAAATGAACTCCAGTCGTGAGATCACATAACCAACGATAGTCATTGTTTCCGGGTGTTCGAAAATGTATTTTTTTAATATGAATGTTGATCAGAACATATGAATAAGTATTGGAGAAAATATTCAGCTTCATTTATGCAGTTGTAACAACAAAATTATATTGCAATGAAATTTTAATTCTGATCATTGCGAATGTGATCAGTGTGTGTTTGTGTGAAATTGAGCACAGTGAACCTAATTCGATTGTTCAGCTAAACAGATTAAGCTTTGGTCAAAGCGACGATCGATCAGATTAAATAATCACTGGTATCAAATGCCTTCCAATCACACGTGCATCATTTCCCAGCCTGACAACTACAAGCAGTCCTATGACAAACACGAATGAACATTGTCACCGTAATCCAATTCTACAGTACGCATCTGACTGATGCAGCTTGTGTTCGCTAGGGTTTGGTTTTGAAAATAGACTGTCCAATCGAACATTGCTTTTACGTCAATTGTTCGATCAGCAGTCCAAAATGCGGACAGACGGGCTCCAAAGTTGAATTGGTCTCCATTAATATGTCAAGCTTGGTGAAATCAAAAGAAATCATGTTGACAAGTCTTATTTAGATTCATGTTTGGACACGATTTAATTGACACTGCCGCAAATTGGTCCGGACATGGAAAATGTCATACGGTTGCTAAAGTTCATCCGTGGACAAGGGAAGTAAATTTTTTGCCAAGGCCCATTTCTGTCATTTGTTCAATCAGCAGAACCAGCGATCTTATCAAGAAACATATTGAAACATCACTTCAGATCAAGATAAGATCCACGATAGCATCTGGCGGCATGGCCACTTTGGACAATGGTTAATGTTGTTCACGCACTGGCGGCCCGTTTTCTTTCTTTTCTATTACCAATTGTTTTCAACAAATCGCTCTTATGTTCACCTTTTCAAATGCTCCTCTTTTAACTCTAATTGCTTTTTAATTTTACTAATACAACCATCTGTATTTATCTGATTTTGGTGAAAAAATGAATGAAGCAAGGTCTTTGAAGCAAAACCAGCTTTAGTAGCTTTAGGTCAACGTACAACATTGGCTTCACAGATATCTAGAGCACAATATTATAGAAAATCTGTTTATCTGCTCTGCATAGTAGATTAAACAAGATAAAGTGTTGTGAACAGCACAATGAACAGCAAATAGCTAACTGAAAGTTGAACAGAGGACATGAGAAAAACAACTGACATACCTGCTGATTACTTCCGCTTGGAAAATTGATTGCACACTGCGATTAGCGTGGGAAGATGTGTTCGGCCTGTTCTACTGTTTTTTCAATGAAATCCATTTATTGTTAACGTAGTTTTCAGAAATTACCAAAGAATTGTAAAAGTGATAATCCGTAAACATTTGCACATATGGCGGAGCTTTTCAAATGAATGCACTTTAAAAATATTTCACTTTCGCAGATTAATATATAAATTTAAATAGTGTCAACAGTTGAGAAATTGATCTTGCTTAAAAAGTTGGCTTCTTCTTTTCAATAATACAAATGGTGTTCTAGCAAGCAGTTTAACTAGTGAAAAAGAAGTTTATCTCAAAAAATATGAAATATCATTTTATCTATGTTCACGTATAATAAAGTTCAAATAGTAAAATATGATATGCAGTTATTGTTCTTTAGGGCAAAGTAGAATACTGTAAAAGTTTCACTGTCTAATTTTTATTGCATTTCAAGTTGAGCACACCTGAATAAATGATAAGTACCAGAAATATATTATTACCATAATATGAATGATTTAATAGTCTCAGTTTCCAGCATTGAAAATGTTATAATATGAAATAATAGTTGGCTTGTTCTTAGTTGGAAAGAAATATTAACACATTCCCAATGCAAAAAAGAGGAAGAAAGTAAATACATTGAAAAAAAGCATTTTCGAAAAAAGATAAACGATTGTTTTTATTTTTGTCACAAAGCCAATAATGATTTGAAATAGACTATAAATTTCATTTAACATCGCATTCATTTATTTTATAAGAAAAGTTTCATGCAAAATCAATGGTAATAACAAATGACTGAAAGGCAATTTACAGTGATTTGATTTGCTTATAAGGTAAGCAATTTAATAGTTGGTTATTTTCAGTAAATGTTTTTTAAATTTATTCAAATAAGCCTTTAAAACATAAATGTCACATTTGTCTGGTCATTTATAAATGTGAATTGTGCTTTTTAGATTGTAAGGGAAAATAAGCGTTTTTTAAATAAAAGACTGCACTGAAGTGTGTGCGTATGAAAGATTTGAACTGATCGTTAACAAAATTGATTCAATATAAATTCGCATTTCAAGTAGAAAGGTAATCGAACAATGCTCTCACAAAAAAAAAATTCAAAATAAATGATCATTTATTTCTATTATTGTAATGTATTAGTAGTAGCCTAATATATGAACATGTTTGCTTGTTTTGATTTTTTAAGAATGAAAAGACACTTTGCCTTAAACACTATTGAAAACAAATCAAAATGTAAAAACAAATACTTCTGATAATATAAATTTAAAAAAAATATTAAATTTCTTTTTAAACAAACTGCTAATTTTACACTGCGTTATAAGCAAAATTTAGATGTGCTGTAATAAAACAATATCAATCGATCAAATGTGCCAAGTTATGCAAATCAACTTTGCAATTTCATTAATGTTATTTTCCATAGGTAAAGCTTCTGCAATTGTAAGCTTCTGCAGTTTTCAATGGAATGTTTAGAGTAAGAAAAATAAGCAACGTTAAATGAATAACTAAAGAAGAATACAAGTGCAAGCTTATGGGGGGAAGTGACTACAAAGGATGTACTCCTGTTTTTTTTTCTTTTACAAAATTTAATATAAATATTTACTGTTTAAGTTGAACAAACATCTGAACATGATCGTGAATTCATCTATTGCTTGGTTATTCGATAAGCCGGCAGATGTTGGCCAGATGACGCTTGATGAATGAACGCTATTTTGTGACCTTATGTTTGTTCATAGACTGTGTGCTACGTTTCTGAGTAACGTCGAATTTTACTGATCATTTGGTTCATTCTTGAATCACTGAACAGTTCGTTCGATTACGCCATGATGCGTAAAAGCTTGTTCAGAAAAGGAAAAGCCTCACAAATGCATGACCTTACGTTTGGGTTGCTGTTTTCTTTTGCACCAGTAAAATTGACAAACAATCACTGTATTCAACTTGGTCGACCTTCATTTAGCAATCCATCAAAACAGTTGAACAATGGCGCTTTTGTTTAATTCAGAATTCAAACTCTCCGAAATTGGAACATTAGCATTAAATGTCATTCATATTCTTCATTTATCACAATATTCAAATATATAATGTAAAATTTTGTTTTCAAATGAAGTTTTCATCAGACAAAAATAGCATTTATTCCATTAAATAACTTTTAACTTAATGTATTCGATGAAAAAACATCATGCTTGCAAATTTTTGTTTTAAAGAGAAAAGTGTTGAAAATATGTATAAACAAATTTATGAAATAGTTATGCCTGAAGTCTGATGCGTAGGTTATTTTTAAAAAGCAAAGACATGTGTTTTCAACTTGGCATCTGGTCAGCATTACAAGAGTTTCTCGTATCGAGCAATTTGATGTCAGTGATGCAATTTTCTGCAGGAAAAATTTTCAATTTCATTAATATTTGTCAGAGTACAGTAAGATGTGATAGGTAGTGTGCAAATGCATAGATGTTGTTTGTCATGTGGCATAGACGCAGGCACAGCTGTGACGAATAAAGCAGACTAAAAGCTTTCGCCTCTGGTGTTCTTTCTCTGTTCTCTTCAACTTTGTAGGAAGAAAGCTCGTCACCTACTCGGCTTCACGATTATGCGCTCTTCATTCACATTAAGCATGAAAAGCGGATGTCGATAAATCGCGGCCATCATCGCGGAAACGCATTAGCTCTTAGTCAAAGAACCGCATTGTCTATATTCCAGTGACCGTGGGCAAAATCTGGAAAGTGCTACTACGTCTGTTCAAGCTGGCTGTAGCTTTTGTTTTCCACTACAACCAACGTCACCGTTACCAGGGCAAAAAGTTTCATGTTGACTACGATCAATACCGCCTTTGGTTCTAACAGTGCAATTCACAGCAAACCTATTGGGCTGAAAATGTCTGCTTGAAAATATCGAAATGAAAAACTATTTCTGCATGAATGAATGAAATTTTCAAAAATTCCATCCTCTTGTAATAAATGCATTACATTTGCTTCTCAGATTTTCAATGAATGACAAGAGAACAGTGGAAAAAAGAGATAACAAACAGCGACAAAATGAAAAAATGACTTTCACTACTTTTTAATTTCCTCAAAAATTATTCATACTTAAATAGCTAGTTAAAAGTTCAGTTTCACATCAACGCATAATTTCCATTTAGCACTGAAGTCGAACAGAATGCTTTATGTTTTATAAAAACTTTTGTTATCATCAATTGTGAACTTCAAGAGATATTTTTTAAACCAAACTTCATCACAAGAAGGGTAATTCACAAAACATATTGGACCACCGTTTATGTAAAAAATTGGACGCTCTTTTAATGAAATTATAAATATTACTTTTGCAATGAAACATCACTTCTACGCAACATTCTTTATCCTACAAGTTGACAGCATTTCAAAAGCATTTTATGGAACCGTTTTGCAATGCATGCAATAATGTAGATACAGCTCAAAGCAAGCAACCTTATCTCATTCAACAAGAATTCGCAAATCAAAAAATGCATAACAAATAATTAAAATGACATTTTATCTTTTATGAAACTTCAGTTGACAAAGAGACAATCATCAGTTTTGTTACCAATTGCAAGTTCTATTCGAAATAAGCAAAAAGGCAAAATTGAAGCAATATTAAAAAGTTCTAAATCTGAAAAATGTGATTCTTGAAAAAGTTGTTCATATTGCCACAAATTTTATGATTTCAAACCGTAACATGTCAGTTTTCGACATCTACAAATATACATAATGTCATAATTTTAAAACATCTCTTAAAAGATGTTTTCTGTGATGACAATTTTGTAGAAAGTTGCCAAATCAGAGAATTGCAATTGAAATCAAACAAATTAGCAAAGTTACTGTTGATATGAGAACATCAAATCAAGAAATTGAATACATTTACAGAGAAGATATAATAAAAGTTGTTTATCAGATTTTAATTTCCTTTTGCAGAACAACAACACAAGGAATTGATCACTGATTGAAAGCAAGAAGAAGAAGAAGAGCAAGCAAGAGCAATTTCAAAAAAAATGCACAATAAACAACACTTATTTATAGCTTTTTTGTTCTATTTTCTCATTTAAACGAAACAAAAATTTTCCAATAAACGTTCGCATGTTTCCAGCATGAAAGTACATGCATACAAATGTTTCAGTGCAATTGATTAAATATCAAACTATTCTGCAGTGTGTTTTTAATGTCAGCTGTGAGAATTTTCGCTTGTACACATTCAGGATTGGTAACGTGACAGTGATTTGATGGTAGTACTGACAGTGATAACTGAGCACAGCAATCTATTCACAAAACGTCCCCATGGTGCGACTTTTGATTAACGTGAACTCAGAATTGTGAAATCATTGATATTCTAAGGCGGAAGCATGATTTCCAGTGGGGTTAGCGACGCCTTCAATTAGGAAAGGCAGAAGAGAGGCAGAATGCCGTGCTTCTTCAACCAGAGCGCTCAAAAATCGCTCTTGTCGAGAAAGTCTACTGTTACAGGCGTATAATGGATTCGCAGTGCGGTGCGCGATGAGCACACTCGATGAGCCCCCTCTGTTTGCAGTATGTTAATCCGCATTAAATATTTAACTCCACTCTTTATGCCGCACGCACTCAAATCGATTGTGATTCGATCGAACAAGCAGGTTGGTGCTTGTGGCCAGTGAAACGGCCTCTAGTACTGTGTGACTGGTGAATTGTAAACGGAGAAAGATGCTTTTCGAAACAACACACATTGAACAACGGTTTAAAACATGATTCACACGAGGACAAGGGATCACCTTTTCGCTGGATCACTTTTCTCTGATCACTGCGCTCAATTTAGCCTGCGCTGAGTTAGCGGCAAGCTTCAGGTAGATTAGCGTAATAACCTTTGACAGCTTAGCACAACGTTTTCTTAAGCCGACAGCGTGATTAGCAGGCGAACAAGATGAGAACAATGACCTGAGCAATTGCATACAATCTTACAACAAGTCCACTCACAGCGGGTGTCTTCGATTCCAGACAAAAAGTCAGATGAGCATGCTTTGTTCTTCAGTAGCTCGTCTTCAACTGATTTCAGCAATTACAAGTGCCTTCTGCTCAATTTATTTTTCACTGCCACGTGCCGGTCAAAGTAACTCATTTGACCATTACGCAATTGCTGCCGTCAACACGCCTTTCCACCTGCTCATTGAAGATACAAGACAAGAAAAAAAAATTGAGCTCAGCTTGCTTGTCTGATTACAAGATTTCATTCAAAAAAAAAGAAAGAAAGAAAGAAAGATAAAAATGATATCAAATTAATTGCAACGTGAATTTTAAAAAAATACACATATGTAAAGCTGCTTCTGTTTTTTAATCAGCGTTGAGAGAAAAAAAATAAAAATCTGCTAGTGGAAAAGCATCAGCACAAACATAAAGTAATGATATGTGATGTGGTTCAGTGATGTGAAAAAAAGCATCGCAGATGAACTCAAATTTTCGATAAACAAAATTTTTTGATTCATCATTTGATAAAATTGCCGCTAGCAAATGTAAGAAGAAAAAGACTTTTTCATTTCAAATGCTTGAAACATAGCACATAAAACAGAAAGAAAGAAAGAAAAAAAGAAAGAAAGAAAGAAAGAAAGGGCATAGGCGGGTGACTAGAAACCAACTAAAGCAAAAATTGAAATAAAAAGTCAAACATACACAATCACTGGGTACTGTTTTGACGAAATGCTGTGTACCCAACTATTGAGGCTAGTCACTGCAAGATGGGCTAGATAAATCTGATGAAACAAGCTGTGGCGAGATGATACTCAAATCTGGATCCAGTGTTGCATTAAATGCAGCTGAAGATGAGATATAGTTGAGCGGTGGAATTGATGAGTCACCGAAATCATGCATCTGAAAATAGTTTCTTCTATAACTGAAAAGTGAAACCATTTCCCAATTTACAATCAAAAACAGTATAAAGCTTATTTTTTGTAATTTTACCCAACCTGACATGTTCTCTCTACAACATCAGCAATCTGCTTTCTACTGATGAACTGATGAATAAATAAATACGCTTACTTCTCTATTTTGAAAAAGAAACATGAGAACTAAATTAAATATATAGTTGTTTTGAAATATCTGTCTCAGAAATATTTTAAAATAAATAATATGTTAAAAATATGAAAACAACTGTATATACTGTTTGAGTTGTTTTGCAATGAAAACTTTCTGCACAATAAAAGAAAAAAGTAAGAAATTAAATTGCAAATTGAGAATGCTCTTCGATTGAGTAGTAAGCAATAGCAATTTATCACTGTGAATCTGAATCACAACGAATCATTTTATGAATAGGAAAGAATAATTTACATGCGTGCAAGTAAAAAGCTGTCAATAAATAATTCGTTCTCTGATATACAAGAAGACTTTCTGATAAGGAAACTTAGCAACTGAAGAGCATAGTAAGGATGAATGTCTTTGATAATAGTAGTCTACATTCATTTTTTTAAATATATCCACATGAGAAATTTCAATAATAAATAATAAATGAATATATTTCAAAGTTGTCTTTATGAGCGTTATTATTCAGTCTGTATGTTTCATTAGCTCATTAGCTTCGTGTCATTTTAAGTTATGAAAAGTTTCCACTGATAGAGAGAGAGAATAGCAACAAACTGCACCCATTTTACGGAAAACTATTTTCAATGAACAAATACAGCTCTCTGTACCACTCCTTCAAAGCTTGAATGACAATGATGAGTGACCGTGTTGACGGTTAAAGCAGTGAAGTGATTTTCATCACAGTAAAGCACAACACAGTGTTGCATTGTTGCAAAGTTTTAACTTTGACAGTTGCTAAATTTCAAGCATATGGACAAATTACTTATGCCCAGAGAAATGTCAAAATTGTTACAGAGTTGAAAGAAATTTAAGTATGAAGAAAATTTAGTCTGCTTACAAGTTGTTGAAAAGGAGTTTGAGAATCTTGACCAACAGCAGATGTAGTTGGCAAGTCGTCAGGCATAGCCGGCTGATAGTCATGCATAGTACGGCCAGCACTTTTCATCCATACTGCGTTTTGTTGATATTGTTGAACTTCAATAGCTGAAATCATCGGCACGTCATGTCTTGATGGGCTGCTGGCAATCAACGGGCCCACGCCTTGCATTCGGATACCATTCAGCGTTTGATTCTGAAACAATGCACGCACAATCATATCAATTTGAACAGAGTGAAAAAGAGGAGATTTTATAAAAGGAAATGGAATAAAATGAAAGTTTAATAAAGACCGGCTTGATGTGAAATTTTCAGATCTATAGCTTGCATGATGCTTACTGGTTTCCGCCACCAGTTTGTGGTAAAATTTTCACACGTTCAAAAGCCACAGTGCTTGTTACTTTATTCAACTGTGTGTGTGCGTGCGTGGACACTTGCTCCCTAACTTATTACTCGCTGCTCTCTAACTTCAAGCTTCAACTTAGGGGAAATAAAATGAAAAAGCCGGTTGTCTTGAAAATGCTTGTGTATTTATTTACTTATAACACTTGATCAAACGTTGCCACTGTTCCGTGTTTGCTGGACGCTGTTTGATTACGCAAATAGTGTGAAACAGTGAATGCTAACTTCAACAAGTTGTCCATAGTAAAAGAATCATCGTTTGTTGTTTTCATTACACATCATACATATATAATGCTGTTGTCCATTACTGTTTCAGCATCAATTTACGGCAATGAAGGGCATTCTTTATTATAAGCCTTGGTTCATATATAAAATTAGCCTAAGGTATTAAAATTGAATCAATTATTACTTTTGAAATATTCAAATTTTCAGCATATCAAAACATACTATATTAAGCAATAATGCTAATATAAAATGCTGAAACGAGTTTTCCTGATGTAAACATAAAGAATTGAAAAGGTTGTTTATGAAACTCAACTATTGAATACTTCATTGGAATTGTTCAAATAGATTAGAATATGCTTATTAAGAAAAAAAAACAAGTCCTGTCTGTTTAAATATAAAGTTTAAAATCACTATTCAGTGAATTGCTGCTTCTTTTTTGAAAAAAAAATACAACAACTGCATGAAAAATACATTTAGCTATTAATCCGATTTTAACATTGTCTTATAGCAAAGTATTTTACAATTTTTACAGAAAAAAATATGAGAAAAATGCTCAAAATAAAGTAGAATAAAAATTACAATAACACATTTTCTCAAGCAACGTAATGATGCTTTACAACCAGTAATGAACAGTTTTCCTGTTCGAGAAAACTGTTCAACTGAAACAAATACTGTAAAATGTTCTAGATGTGAGCGAATATAGCAAAGTTGATCAAAATACTTTTCAAAAAATCTTTCTGAATTAATAAAATCAGTTCAAATTTTAATTTACAATAATTTTATATAAAATTGCATCCAAACTTGTAATTTCCAACAGCAATGTCCATTGTCATTGTTGAAAATGCACGATATCTTGTGCTTAATTGGATTAGTGAACAGTACTGGGGATTTGTAAAGAGAAATCATCCATTGAACTTTGATTTCAACAGAGAATATGCCCATCTTAATTTATTGTATTATATATATATTTTTTTTTTTTGAACATTTCTTACTTCTATTCTTTGAAAAGAGAAAAAATATACAATTTCTACCCAACTGATGATTGACAGAGTTGAGAAATTGAAGGGGGTGGAGAAATAGTTTCAGAAAATAAATTTCCTCTCACCTTGACATGCTGTTGCTGAATCTGTTTCATGATGAGTTGTTTCTTTTTATCTTTGCAACGTTTGTTCTGGAACCATACTCGAATTACCCTTGGTGAAAGGCCCGTCATTTCGACGAGTTGCTCTTTCATCAAAGCGTCCGGTCTAGGATTGGCTGCATAGCAAGTGCGCAACGTGTGCAGTTGTTTTTCATTGAGCACCGTACGAACGCGAGTTGTTTTTGGCTTTTCCCTTTTGTCCTTTTTCTGTGCAAATGGTTGCTGCCCAACTGAACCGGCCGACACTTGTGGACTTGTTGAAGTTAGTTCTGGTGTACTTTGTCCACAGCCATTGCTGTAAGAACTTCCACTAGTTCCTAAACCCATGTTCAATACCACATTTCCACTTTTGCTAACCGGGCTGTCATCTTGGCCAAGATTACGATAACAAGATGTACTTTCACTGGACAACGGTGACTGTCCACTTGGATGATGCAATGCATTCAATGTAGCTTGCATATCAGCTGAAACAGGAGATTTTCATTTGGCAATTTAAATTTATAATTGAACAATCTTTTTTAAACACAGTAACAACTGCATGAATAATAATAATGATAATATTATTACAATAACAACTGTTTACTCACCGGAATGGTCTTCTAACTGTGACTCGTTGCTGGTTTCGGTTGAGAGGCATAAGCTGTTCCTTTCAGCTAGTTCATAATCCGCTTTACAATACAATGCGATATGCCTGAGCGCAAACTCATCGCCAGGCAGCAGTGGTCGAGTGCAAACTACACATTTGAAACAGCTAATGTGGTAAAGATTGTTTTTTGCTCTCATAACATAATCATTCCTGTCAAAAACTTCTCCACACTTGCTGCATCGTACTCCGAACAGTCTGAACAATTTTCTTTTTGATCACTTGCATTGAAATCATAAAAAAAAAACAACAATAAAATGCATCATTTCAAAAACACAAACCTGACGTAATCGAGTTTGCAGTATGGTTTTCCATCACGGACAAAGCATGTGCATGTTTCGTCTAAAAATTGTCTGCAATCGACGCATTTCAAGCAAGCAGCGTGCCATTCTAAATCCGGTGAAACTCGCAAAAATTACTGATCAAGTATTTCATGACCACAGCCATTGCAAATGGACGATCGCTTTCCTAAAATAATATCATTTGAATACAAATTGTCAAATTTCATTTTTTTTACTATATCCAAAGTAGCGAATATTAAAAGAACATACTGGACCCACAGCCACTATCTTTGTTAACATTGTTCGTTTTTGGAGTGCGATTTGTTGTTGTTGTTTGACGCAACGCTTTGTGACCAACTGTATCATCGTTGGGCGTGCATTCTTCCACCATGACTACAACAAATTACAGTTCAACTGCAAACCATGTTTTTTGTTTCATTGTTTTTATTGCTTCTTCATTCAAATAACCTTCAATGTTCACATAAAATAACAGAAAAAAAATAATTCAATATAAATTTAAATAAATAATCTAGCTGTAAATTATTGTTCTAATCGTTCACAAAGTAATAATATCATTTAGTAGTAAATATTAAACAAAAAAAAGATATTAATATTATTTAAACAAAAAAAAAGAATAATGCGAATATAATAGCTAGAATAAGAATATTGAAAATGACAAACATCAAGAGAATAAAAAAAAGAGAGAGAGAGAGAGAAAGATTGTGATGAAACACAAGCAGATAGAGGGACAGAAAGGGAGCTGAGGGGGAAGAGGGAATAGAGCAAGAGAGAAATAGAGAGGGAAAAGAGAAGAGCGACGTGCAGCGTACCCGATCAATTCAAGAATGAAACACTTTTCGTACAGTATTCCGTTATCTTGTGATGGCCAGACTTGGCTCACAACCGATTGATGATACCGCTGATGAAGAGGCGGAGTCAGCCGAGCAATTACCAATAGCGTCTGCAAATATTCTTGCTCAAACAACCAATCATCTTCAAGAACGCGTGTCGTCAATCGATTGACTATCTAGCAGGCCGCTTTCACCTGTTTATCATCGTGACTGTGACCAGTCTGCATTTAGTTCACAGTGGAAAATAGATTATGGAAAAATAATTTACTCATTTTCATTTATTATTTTTTCTTATACAACTGAACTGTGTGCTCTGTCTATCTTTTCTCTTTCTCCAAGCAGTAGTTGGGACAATGAAAACCGTAAGAAGGCATTTTCAATTTAATAACTGAACAGAGAACAATTTTCCATAGAGATAAACTGAAATGACCAAATTCAATTTCCCAGGGGAGATTTTTGTTCACTTTTATTTACTACACGACTACATGGCTCAATTGAAGCTTGCATAAGGAAAAATGTTAAAAACAAATCACATAATGTCGTCAACTGGGACGAGCGTCAACTGATGAGCGGAAAACTTGTTCTTTTTTGTATTCATCATCCGATGACTACATAAGCCAGTAAAATGCATAAAAATATATATATTCAAATGATAATATTGCACTTGCATGTTTACAAAATTGCTTTATATTGAAAACTGTCGTCGTCGCATGCATATTTCACACTGAATAAAAAAGAAAGCACAAGCACAGAAAGAAAAGTTGTTGATTAGCTTCAGGCAATCATTTGCAGAAAACTTTTTGAATTTCTTGTTGTGAATTGGAATTTCATAACATGGCTTAGAAATTGATATAACAATAAAATTATGCATATCAGTCAATATTGAAATTAAAATGACTACAATTATTATCACGGTAAAAGATGATCAACAGTAAACTGAAAACTTACGGTAGTTGAATAAGTTGTTCTCCCAACTAATACAAAAAAAACACTACTATTAAGCTGGTATATCAAATTTGAAAAAATTTGAAATCAAAACCTCTCATCCACATCCTATTTCACTTGAACAATGAAAATAATATCTAATTTTAGTTATCACAATTTCTCTAATTTATATCATAATTCAAATTTATCTTATTTAAAAAGTAATAAATGAAAAAAAAGTACAAATAAATAAATATATATATAAAGCAATATTGAATTAAAGTGATTGAAAAAATAAACTTTTTCAATTAGAAAAGTGTACCTGCTTTTCAATAAACGATCAATTCGAAAAGTTGAATGCATCGTTAAATTGAAATTGTTCACCAACGTGCCACTAAAAGTATTTTTTAAAATTCGAAATTACACACAAGATATGCATTGTGCAAAAACTGCCCAATTTCAAACAAAAAACAGTTTTCATCTCAAATTTTACTTTCAACAGTGACAACACTTTCACAAGAGCTGATTTAAATAAATAGCATCAAAATAATCACAACATGTTTCAAACAATATCAGCAGTTCATTTGATTTTATATTTTCAATAATGATGATAATAAGAGAAGAATCGAAAATAGATTTTCAATTTGAACAAATTCAAAACGGAATGTTGCGGGTGTTTTCTTGAACGTTTTGCTTTAAAGTAGGGGATTCGGCAATCTCTTCACCATATAATCCAATAAAAACTATCAAACTGAAAAGGACAGCAAGCCAAAACATTGTGTACAGTAAAGAACTATCTAAAAAAACAAACAAACAAAAATTAACACATACATAAATTGAAATGTAGTTGTTGTTGAGATTGAAAAAAATAAATTCTCACCTTTCATAAGAAATGCGCTAAGAATGAACATGCACACAGAAAAAACAAAGCACGAAGGAATCTATTGAAATAAATGTAAAACATCAATGTTAAGTTTAAATTCAAAAATAAAATTGCACAGTCTTACCAAAACTGAAATATAAGAAGTTCGTGAATAAGCATATTTCAAGCCGAGAAGATCATTTCGTAAAAAGCTTCCCAGAAACAAATCAAGCGCATCCTGAGTTTCAAAATATAAAAAAAATAATAAAGACAAAATCAAATTACTGGACATTTGCATGTTGCTAAAATGATCTTCAACTTGCCTGTCTAAAACCATCGTTAAAATTGTTTATATACCAACGAACAAGCGCGTTGTACCCGTCCTGCGCAAGGCCTGCAAATGTACGCTTTCCAGTTCTAAATTTAACATTATACAATGAGAACTGTATTCACAGTTTGACTTGGTTGTAATTCTTTGCAAAATGTTATAACTGAATGATGAGAAAACAACAACAACAACAACAATAACATTATTTACCGGGTAAAATCAGACTTCAAAGCAGCAGTACCTGCATACTGAACACTACAAGCATCTCCATTGTCAGCCCAAACTGAAACAAAACATGAAACATAACTTGTAAAATTTGGTAATTTAAAATTTAAATAAAAAAGCAATTTAACTTACGATTCCTGTATATTGACTCGAATGCGGGATAACGAAACAACGAATCACCCGAGCGAAGAATTTTCATTGACTAAAAATAAATTTAACAACAATAAATAATTAATTTACATAAATTACAACACCTACTTGAAACTGACATTCAAGAGAACGCTTTGCAATCATACTTTGCACAACGTTCGTTCTATCCAAGCAATCCATGCAGTTTGTTCGAAAAACGCCAGTCTGCATTTTCAATTCTGCAGTGTCACCTTTCTTAATTGAAAAGTATCTGTAAAAAAAAACCAAAAAATGAAAATTAAAAGAAGACAAAAAATCTAGCCTTTCATACCCAAGTCGATGAATTTCAGGCATCAATTGATCGATCAAATAATTCATCCGATCAAAATTCATATTTTTGCATTCTTGATGAAAATCAATCGATATGAGTCTGAAATGAAAAAAAAACTCATTGATCTAAAGTATGAATAAAAACAACAACAACAAATTAATAAAATCCTACTTCACATCATGCGCTCCAGCTTCTCGAACAACGTATTCCAACGCATCTCCGATACATTTCTCTCTACCACGCTTGTTCAACAAACTGATTATTACTTGATTGCCGTAAGTATGCGTTTGCCACGATATGTGATACCGAAAACCTTCAGTGTGATCTTTCTGCAAAAGTTTTGGACATGGGAGCCATCGAAGATTCGGTTTCTGGGTCCAAAACACCGGAGCCGATCCTCGAGTCTTGAACGAATATAAAAATATTTCAAAAAAGACAAAAATGAATCAAATATTTCAATAATCTGTCAGTACAGTACCTGAACAAAAGAGCTAAGGCGATCTTCAACTTCAAGAATTTGTTCTGTTTCAATAAAATTTGCCGCATTGCCGTCATTGTCAATACCCCTGGTATGAAATCGAACTCCGGCTCGATGGCAGGACCGTCGTGAAATTAAAATCAACTTGAAACTATTGCCAGCCACTACGCAATCTCGAATTTCAACAAATCCGAGCATCATTGGAATTGCAAACATTTCATAGGGAAAAGCTTTCGTGCTTTCATTTCGTTCTACCTGATCAATGTATACAAAGTGATATGACAAACATCGATAAATACAGATCAATCAATCAATACAAAACAGTTTCATCTCAACAAATACCGATTTGGTGTTTTTTATGTTTATTTTAAAAAAGAGATTGCTGAAAAGATTGAAATAAATAAATAAATAAATAAATATAAAAAAATTTTAAACATAATGTTACTTGAACAACAATACTTGAAAATCAAAATGTCAAAACAGTTGTATACTGTAAAATTCAGATTTTACACGAAAAATAGATTTATAATGCAGAAAAAGATCAACTCACTTGAATTACATTGAATAAATCTTGCAACATATGATAATTCCAAACGAATCTTTGATCAGCCTAAAAGAATTGTGATTCAAATGTTGATGATACTATTTGTTTAATTTTCACTACCAACCCTTTCATACAAAGCCATAGTCAGAAATTCTGGGCTTGTGTTATGAAGACGTTGCAATGTGTGTGTTAGGTCGAAGGTTGTCGAATAGTAAAAGCTTTCTGTGTTCAAAACACTTTGAAGCATATCAACATAAATAATGTTATCTTGAATCTAAAATTGAACACTTGAACAAGCAGAGCCACCACTCATGGTATACTTAATAGTATGAACAAAAAAAAAATTATACCTCAGATTCGCTCAGATGAAGCAAAGAGGAAGCAAACGGAAAAACTGTGCATTTGGTAGCTTTGAAAATCTTTTGATGGTAAATCTTTCCAATGCAAACACTTTCTTCGACAACAATCAGATAAGGACCTGAAATGACCGAATGACTGCTGAACAATATTAAAAAAAAATTTGAATTATTCACCTGATAACAAATGAATCACACCAAACAAACAGCAGATCCGCCTGCTTTCAATGATCGGATCGTCATTCGTTAAAACAAATGCTAAATAGAATTGAATTGAAATCAACAACAATCAAAGAACAAATAAAAAAAAAAGAATAAGAATATTACGTTGAAACTTAATGTCCATTGATATTCGGTGAAAACACAAACACAAATCTGTGAGTGGTGTAAGAGTTTCCGTGCATGGTTGTAGGCAAAACTTTTCTTTAAAAATGTGCCTAAAATTTGAAAAAAAGCAAAACATTTATATACTACACTTACTGACAAGATGGCCAATCTTCCGCATCAATAATATGAATACACAGATGAACTGCGTATGAAAAATAAAAAAAAAAGAAAAAACTTCTTACAACAAACAGTAATCAAATTTCAGGTCACTTGCAGCTGCCATTTTATAAATTCTTTTACTGTGACAAAGAAGTATAAAAGTACAACGTAGGTGAAGATTTTTTACAACGCACGCTACAGTAAAATATGAGAAAATCAAGATGATTTATCGAAAAAGATTGACCTCTTTTGTAACATATTTATTACATTGAAAAATATAAATGGTTTTCATTATTTAAATTCAAAAAATATCATATATTTTTATTTTATATAAAAAAAGTTTTCGATAAACATTTTTTGATAATAGTAAAAGTTCATATTACTACTAGTGATGTTGAACAGAAGTTAATGATATCCAAACACTGCATGCTATGCGTGATGGTGTTCAATATTTATTTTACACACATTAATCAAAAACAGAACTTCAAAATGCATCAACAAGTGATTTTGGAAATCCGTGTTTCCATGCAAATTCTGCATTGAAAACTCGATGTGAACGTTTTCCATTAAAAAACAAAAAATAAAAATAAACTGCCATCAACCAAGCGATGATATAACAAAATACCGTTGCTTCGTAGATATTGTTGCTCATCATCACCGATACGAAACTGAATTATTGTTAAAGTTGCTTGAAAAAATGACGACGAATGTTCACCAATTTCTAAACACATCCCATTATAAAACTGTTCATGGTTTTCAATTAAACCAAAAAAAAGAGAGACATAGAATCTATCTACCTCCTGCAAACTGTACACAATGACCGTAAACAAAGTTAGCAACGGAAAGACAAAATAGCTTCCTCGAGAGTGTTCGACAATTTGCTTTTTCTATTAAAAAAAAAGTAATCAGAAAGGGAAACAGAAAAATTAAGCTTCATCCATTTTTTACTTTTGGATGAAAATTAAATACAACCGTCGCAACCGTTTTGTTGGCCACTATTTGCACTTCAGGTAAATCAAACGGTTCAAATTCCGCAAAACTGCTCGAACTTTCCAATTTAACGTAATAAATCTTAAAAAAAAAGAAAAACAAAAATCTATAACATACATACAATATAAAAAGAAGACATACAGACACTTACAGTACTGTCCATGGGAACGTTCGGAAAAATAAACAAACTACCACCTTCTAGATGAATTCGACTAACAGGATGTTCTGAAGAATCTTTCTTGTACAATGCAGCCTGAACAAGCAAACACAAACAAAATGATAAAACTACAAAAATATAAGAACAAAAAGAAAATGCCAAGCATATAAGATACACACTCGAAGTGTAGGCAGTACTGCGGAAGGGCATTCAACGCGACCGATAATTGTTGAAACCATTTCTTCAGGCAAAGTTGTGAAATCAACATCCACCAAGTCCATTTGCCCAATCTTTAGCACAACAAAATAGTAATAAAGAGTAGATTTTTTTCAAAAATTTTAAACTATAGTTTACAGTCTGATTTATAAATTCAGGGTAAATATTCATCGGCTCTTTTGAACATCGGATCGTGTATTGACAATTCATCAACAGACCACGAATTCGATAGAAACCTTTCTCATCAGTTAACGCTTCCTCTTGATGCTGATCACAATTTTCAGAAACAGCTTCAACTTTAACATCCGGTACCGGATGTCCGGCTAGAAAACGCACAAAACCAGAACAGCTGAAAGTGAAATTTACTTTAAAAAAAAATTCACTTCTTCCATTGTACTTTGCAAATTTGTATTTTCATTACAATTTACCAGCTTTACCTAAAAGCAACTCGCCTTCCAACAAATAACACTTCGCTCTTTTTAGCTTCTTCAATGTGGACAACCTGACTGCTCGGTTCAAAGCTGTACTCTTTCAAAATTGACTGAACATAATAACTTCCAGGCATCTTTTATTAATATAAAATAAATCGTTTTTTTTAAATTAAATAAATAAATAATTAAATAAATAAATGTATACCAAACCAAAAAGAGTAAAATTCCCTCTTTCATTCGTTAAATTGTTACTTTTGTATTGAGATCCTCCAGTGACAGATACAAGCACGTCCTGAAGTGGATCCAAATTATCATCAACAACCTAAAATTAAATTATGCATCTATATTTTTCAAAATTATAACATTACAGAACATATAAGGAACAACTCGACAAATTTCAAACCTACTTGAATATACAGTTGAGATAACTTGTAAGCGGTAAAATGACCATATTTGCCTTGTATATGTTCCAGACCGTAGCCAGGAAGTTCTGCTTTTATTTGCAACGATTCCAACGAACGTAGAGGTCCGACGCTAGAAATAAGAAAACCCAAATGCAAATAAGCACTTCATGAAAAGATAAACAAAGCTAAAAATTGTACACGTAATCTCCATTGGCATTTGTTACCAAAGTGAAGTGCACTGTAGGATCGGTGAACTGAGAAACGGTAATGACGACACCTTCCAATTTTGGATTGACAGAGCCTTTGAAATATTCGCCAGTTGATGCCAAAAATGGTTGTGCAATTTCGATACAATCTGATCAAGAACAAACAAAATTGAACAATAATTTGCTTACAAATCAATCCTTACCCAATACAACAACAGTCTGTGAAACAGGGGTGAACAGAAAACTGTTTGATGCCGGTTGAATATGAATCTTTTCGTTGGTTTCAGCAAAATAACGAAAACGATATTCATGACCATCTTTAACCGGATATTGTTCAACAGCCGATGACAGCAACATCACAGAAGGATCGTTGAAAAGGTTTGATCTGCATTTAAATATTCAAATATAATAAAAAGAGAATTTTGTTTTCCTGCCTCGCTGCTTGCTACAAGCACATTCTCACTTTACGTTTACTGTGAAATCAACATCTGCCTTTGGAGTGATGACTTTGAAATCGACTCCATGCTTCACGGCTTCGAGATGCAATGTGACAATTTGTCCAGTATTGTATATTAATGCGTCTTCGTTGAAAATGTGACACGATTCTGCATGCAATTTATAACTTCCTGAAGATATATATTAAAATTAAAAAAAATAAACAACAACAGAAATTTATAATCACACCAGATTTTGATACACAGAATGTCGACAAAGTTTCAGCAATATCAAAGCTTGTAAAAATTTTTGCATTTTCAATGGATACTATTTTCTAAATAAAACAAAAAATATATTTGTTTGTTCATTTCAAATATATATTTTCTTACCAATTTTGCATTATAATTGCTCTTCAATTTTATGGTAAATCCAATCTGATAGAATGTGATATTTTCAACGTCCTCTGAATCAATATTAACCAAACGTTGGCCATTTTCCCTTCTCCAAATCACCTTTTGGTCATTTGGAATTTCGTCTATTGCCCAACAAAATTGTTCAGCTTCCAATTTGACTAAACTTGAAACAATAAAATACACATACAATAAAATTACACATGAACAATTGTACAAACCGTTGTATTTTCCTGGTAACATGTCGAAAAATTCAAAACTTGGAAATTCGGCTTTCACTACAATTCTGGACAATTCGCCGACTCCAACTTTTTCCAATTTCACAATCACACTGTCGAAACATTCTTCAGAATCAACTAAATAAAACAAATTCCAATAATAAATAATATTGTTAAAATTAAAAGAGAAAAAAAAATCACTTACAAAGACAATATATGCGTCCAGATATTTTATACAGCGACTGATGAAATTCTACATCTGGTAATGGCTGACTTCGGACGACTATTTTTAACCGATCTGGCATAACTTTCACACCGGCTTGTTTTTCAAAATCAAAAATTTCAAGCTAAATCAAATATAGATGAAGGGTGTTTTTTTTTTTCAAAATTAGGTATCTGCATGAAAATATACTTCACAAATATACTGTCCACGAGGCAGCATGATGCAAAATTTGCCATTGTGATCTATTGCAGTAGTCAAAACGGTTTTGTTATTTACATGCTTGCAGATGAATGTCCTTCGTGCTTTTTTCTCACCACTTTTTGGTAACTTTTTCAAAAATATTTGTCCACATTGTTGTATTCTAAATTTAACATTTATTTATCAAACCAAAAAAAAAAAAATTTTTTTTTGTTTAATAACAAAGATTTATTATTATTTGTTTGCTCACTTGGTAACGATTATTGGAGGAATGCTGTTGGTTTGAGCAGAAAATGAAAACTTAATATCTTCAAATTGCAAATCATTCCGTTTCGCTTGAATGGTCAGCGTGCCATGCATAATTTTACTCAACGTGTACATACCACGTTCATTGGTTTGAGTAACAAACTTATTGTTCACGTATATATCAACGCCATTTATACCATCACCCTTGACAAGAGAAAAATCAAATTATTCACATTTTTAAAAAAATTATTACATTAATATTCTAAATATTATTTCTAAACATAAATATTATAAACAAATTTTCGATATTCCTTCATTTATCACCGCTTTGTTAATTTCAGAAATATGAAAAATATTATTATTTTGCAAAAAAAATTTTTTCTTTCTTTTTTAATACAATTTCAACTTACCAAACTCGTCCAAAGCACTTTTCCAGTCAATGAAAAACCAACTGCTTTAAATTTCTCCTAAAATGAATGCATACGACAAAAATGACAAAACAAACATTCTCACATCTTTTTATACCTGAAGTACAATTGGCCGATCTTTCACAGCAACGCTGACAAACTTTGGCAGCCATTCCAAAGTAAGCGAACTATGATAATAAGTTGGTATCTAAATAAACGTTCATGCAAAAATGGTTTATGAGGAAATTTTAAACTTCATTACTAAAATATGATTTCCAAAGCCAACGCAAGGAAACCGATAAACGTTTGTCGAATCAACCAATATTTTGCATGAATACTGATATTTGTAATTTTCAGGAATTAAAACAATACCTTTTGCTACACTAATGTCACAATTGCTAGCCTAAAACAAAATTAAGTACGTCAAAATTTAAAAATGCCCATTTTCATAAGCATACAGTTGCATCCGGTTCTGAATAGAGAACTATTTCAGCACCGCCATTGTAAATTTCATTTTGCTCCATAAAACCCTGAAATTTACAAATCAAATTTCAATAACTGATACCCTCTGAACTCATATCAATTGATACTGTTAATTAATGTCGGATAAGAAAATTAAAATTGATCATCTCATACCGTAACTAAGAAACCTTGGATCTCAATTGGTTCTTTCAAGGCAAGATTGGAATCACTGAGTGTGAATGAAATGGAATTTTTAATGCAAAATCCATCTTCAGACACAACAACTGTATAATTACCAGGTAGTACGGGTGAAAATTGAAATCTAAAAATTCATCACTTCTATTTTACATTTATCCATATGCGATTGTGATATTTTTTTACACGCCGTAGTTCACTTGCGTGGTTTCGATCACGTCCTTAGCATTGTTCATCAAAGAAACTGCACAATCAGTAATTTCAGCTGGAGAATTCAGCACTTTTACCTAAAGAAAAAAAAGTGTTCTTCATTTGAAAAGATAAAGTTATTAAAAATCAAACAACTAAAAATGTTTAAGCTTTACAACTCACTTTTCCAGTTACGGAAAAGCCCAAAAATAAAAAATTTATATCTTCATGTTTGCTGCACGGGTCCGTGAGGCCATCTATATTTAAGTTCACATGATCTGGAACTGCAGTGCAGATGGATAAAAATTAAAATTACAAAATTACAAAAAAAAAAATCAATTTCAGACCAAAATTCCATCCTTCCGGAGCTGATAGCTTTAATTTGTAATTTCCTTTTACATAAACTGGTATCAAATAATAACCATTTGTAGGCGCACATGTTGTCTGATATTTCATATTACCTTCAGGAGTCAACATTTTCACCTGTAATTCACTTTATAATGCAATTCAACAAACATCATTTCAATATAAATACCATTATTTTTTTAAAATCAATGCTGACGTTTGATCTGACAAATCCACCACAAGTAAATACTACTTCATTGGATGCTGCGCAAAGCTGTAGCAAAGCTTGTAACAAAGTCAAATTAAATATTATAAATTTGCAACTCATTGTGCACAAATAAAATGCAACAAGTTTTGCAAAAAATCTGCTTTATCAATCATGTTCTCATTTCATTATGCATTGCAAATTTGACGAATTGATTACAAACTTCCAATCAGGACATCCAATCCCAACTAAAATACTGTAATGAAAACGAATTTGCAGGTATAATAATTTTCTGCAAATTTGCAAATGAAGTTTATACTTTCAATTTGAAATTGTTACTATCAAAATAAATTATCAATGTATTAAAATATTTTTTAATAATATTTATCAGAACATGTAATTGTTTTGCACTACAACAAACCGAAGGCCGTTTCCAACATAGTTTTATGGCGGTTGATTTATACTGGCCCATAATTGTGAGATTTTCTTTAAGCGCGTTATGCATGCCATTAGACGCGAGCACAAAATCTGGTAGAGCAAAAATTGCTATCAGTCATGCAACGGCTTCAGGCTAACAGATAAGATAACAGTAAGTTAGTGTAAGCAACATCAACATGAAAAGAAAATTACTATTGCTTTTCATAGGTATTCTGCTTTGTTATTTGACTTAGTGACGCTGACCTAAATTCTCTTCATGAAAAAATAGTTTCAAAACAATTATATAAAAAAGCAATTATATGAAAATATAAGGTCTAATATCATTGCCCGTGTGTAGTAGTATAACTGACAATCATAATAAGGTACTGCAGTACATATTTTTAACCGATTACTATCAAACCATGCAGAACAATGATTTTTAAGTTAAATATTTTAATACGACCAACTGATAGAACAAGCATGACAAACAATGCGCAGACAGAGCTTTATTTCAAAAAATACCGACGACTATTCATTAAAATCAATTAATTTAATCAAAAAGCTCAAATAGTCTTAATATTAATAATACTTGTAGATTGAATTCAAACTTATTGCTCATGATTAAAAAATATTTTTTCTTCAGACTAAATTATTTTGTAATTTTGAATAAATTGATGATAGATAAAAGTAAATTTGAAAATAAAAGGAAAGCATCGCTTAATAACAACACTCGTTGACATGAATATCACAGAAATAAAAATGATATGCATATTGGAAGTGAACATTTATTTTGCATTTCAAATGAAATCATTCGACGTTGTCAATGTTAGCTTGTTATTGAAAACATTTTTTACCAGTGAATTTTAAAAAGATTAGAGTCCACCTGTTTTTTCAGATGGGCACCGATCTTCCTTTCGCTTTCATATTGTAAACACTGCTAATACCGCTTTTATTTCATTGTTGTTTCAGTCGTTTATTCATTAGCAGTATATGGAACTGCTTCACTTATCATCGGAATTTGTGCTTTTTTGTAGATATTGCGCACATCAGAAGCAGTGAACCAGACTAGCAGGTTTGACGAGACCTCTAGTTCAGTATCTGCTATCTTATTGCACATAAAATTTCACTTCAGCACATTGAAGGTGTTTTTGTTCATGCTGCTGTTCTCTCGGTTGTGCTTTAACCGGTCAGCGCATATAGCTTATGTGTACACTTAGCTTTTTCAATTGTTAACCGGGAATCGAACTCGGTTCTGGAGGGGTATTTTATGTTTTGGTTGGCAGAGGTACTATCCTCTACGCCACACCACCTTTAACCGGTCAGCGCATATAGCTTATGTGTACGCTTAGCTTTTTCAATTGTTAACCGGGAATCGAACTCGGTTATGGAGGGGTGTTATATGTTTTGCTTGGCAGAGGTACTATCCTCTACGCCACACCACCCTCCAGCAGTAAAAGATTAATTCCTTTATTTATGTTCACAAGTTGAATACATATTTTCACTGAAATTAAAGCATTTTTAATTTTTTAATTTTTAATTTTTCAAAATTAAATTTAATTAACTTACAAATTTTCAGTTTTTTCAATTAAAAAACATATAAATGCTTTTTTTTTCAATGATATTCATGAATTAAATAAAAAGATGTATAAATTTATACGTTTTTTAGCAACAATAAAATGTTAAATTTATTAATTTATTTGTTTAACTTATGCTAACTTACATATTTTTACAGACAAAATGTTTTTACCGAAGTCGGCTCTTTGAGCAATCAGAGAACGGTTTACTTTAGCTAGTTATTGTCCTTTCATGCGCATAAATTTCGCTTCATAGTAGGTTAAATTTTTTAAATAATTATTATCAGTGAAAGAAATTCAAAATTATAGACTGTTCCAAGATCATCTGATGAAAAAGTTGAATAACAAAATTTTGCTACTTGATGTCAACAAATTTAAAAGAGTTGCGCCAAGTAGCAGATGAAATATTAATCGTAGTCTAGAAATTTGTGAATAAATAATCTATAAAATCGGAACATTGAATTGTTTTTTAATAACTTCAATATCATTGAAATATTTGAAAATATTTGGATAGATGAAACGTTCAGCATCAATGTGAATGTGGTTTCTTAATCTGAATGCTTACCCATATTTACTAACACATTTTTGGCAACAAACCTTTACAATTGATTATAATAAATCAAACAAACTGTCAAAGCTAGTCAACGTCACTTAATATGCATAGCAGTCACCATGTCAGCATGGTCATAGCTGACCAATCAACTCTGGCCAATCAGCAACCGTTTTGTCTAATCTACTTTTAAGTTTTCAAATTCAGTAAATGACATCATAATAAAATAATATGATGTATAATTAAGTTTTAAAAACTATTAATTTTTGTTAATTACACTATGTAAATTTAAATTTTTGAGTAAAAAATTTATCAGGGAAATTAGAAAATTAAAAAATTAATTTCTAAGACATTATACATTTTAACAATCTATAATAAAAAGAAATAAAATAAAAAATATTTGAATTACATTTTAAAATTTCTGTACTTATAAAAAGCACCTTAGTAAACAAAAAAATCTGGGTTACTCTCAATTACAGTAATGCTTTGTAGATGAGCCTGTAAATCAGATAGTTCAGCATTGTTGTGTGTCAACGTGAAGGTTGGTTGAAAAATGTCTCGTGTTTTGTAAGTTTAGAGTTTGTTTTTAATTTTTTTTCTATTAAATTAATAAAAAATATCATCATTTGTAGCACTTCCAAAGAATATCGTCGCAAACGAAAATTGCAAAATGATTTTGAAGAAGAAGATATGTCTAGAGTGGATTTTGAAACATCGGAGAATGTTGTTGTTATACCAACGTTTGAAGAAATGAATTTGAAACGTGAACTGCTTCGAGGAATTTATGCCTATGGTATGTATTTTAATTAATTTTCTTTTAATCATAACTTTTGTTTTATTTCTGTCTGAAATATCAAGATACAAGTTTATTTGAATATAAAATTTAGCTGAATATTTTTATTTAAGATTTGTCTTCTTTTTGGTTACGCGCAGAATTGTTTATTTTTAAATTTAGGCTAATAATTTATTAAATAAATTATTTGGTTTTTCACTTTTACTGATTTGGAGTCAATGGTATTTGGATCACATTAAGCTTTTAGTAACAGCGTAAGAATAACAGAGCGGTTGAAACTTTATTCTTTTTTGGTTTTTGTTTTGTGATTTATTTGAGCGTCTTTGTAACTTTTGAATAATTTTAGCAGTTTTTGTTACGAGAGAATTGTTTTAGGCTTTAACAAACCATCGATGATTCAAAAGCGTGCCATTATGCCCATTGTAAGCGGCAGAGATGTTATTGCACAGTAAGTGAACTTGTTTGAAACGATGTTTTTCTATATTTTTAAGTACTTTACATTAACTGACTTGAAATTTCATGTTGAATATGTTTTATTAATAAAGTATCAGTATTATTAATGGAATCAATAATTTTGTTTAGTTTATGCTATTGTTAACCATTTCAGATGATTGAGTTTTGATTAACATTATATTTATTAGATCACAGTCTGGCACAGGAAAAACAGCTACATTCAGCATTGGTCTTCTTCAATTGATTGATACCCAACTTCGTGAAACTCAAGCTTTAGTTTTGGCGCCGACTCGTGAATTGGCACAACAAATTCAGAAGGTAAATTCATTTTTTGGAAGTGAATGATGTGCGATAAATTTTTTTTATTTTAGGTTATGCTTGCTCTTGGAGACCGTATGAACGTTCAGGCACACGCTTGCATTGGTGGAACGAATGTCGGCGAAGATATCCGAAAGTTAGACTATGGTCAGCATGTGGTCGTTGGAACACCTGGAAGAGTGTTTGACATGATTACTCGTCAGCATCTGCGTACAGATTCGTTGAAAGTGTTTGTCATGGACGAAGCTGATGAAATGCTGACGAAAGGTAACGAGCTAGTTTTTTTTTTCTTTTAATTTTTGATTTTAATCACATCTTTATTTATTTAATTCCAGGATTTAAAGATCAAATTTATGACATCTATCGTTTTCTGCCACCAGGAATTCAAGTGGTGGTAATTTCGGCAACTTTGCCGCATGAAATTTTGGAGATGACTGGAAAATTTATGACAGAGCCAATTCGAATTCTTGTGAAACGGTCTGTGGCGTTAACTTTTTGTTTTTCACTTACATCATCATTATTATAAATTGTGCTTTTAGTGATGAATTGACACTTGAAGGAATTCGACAGTATTTTGTTCACGTGGAACGAGAAGATTGGAAATTTGAAACACTCTGTGATTTGTACGATAGCATTACTATCAGTCAAGCTGTCGTTTTCTGCAACACACGTCATAAGGTAAACCCAATATTTTGAAAATATTCCTCTTTTAATATCGGAAAAATGGTTGCTTATATTCTTTATCTGTTGGTGGATGGTTTAGGTTGAATGGTTGGATGAGAAAATGAAAGAAAGTAATTTCACTGTTGGCGCCATTCATGGTGAAATGGATCAGAAGGATCGAAATGAGGTTGTACGTAAATTTCGTGATGGAATCTAGTATGGTTTTGATTTTTATATGCTTTATTACATGTGCGTGTATTTTATTTTGAAATTGTCTTTAGTCGTGTGTTAATCAGTACTGACGTGTGGGCACGTGGTTTGGATATTCCTGGCGTTTCATTGGTAATCAACTATGATGTGCCAACTAACCGCGAAGCGTATCTTCACAGGTAATTTGCAAAAATAATCAATTTTATTTTAAAATTTATGTAAGCACATTTAAATAATAATATTATTTCTTTTTTCTTATCGTACTTTATACTGGAAAATTGTAAATTTTCAGAATTGGTCGATCGGGGCGATATGGTCGCAAAGGATGCGCAATTAATTTTGCAACTACTGAGGATATTCCAACGATGCTTGAGATCGAATCGTATTACGGAACACAAATTGATGAAATGCCTATGAATGGTATGCATTTAATTTCAATTTTTACATCAGTTTTTGTAATTTTTTATTTTGACAGTAACCGACATGCTGCAGTGAATGCTGAAAAGAAAAAATGCAGTGAAGACATGGCGTCATTTCAAATTATTGATATTTACTCAATAGAACTAGTTTTTCATATCGTATCTTACAAGCAAATGCATATAGTGGAATTTAATTGTTATGGGCATGTTGATTAAATTATAGTACGCAGAAAGATTGAATTGTGCTTTTGAATAAAATATAATTATTAAAATGTACGCAAATGAATAGCAGTCTTTTTTCGCTTGTTTATTACTGCTATTTATACCTTTTGCATTTCTATACGTGTCAAAAATTCAGGTTTGTAATAAATGCATAGGTTACTTTTTTAATACTTTAAGATTATAACTTTAATTTTTAAATATTCATTCACTGAAATAACTTTCTAGTGATGTTAACAAACGCGAAAAAAATTTACGCTTGAATAATCTCTGTAAATTCTAGCTTTAACACCACGTAACAGTGTGGGTTTAAATAACTTTGTAAAATAATTTTGAATATTCCTTTCGCTTGCGTAAAGGTAAACAGATTAAAAGCTAAAAAATAATACGTTTTCATTTAGTTCTTTTATTAGTCAATAATCAAGACTACTTTTTCAAACTGAAACATTAAGTAATGATAATATATTAATTTTATACCATATAAATCTAAAAATTTGGATAAAAATATTTTTTTCGTTGTTTACAACAATTACAACTGATAAGTTACATTAGTGTAACTGTATGAGGCTTACGTAAAATCAGGATAAGAATACTGTAAATTTCCTTCCTATAATTAGGTTTGTTTGGGTGTGGTAAGCGTGTAATAACAAGTTACGTAAGTGAACAGTTCATTTTCTGTCGACAATATTATAACACGGAGAATTTATTCGATGTCTGCATGAGCACTACTGTAAAAAATAATTAGCCCACCCACAAATCAATATGAGCCAACAGGCAAAACCTTCTTTTCCCTCTCTCACTCTTACACGCGCACACCATCAGCCACGTCACCATTCCCATTTTACCGTACTCCATGTTAAATTCGAATTCATATACGTGTGATGATTTTAAATTATATTCATTAATAATTATTCATGAATTTTCCTTTAAATTATATTAATACGTACGAAAATGACAAATATGTAATAATGAACTTTACTTATTGCTTAAGTACAAAATAATACTTGTTGATTCTTACTGTAAACCTTCACTTGGTTTTTGGGCACAGTATAATTTTTATTTTAAGATATTGTTGAATAGGCTTGTTTTTGACAGAAACGAAAAATGGCATCAGAAATGGTAAGTCACTCTTAGGATACAGCTTGTATGTGATGTTGCTGAAAATATAGGTTATACGTGTTCAAAGTCGTGATGGACAGCATCGTATACGAGTAAAGCCATCGGACACTGTTGAAACTCTTTTGAAAAAAGTGCTTAAGAAAAAGATTTTGTTTTTCTGTCCAAAGAATATATGTTAATGATTTTTTATAGATAAGTGATTTGATTGACTGGAAGGATAACCCTATAAAAGTTTATCGTGATAGAGCTAAGTCTCACGTGATGGTTGAATCGGATGAAACCATTCAAGAATATGGCATTCAGTTCTGTGTTTCAATTAGTTATATATTTTTATTCATTTTCAAACTGCTTTAGAAATGGCGATATGCTGTATTTGGAGAATCACATTCAACCAAAAAGTGTTGCAGTTCAAGAAAATGCTTCCTTTATTAATATTGACCGCCCATTTTCTGCTATGAAATTGAAGAAGGACATTGAAGAAGATTTAGTAGATCAAATTTTGGAGAAACAGTCAAGTGTTATTGAAAGAAAACAACAGTCCAATATGTAAATTGTGCTTATTTGAAACTATCCTTTTTCTGAGATACTAATTTTTCTCAGGTGCAAACATGGTGATTCGAAGAAATGCAGTAACTGTTTACCAATACATGTAATAATTGGTTTTTGTAATGTTAGTTATTATTTGAATTTTTCATTCAGGTGTATGACGATGAATATTTAAAAGAAAAGGAAGTTAATTATTTAAGTTTCCATGCTTATTTAAGAAAAAATGGATTCGATGATAAGTAAGTGTAAATGCAGTCGTACTTTTGTAATTTATTTTAAAATATGCTTCTGAAATTTATTTAGTATCCGGAGTACTGCATCTGTACCATCTTTGGAAAAGGTGAGCTGCCAAATCACCCCAAATTGTAAAAATCATCTACCATGGCCACATGGGATTTGTTCCAAGTGTCAACCAAATCCAGTTACATTGAACCATCAAGTAAATTTTGTACTTTAATATTCCAAGGTGCAGTTTTAATATCAAAAAAAATTTTTTTAGCGCTATCGTCATGTGGACAATGTAGAAATTGAAAATAAGGAAATTATGAGCAATTTTTTAAGTTACTGGTACAAAAGTCATGGCCAGAGGATGGGATTTTTATTTGGTCATCACGAACCGATGACTGACGTGCCATTGGGTATTCGAGCTGTGGTAACAGCTATTTATGAACCACCACAAATAACATATACTGATGGTATTGATATATTGGAAGATCCACATGACGAAATTGTTGGCAATTTAGCTGAACGTTTGGGACTAAAGCGACTTGGATGGCTTTTTACAGATTTTTTAAGAGATCCAGATGATCCCACTCTTTTGGTAAACACTAGAAATGCGGTAATGAATACTTGAATTTTTTTGATTTTACGATAGATGATAGTATTTATAAATGTTATTTTGCATATTTATTTGTTTTTTATAGAATACATATATGTTAAGTGCAACAGAATGTTTGATTGCTGCGAAGTACCAGAATAAATATCCAAACAAATGCAAATATTCTCTTGATGGTACATTTGGTTCTAAATTCGTCACATTAGTTCTCTCAGGTTAATTAGTTGGTGTGTAATAAGAAAATGCTTATTTTGAATTCCTTTCCATTTAGGTGGTGAAAATAAGATGGTTGATTTTGCAGCTTATCAGGTGTCCAATCAATGCAGCGCTTTAGTAGCGGCAGAGTGTCTTCTTCCGTCGCGATCTTCCAAGAATATGGCATGTGTTAGACGTTCCACCTCTACTCATTATGTTCCAGATGTTTATTATATGGTAATAACTGGTTTATATGGTTTTTGATTGCAATATTTTCTGTAATGTAAAAGTCTGTATTACGTATATTCAATATTGTTTTAGTGTCATGATGAGTATAATAATAAGATTAGAAAAACAGCAGGTCTGCTGCCGGTGGAATATTTGTTTGTAACTATTCCAGTTGGTTTAGCAAAAGAAATGAGTTACACGTTGACAAGCCAAAAAAAGCCATTTCCAATTGAAAATCGTTCATCTATAGGCAATGCTCAGGTAAACGCAAGTAAATTTGTTAGTCATGTTTTAATTGCAAAAAGTTATGCAATGTCATACAATACAATTCATATTAGCTTTATTTAAGAATATTCGCGTCGTTGGTGAATATGCCAAACAGTTTGAGGAAAGTGAATTTTTGAAAATGGTTTCGGATTTTCATTTTTTGATTTATCTGTTGACCAACACTGAAGTCACTTTTGAGATGGTAAATTGTATTTATTTGTTTGTGTGTTTACTTTTATTATTGAACAGAATTGATCAGTTAAATTTTTTAAAGCATTTTCTTAATTGCTTACTTTACGTCAATTGAAAAATAACCCCAATCTTATCTTAAGTCCGCTTTTAACTGGTAAATTGCTTAATACTTCCAGGATGATTTGGCTGAATTGTTGGATGCTGTTTCAAAGCAGGATTCAGATTTAGCAAAACAGTGGGCCGAAAACAGTATCAAATGGAATGAATTTAAAAATTTGATAGGCAAGCAATTTGGTAGATATTACTTTGTTTTGTTATTTATTTTGAAATGCATTTTAGAGCCTCGTAGAGACGATGATTCAATGGGCGAACCATGGGCATGTAATCATTGTACTTATCTGAACGATCAGTCTAATGCAGACTGCGAAATGTGCAGCTTACCTCGTTAATACGTTTTGCTTCTTTTAATTTAATTTATATGCATGGAAAATTTAATTAATGTGTTGCGTTGTGCTTGTTCCTTTCGATCATATTCTTAAAGTAGACATATATGAACATGGCTATATTCATAATGTATTCACCAAACGGTGAATAGTTGTGATTTCCTTTGTCATTGGTTATGAATTGATTATAAAGAATAATAATAAAATAACAAATTGTCTGTACGGCCAAAATAAAAATTACGGAACATTTGAAAGAAATTTATATGTTGGCGTTATGAGTGCAAATCATTGTACTGTGTTGTAGAGTTTGATTTAAATGTTATTTGTATTGATTAATAAAAAAGAATAACTTATATTTATAATTATTTTATGATATTTTATTTTTTTAATTTCAACTCAATGAACATTTACGTCATAAACTAACACTAATTAAGATGTTCAAGTATCATTAGTTATTACTGTAAGTGACACAGCAGTTTCTTGATCATTGAAGTTTACGTCTCGTTGGTGGAAAAGTTTCTCAACTTTGATTTTAAAAGTCTTCGACTTATCACACTGTTTGCTGTTGTTTTCTGAACTTGTTGCTTCTTTTTGAAATATATAAATATATATGTATTTGAGAAAAGTTTTATCTGATATTACAGACTAATAGTTTATTACATCTTCATTATTCATTCTTTTACTCTAGCATATTCATTGTATTATACGTTATGGATATGTATATTTCAGTCGTTTGTGAGAAAATTTGCATTTACATCATTTTTTAGATTCAGTTTTCGTTCGTTCATCATGGTTGATCTAGATGGCAGCCAGTCACCACATTCTCACAAAATCAGCAATACAGTTTTTATTATTCCTGCAGTAATTGTTCTCATTATTGTGGGTAAGTGGCTTTTTGTTAATTTCAGAATGTTGTTTTCTGATAAAATGTTTTGTTCTTGATAATTCATGGTCATCATTTTTTGTCAGGCTTACTCTAGCTATGATTATTGATTTCAACAGATTAAGTTCGGAGGTGAATTGAATTTTGCATTTTGTTTTGTTGTTAAACTTTATAAGTAGTGTGTGTTTTTGTTATTTTTATCGATATTGGCAGTGAAGGTGTTATTGCTTTGCACTTCTAGGTATATATTTATTGAACTTGAATAAAATTCTTATTTACATTTATAAGTTTGATTTCATATGCGAACATGGCATTAATATGCAGAAACTAAACAGAATTGAACCTACTAGGAAGATTTTTTACAGTAACAATGTTGTTGTTTAATGTGCATGCAATTGATTTGTTTATGTTCCTTTAATGTAAATAGCTTTTGTTTTGTTGTTAGATACGGATTGTTTGATCCTAGTATTTATGTCACAGCATTTATTTAAGGCATTGTGGTGTACAAATTGATCAATACTTTGCAAAGCAAGCACAAAAAGAAAGAAGAGAAGAAGAAAAGTAAAGGGAAACAAAAGTAAAGCTTGGTTTGGTTTTTAATTTTTATTGGACATCTGAAGATTTGTTGATTTCCATGGTTCTTGGGGACAATTGCAACACCATCTGGAAGTCCGACTGGAAAACATTTTATTACGGGAAAATCTTTTTTGCACTGTTCTATATACTACTACTACTACTACATACACAGAAACTTTTTATCCTGAAGGTATAAATAATACTTTTGTGTTTTGTGATGTCGGTTTTTAACAACTTTTTACAGTAAAACTGTTTGGTGAGAATAATTTATGATGTAAAATTGTTCAACAAAAAGAACATTCAAGCATCTCCCAATAATTGTGTTTTCTCAAAATTGCACATTCACATATAGTATATACAAACAAAAAATCATACGAATCGTGATGATGATGATGATGATGATGATGATGGTGTATGATTTGTTTTCATTCACTGACATTGCTATAAAAGGAGGATGAAATTGAAGCATTGATCTACAGTAAATATATATCAGCGCATCTGAGATCACAATCTCGGAATAGTGCAAAAAAGTTGTGAATAAACAAAATGAAAAGCAATGGTATTTTACAAAAAGATAATTTTTACTTGATCAAATTTAATGTTTACTATTTTTCGGAATACCACTAGTGATAGCATCAAAAATATTATTAAACAAATGACTGCCTCCGTAACTTCTTTGCTTTTTTTCCACTTTCATAGCGTATTTTGCTGCTGACGAGTCTACAAATTCCGCGTAAGCGCTCTCTCGACGAGATAAATTGTCAGTGATTTCTTTGCTATAATTTTCCAACTTCGCCATTGCTGTTTCGTAGCGTTTCTTGGCGTCCAGAAATTCCGTTTTAAAATTGTTCATCTCCTCTTTGTAATTTTTCAAATTTTCCTCACATTTTCGTATAGTTTGAAAAGCAACAGTGTCGCATTCGGCAGTCAACAGTTTCACCTTGACGTTGGTATCTTTGAACCAGTTGTCACCGAAAATACATATCAGATGTTCACCAGGTTGTATTTTTACATTCTGGGCTGTCTGCAGACCATCCAGAAGGTGAAACTGAATTGGAACCTCTTTGTCCAATTCTCGCAGAACATTCAATTCAAACACATTCATTATTCGTACCACATCGAACGGCAATGAAAACGCTTCTGCCGATGTGTAACGTTTCAGCTTCTGACTTTCCCACATTGTTCGCACACATCCTTCTTTATCGAACAAGATTAATTTGAACTTGCTCATGTCTGTCGATCGACACGAAATTATTATACCCTTCTTGCAATCCTCTTCCGATATGCTGAAATTGACAGACAAGCACGAATGCATTATTTTTGTTCAAATTTATAGAATTTACCAAGGGAAAAAAGAAAGAGTAATATTATATACACTTACGAGATTCGATAAAACTTCGCTTCGCGGGTGACAACACGACAACTAGATACGCAGCCAAAGTTTAAAGTTTCTACAGGAATGTCGGTAGAAAAGTTGCTTTTCATGATTTGTTCGGCCATGCTGATCACCTTGGGTGAAATTGTTGTCGGAATTGGAATGTTGAGCTGCGTGAAAAGCGCACCGAAAGCTCTTCCCAAATAGCCCAACTCGCTTGGATCAATAACTTCGAACTCTTTCAACGAATCTGCCGGCCCTGTGAGATCGTAGCGATGGCGACGGTTCGAATCAGAAAGCACTGCATAAGCTACAGAAATTTCTTTGAATTTATCCGCATCCTCTTGTGAGCCTGGATTACGATCCGGATGGTAACGAAGAGCCAATTTACGATAGGCCATTCGAATCTCTGATTCGGACGCCGTTCGTTCCACTCCCAAAATTTCATAAAAGTCTTTCTCACCACCCGCTGAAGCCATTGTCAACTGATAAAATCACTTTCTAATAGAATAAACATGTTATAAATTAATTTAAAGTAACAAAACGCAACAATCAAAACAATAAATACACAATAATCATTACAACTGTAAATGAAAGAAAGAAAGAAAAAAGAAATTTTCGTTCGTTACAAAGAAAAAAAAACCCTTTCGCTAACAACATAAAATGCTCATAAAATCCAGTCGCACAATTTCATTTAAAATACTTTTCAAACAACGGTGTCAGTGCTGCGATGAAAAACTTCATCACTGATAATAATATAAAATCGATTCATATTCTTGAAAAATACTCATTCCGCTTAAGCGGATACTTACTATTTATAATAATAAAAAAGACCAAGAGACGAGCACAACAGATCAATCAAACACCAACTGCACCGTCCGCACTGGAATACTTTTGCGTAAACTGAAAATTTTATGAATCAACAATGAATTCTGTAAACTATCAATATACTGTTGGCGATAATATGTAATGCAGGTATTATTCCATAAAAAGGTTATTAAAATTTCGATTGCAAAGTTGAAAATGCATACAAATTATCCATTTTTGTTCACTAATAAAATGGTAAATTTATAAATGTGCATAATTGATAATTTTATTAATTTTGATTATTAAAATATGAAAACAGTGTATAAACAAGTGCTACCATTTCAGCGACCAGATTTTTTTGATTAATTGATTCTGATTTGTAAATGACAGCAGTTTATTTATTTATTTTTTTAATATGAAATCACAGTGAAACGCTTCACGGCGGAAAGTTGTAGCATAATTAAAAATATTGAGCAATGTAGAAAAATAGGCGTTACCGAAAATTCAAATCAACCAATCACAAAGACTGCCGCCAAATTGTGCATACTATAATCTGCGGACTCTACTATTCTCTGTATAAAGCAAGTACATATTACTGAATCGATAATAGTCGTATTCAATTTTTTTATTTAATAATAATATAGGATCTAGTTTAATTATTTGATATCAATTTTCGACTCATTTATGCATAATTGTGAAAATTATTTATTGAGCATCAATTTGAACAAAAATATAACTTTTTGTGATTTAAGAGTTTAAAATTGATTTTTAAATTGAAATAATGGATGGATTGCTTATTTTTGCTATGAAATTATTCGTTTTATAAATTTTTCTAAAAACAACAATGAATCAGTGGAAATAATTAGAATATTTGAGGATAATTTTTAATATGGAAAATTGGAAAGAAAATATTTCATTTGTTTACAAATCAATCGACATTGGCAAAGTGGAGATAAGAATGCATGTTGGATAATTTGCATAATAGTATGCAGGATTGTGTTGCAAAATTACAGAAATTGTAGCCGAGAAGTTGAAGAAATTGTGGTCGATTATGCGAAATGAGTGAAAACGGCGGCGGCCGCTTGCTCTGGCAGAATCGTTGCCAGTGAATAAATAAACTAATAAGCTTGCTGTGGTCGGTCGATCGATTTTCAAAAGCACACTGAAGCACTGAAAAGTGACAAGACATGCATGCAGCAAGGACGGCCGAGATTATTGCTTGAATAGTGTGTTGTGGAGGAAAAATCGAAAATGAGAGTGCCAGTGCCTTGGCCATCTGTTGTTGGGTTCCTTCAATCGACCGTTTTCCATGCTTGATCTTCAAACTCCGCCTATTGGATCGGATGCCGAATCGATGGCAATGCTTTTATTGGTCAGAACCATGGAAACGACGCGGAGCAGAGAGAAAAACGACGACGGTTATTAATGAGTCTCGGAAAGCACTGAACGTTGTTCACTGGGCAGGGAGTGGCCGTTGCTCTTTACCGCTGCGTGTTGACAAACCTTCTGCTGATCAGTTTTCATTAGCTGTTCAGTTTGGGCTTGTTTGGTCGTCGAACTGTCGGCGGATTATGGTTCAACAAGACAACACAAAGCTGACTGGTGAAAGTCCCATGGATCCTTTATGTCGTTCTTTCAGCAGTGTTGAATCCACAAGTCCCGGATTGATGAGCAACACAAGCAGTGTTGACAGTAACGGTTTTCCAATCAAAGATGCAGATGCGATCAAACTGTTCGTTGGACAGATACCCAGAAATTTGGAAGAGAAAGATCTTCGAACACTTTTTGAACAATTTGGCAAAATATACGAATTTACCATTTTGAAAGATAAATTTACCGGCATGCACAAAGGTTGAATTAAAGAAAAAAGCGACTAAATTCCCTTTCCACACTTTGTTCAATGTTAATTTTTGTTTCAGGATGTGCATTTTTGACTTATTGCCATCGTGAAAGCGCCCTACGTTGTCAAGCGGTGCTGCATGATCAAAAGACGCTTCCAGGAGTAAGTGAAAATTGTTGTTGTTGTTGTTTTGTAGCTTTGGTTAGTTTTTTTGTCATCTACAGTCGACTTTTCATTGACAATTCAGTCGATAGATGGAAACTGTTTTTTGAAAAACACCATCATCAAGGCATGATGAAGCATTTCTGAGGATTATTATTGATTTGTTGCACAATCGATCGACGCTGGTTATTATTATTATTTTATTCTTTTTTCAAACGCGAATTCACACTAGTTCAAAACATAACCGAAACACCAGAAAAGGGGAACATGAAACTACAAAATTAATGCAAAAATTTCACAAATAAAAAAAATAAAGATAAACAATAATAATTTTGTGATTTATTATTTTGAGTGTTGTTTGGTTTTTTTGTATTGGTGAAAAAAAAATTTGGAACTTTGACGTTTTTTTTTTACACACTGACGACAGTTGAATTGAGTGAGGTTTATCTGTCATTGGAATCTGTGCTGCTTTTTGTTTTTCATATTCAGGCAGCGTAGAATGGAAACGGCTATCTGGTTGGTTGGGTTCGATTTTCTTCTACTCGCCATTTCGTGTCACAGGAACGACTTTACTCTCTTTCTTTCTTTCTTTCGCGCTCTCTCTGCTCAGCTTTGCATCAATCTTTCTATTTTCTGTAAACTCTGCGATCGATTTTCGTTCGTTTATCCAACGACAAACCAGTTTTGTTGGTCTTCTTTTTACCTCTTTAACTGCGCCAAAAAAAACCGTCCCGCCATTTTGGTTCTCAAAGCGTACTCCCTCCTCTTGGCGATGAAACAACAAGCTTTTCCCTCGTTCGTCAAAAGGTAATTGCGAATCTTTTCCCTTTTGGCTTCACTCAATTTAATTTAATTTAATTTTTTATTAAACAAAAAATAATTTATAAAATTTTTATCACGAACATTTCAAATTATACAACTTGATGACGTCATTTGTTTGTTGAGAATTTTTTTAATTGACCAACAGAACAAAAGAAAAATATTGGAACCATTGCACAATTATTTTTTTTTCACTATTTTTTGAACGATTGAGTATTCAATTTAAAAAATAGACATTTTTTTGCATATTTTTAATTATTTTTTTCCAAAAATTTTCTTCTCAATGTCAGTTGTTCAGTCAAATTGCTTTTCAACTTATACCACACAGAAGCGTAACAACAACAAAAAAAAGAAAATAAAATAATAATCAAAAGTTGAACTGATAAATTTTCACCGCTTTACCACGGACCTAGTGAATGGATTAAATTTTCAAATACGTAACTATTTGAAAGGATTTCTAAAATTAGATGATGTTCTTGATTTTCTTTATTTCAAAAAATTTTTCTTCAACTTGTTCAAGCAGAGGCGTGCGATTCAGTTTCACATTTTTCTTCTTCCACTGTCATTCGTTTGAATATCGCAAATTTTATAACATGAAAACAAACTGTAACGCTTAATTGATTTTCCATTAATTAATATTCTTTTGTCATCTACTATTTTTATCTTCTTCAATTTATTACTCTTGAATCTCATTTCAATCGATCCTCATCCTACAGAAAGTTCACTTTTTATAATTGTACAAAAAATGTCAAATGATACATTTTTTCATTTTTGCAATTGACATATGAAAAGAAGAAGAATAATTTATTGTAGATGGTAAAAATAAAAGCTGCACTGCTTTGATGAATTGATTGAAAAAAAAACCAAATAAATAAATAAATATGTTAGTCATAAGAATTATTAATAAAAAAGAAACAACAATAATAATAATAAAGTAGGTTTATCAATGACATCGATGATTAAAAAAAAATAGAGTAATCGAGTATTGAAAATTAGAAAATGACCAGCTTTGTCGGTTGCTTCATAATGAAGTAAGTAGTAGTTATCAGCAATGAGAGGAGAAAGGGTTGAGCAGACGTGGCAATGACGATGTTATTGTCTTGCTTGCGTGTTATCTATTGTGGCTTAGTGGTGGGGGCGTTCAGCTTTTGAGCGGCTTCATTGTGCAAAGCCGTCGACCGACGAGGACATATGAGGTGAGCAGATGGTATCGGCTTTAAGCAACTGGCATCACTGGCGTCGCTGTTGTCCCCAGACGGCAATCTATTATTTCTGTCCAAATGAGCTTTTGCAAATTTTGGCTAGTTTCACGCGGGCACCAGTGGTTCATAGGGCTTCGTGTTCAACGTCCCGCAAACTGATGACCTTCAAATTCAAAACCAATTGTCAAGACTGGAAGAAATCAATCTTGCTTTTCACCAACTGACTTCCGCTTTAACAATTTTCTAACCATAGAATTGCTGCTGCGTTGAACAATGCTAGCTCTGACAATTTATAAGCTTTATTTTCTACTACCATACCAACTTGGCAATATTTTCACCTTGTAAAGCATCCAATTTAGCTGACCATTTTTATGTATTGATTTTAGGTTCTTTTTTTTTTATTTCATTCAAAAGTATACACACAAAGGTATAAATAAATGCTTGAATAAAATAGTCGATTTAACGACAATGCTCTTTAATAGGCAATGTGTTCTTTTAACATTTTTTAGAAAAAAGCTATTCCACTACTACTACTGCTACTACTACTACTACTACTACTACTGCTACTACTGCTACTACTACAACTACTGTTACTGCTATTACTGTTACCACTGCTACTACTACTTGTTATATATAATTCCTAATATCTATTCATCTCACTCTTGCTGTTCTTTGAAGAAAAAATCAATACTCTATCATCATCATCATCATCATCATCATCATCATGAGCTCAGTTCTTCCCATAATAAAAAAAATCGAATTTTCCTAGCAGCTTGTGCAGACAAGCGACGATGGTCAGGTTCTATAAAATTAAACATTCCCTACTCCTTCAGGATTGCACTTTCATCATTCCACTCACTGACCAACTACTACTGGAAATTATGACCCATTCTTCCAAAAAAGCTTTGCACTCGTTCAGAAAAATAAAATCAACTTTATCTTTAATGATGATTTTTAATCTGAACAGTTTCAGCCGATTGCAAAAAAAAATTATTATTTTTATTTTTTTTTATTTTAATTTTTTTCCACACAACGTTGGCAACAACGAGCAACGAATCTGCTGGCATTGTAACAAAAAATTCTTCTCCATGACGTTGCTTTTTGCAACGTTTCTTCTGTTTTGTTTGCTTATAAAATCCATTATGTTTTTTTTGTTTATTTTTTTTTTAAATTATTTATTATAGTTTGATATTCAGCTCCAAAAAAAAAAAAAAATTAAAACACACATTCACGTATCAAAATGATTTTCCGTGCTATTTTTGACCTCGCGAATTATTCCATGATATGTTTCTTCTGCACTGTTTGCAATGATTATTGCTGTTTTCTTGAACTTCTTTTATATGAAATTTAAACTACTACAATCAACAAATTGTCAACTGTTTGCTCATTTTAGATGAATCGTCCTATGCAAGTCAAACCCGCTGACAGTGAAAGTCGTGGAGGTAATTATTATGCAAAAAAAAGACAAATGATAAGTTTTTAATTATTTTATTCTGTGCATATCAGAGGATCGTAAACTTTTCGTCGGCATGCTTTCCAAACAGCAAACGGAAGACGATTTGCGCCATTTGATGGAACCGCATGGTCATGTTGAAGAATGCACCGTTTTGAGAGGTCCAGATGGAACCAGCAAAGGTACACTTTTTCTTATTCTTCTCTTTTGATGAAATATTTTTCATTCATATTACATCTCCCCTTCCTCTTTTTTTTTTTAAATTTAAGGTTGTGCCTTTGTAAAGTTTAGCTGTCATCTAGAAGCTCAAGCTGCTATTGCCGCTCTCCACGGTAGTCAAACAATGCCGGTGAGTTGGTTTTAAATGTGAATTTTAATTGTTTTTATTTTATTTATTAAAAAAAAAATATTTTTCAGGGCGCATCTTCAAGTTTGGTAGTTAAATTTGCTGATACAGAAAAAGAGCGCCAATTACGCAGAATGCAGCAGATGGCTGCGCAGATGGGTTTTATCAATCCACTTGTGTTGAATCAAATTGGAGCTTATAATGCCGCTTACCAACAGGTAATTTTTTTTGTTCTACAAATTCTTTTCACAAATTAATAATTTATTAAAAATTAGCTTTTCTCTATGTTCTTTTTTTTTGTTAGATTATCAATCAACAAGCTGCACTGATAGCTAACACGGCAGCAGCTCAAGGTGCAGCAGCTTATTTGGCACCGGTAGCCGTAGCTCCTGGCACCGCATTTTCACTTGCGCCTATTGCAGCCGGACCGATATTGCCAAGTGCCGGTACGGGTAATATTGTTAATAATTTTCGAGTGCTGCAAAAGTATTTTTAATTTATAAAACTAATTTTTGCAGCACCGAAGTTTTCATTACTGGGTAAAATGGGTAAAAAATTATATACATACGCATAGCATTTTATGCTGCAAGTCAACAAGTGGAATTGGAAGATATTTTGTTTTTCAGTGCCCATTTCCGCTCAAGCTGCAGCAGCTCAGTCATTGAATGGTGCTATTGCAGGAAATATTCCATCACCGTCGGCATTCACAGCACTACCTGTGGCGGTCACCCAAGCTGCTACACCTGGAGGAGAAGCTGTTTATTCGAATGGTATCACTCAATATTCACGTAAAACTTTACAACACTTTACAACAATTGCATTGTTATCAATAATTTGATACGTTCTCTTCAATTTTAGCTACGAATGGTGAAAATTTATCTCAGAATCCAAATTCTGCTAACACTCCATTTCCTGCTGCTTTACAAGCATATACTACAGGAACACCGCAATTTGTTTATGATCAAAATGCAGCAAGTATGAAAAAAAAATTTCTTTTTTTTTCATTTCATTTTATTTAATGTTATCGATTAACATTGATTGGACAATTGTATGCATTTTGATGAAAACAAATTATCCTCTTTTCAGCATACCCAGCTGCTTATGGCCAAGCATTCCAGCAAGTGATTGCTGCTCAACACGCAACTTTGTTTCAACAAACTCAAAAAGAAGGTAAATTGTATAATTGAATGTGATTCTTCAATGCAAATTAAGTACAATCTGTTTAATTATTAATTTTTCATTATTAATATTATTATTTTTAAATTATAATTTAAATTGTAAAAGAATTTTGAAAATTGATAATTATAGTTTTCCAAATGTGAATAATATTTGTTAACAATTCATTGAAAATTATCTTATCAATCAGTGTATGCAAATTGTTCATTCACACAAATATTATTGCATTTTAGGGCCTGATGGCTGCAATTTGTTTATTTACCATTTACCCCAAGAATTTGGCGATGCTGAATTAATGCAAATGTTTATGCCCTTTGGCCCAGTCATCTCAGCAAAAGTATTCATCGATCGTGCGACAAATCAAAGCAAATGCTTTGGTAAGTTGTTGGAATAGAGAAATGTGAAATTCTTGCAAAATGGACTCTTTTCTTTTTTTTCTTTTTTTTTTTACATTATTTTCACTCCGTTGACATTTTATTAAAATGTTCAATAGTAAATTTGTTTTGTTTAAATTTTTCACTAAGGCTTATTTGAATTAAAGCAATTTATTTTACTTGCTGATTATTGACGTTGAGACGAAAAAAAAAGTTGCTTGTGCAATTTGTATGTAGATGAGTGACGTTTTTAAAAGAAAATGATCAAGTGAACATTTTCATTTTTGTTTTCTGTATCTTTACTAAACTAAGCAATTAGAAATGAAGTAGAATAATATGTAAAATTATTGATATTGCGTTGTTATTGATTTTGAATCAATATAAATGTTAATTGAAGTTTCACGCACTGCATGGCAATAAATAGAAGAGTCGGTTTCAAAGCGAAATGTTAAAAATTGTATTCTATTCTATTTGATCGTGTTCAATATTATTTATTGCATTTGTGCCAGGTGGTGAGATGAAAAAAAGATTAAAGTATTGTTAACTAAATAAATAAAAAATGAATTAATCATTTGAATTGAATAAGGAGAAGAAAAAAAATAAGAACAAACATAGCTTGTTTGTTTGTTTGTTTGTTTCAGGTTTTGTCAGTTTTGACAATGCAGTTAGCGCTCAAGCGGCAATCCATGCAATGAACGGATTTCAGATTGGCATGAAGCGATTGAAAGTGCAGCTGAAAAGACCCAAAGACGTCGGCAAACCGTACTAATCTGCTACTATATTTCGAACACTAACAAGTAAGGGGTGGGTAAACAATAGTTTATGCTGACAACAGATTGTCTTTTTGCTTTTAATTTGATAATGTCAAGCCGCGGCTTAGCTTTTTCAAATTCAATCGAAAAATGGCTTTCATCTACAAGGAGCGTAGGAAAAAGAAGCGTCATTTCTACTGTGATGGTCTGTGAAAAATTGAACTATCCTGTCAATTCTAAGCGATCTGACAGTATCCTTCTCATTGGGTAACCTTAGTGTTAAACGTCTGTTTGGTGCATGGTGACAGTTGTCTCTTTCATTACATCTTATATTCTATTTATCTTCAAATTGTCTGTAATTGTACTGAAGCGATGTTCTGTGATAGAAATTGTACTGCTGTACAGTCGACTGTATTGTTGAAGCAATGTTTTACAAAGTCAACTTTTTCATGTTGCAGACTTCACCGGCGCTTTACATAGTTTGCATGCTAGTGCAATATTTTGAAGGGTTTATTTGCGTCTAAATTCATAATAATAATAATAATAATAATAATAATAACAATAACGAGGATCATTATACTAACATCTTGCACTATATGTTAAATGAAATTACATAATATGGATAAATCAATCTATTTTAGGGTTATGGAATAAATGACTGAAGATCAAGTGGATTTGAAATATCCATTACTGCCGCTTCAGGCAGGCTATTGACAATATGAAATTGTATTCTTTATAAGATTCTGAAAGTTGTTAATTCAATTCACATTTTAATTATGTTTTCATTTATTTTCATACTGTACAGTGTGCAGTAATGAAGTTACTTTATTCTTTTATTATGTCAATCTTAAACTTTGCACACAATCAATTACGAGCAATGTGCCATTTTAAAATGCTGTTTCTTTCTTTCTTAATTCTTATCTGAAAATTTCACACTTGACATCCATCCATCCATTGATGGCAGATTTTTTTCAGCTGCAATATTTTTCCTTGTTCTTCACTACAAGCAGCATACTGTTTGGCTAGCCTGTACTTCACTGATTGTAAAGATTGTTTCCATTTCTATTTTACTTTTTCATTTTTCATTTTACAATCAATGCAGCCGTTGTTTTTTTAACAAGTGATCAAGAAATGATCTGTGATTATGATAATGACAAATGATGATTATTACATTGCAAAGAGCAATATATTTTTGAATCAATTGAATGAAACCTGCTTCGGGTTTATCCTATTTCGTTTTCTTTAGTTGCTATTAATCTTTCCTATTGTTCACGTTATTTCATTTTCTATCCAGTTTTTAAAGCCGTTCTGTTCATCACAGTTATACATTATCTTCGCATTCTTCAAGACACTGCGAAATTTAAGCAATACAATGATTGTTCATTGTTAAAATTATTATCCAGCTATGCGTTTTATAAAATCTTTATCATACAAACTGATGCATGCATGATGACTGCAGTTTTTTTTTTTTAATGCTAACACCTGATCATATGCCGATGACTGCTAATTGTAAAATTTTGATATTTCAAAAGTTTACTAAATTTTTTCTTTGAAACTTTTAAATTATATGCATATGCATTTCTTGTTAACGTTAGGGAAATGGAATATGCTCTTTTCATGGTGATGAAAAATCAGTAATTGGACAAAGGACAGCTTCAATAAATCATCTAATACTTAATCAATTACGGAATTTTACATCCGTCAAATAGGTATTGAAAATTTCTATCATTTGGAGTAATGATATAACAATAACTATAAATTTACTGCTACTGCCACTAATAATAATAATAATGAATTGAGCAGAAGTGAATTTAAACTGTTAATCAAAATGAAATCATTTGCTTTAAGCCACGTTTTCATTTTAATCAATTATAAAACTAAAGCGAACAATCAAGGTAAGTGAAGAATAATTGCTTTTAATTTTTTTTTTATTTAAATTAAATTTCTGACTGTTGCATGTCGTAAAAGAAAGCTTGTTTGCAATAACTTTTATTGAGCTCAAAAATGATCACTAAAATTGCTATAATGTTAATTAGATTGTTTCAAATTTGCAGGACTATCTTCATACAAAGTTAACTTCTCCCCTGATTGTAATTTTTTTACTAAAGAAGTTAAGAGTTGCTCAAACAGCGAGTACTCGTTAGCTGAAGTTTCTTCATAAGCTGAAAATTTTACATTTTTCTGATCATCCACTGAATGTTGAAGAACTTCCAACCCTGCAATCGCATTTGGTAGCCAATTCTAAAATAGTTATTATTTGAAAATGCATTCAAGGGTGATATTTACCTCTCCAAATGCATCATCCGGAGATATTTCCAAAACTTTTGCAACGCTTTCCATTTCTCTTCCTTTCAGGTTATAACTGTAGCATATAAGTGTAGAAATTAAGTGATTTCCTGCTCGAAGAGCATTCAAAGCAGTTTTCAGTAAAGCATTAATTTTAGAATGTTCTTCTAATAAGTGAATTATCTAGAACATTGAGAAAATGCAGCATCGACCAATTTTATAATGAATGCTTACTTCTTTATTCATTTGCTGCAACACCTGATGAAGATCAGCCAATGATCCGGAATGGACGTCTTTCAGTTTAATAAAAAACTGACGTTGAACTATTCGTACCTGAACGGCCTTTTTATTAATCAAAGTACGTTTGGCGGAACGTTTCTCTGTTAGCTGCAATGAATGTCATTGATACTACACTGAGCTTTATTTAAGTTCTCTATTTTCTGTTTACTTGTTCAAAGTTTTCAACTATTGAAAAATATTCTTTTAAAGGAATATCGCTTGTCAGCTTAATTTCAAAATCATCGCTGCTGTATATTCTTCTTAGGCGTTTCATGATTTCATTAGTTGGAAACCAAAGTGACTCTAATGATTCACTTTGAATACGATATTTTGCTAAAATATTTTTAAGATTCACAATTTTACTCACATTTTTTCTTTCTCATGAGCATCAGTTATACATTTTAAAACTTTTACTGATAACTGAATGGCTTACTTGATGATTTTGATGCTAATATGAATGTTGGTGTTCCTTGTCCATATATTTGCCTTAAACCAATTGCATTATTTTCATCAGTACTTCCCCTTCCAGTTAATTCTGAAACGTCTATTATCAGTTTCTGCTTATCAATGCACATTCAGTTTGTTAAGCTATCATACCGTGAAATAATTTATCCAACGGTACTATAGGTTTATTTATTTCAAACGTTATTTTGTGTCTGGCTACTTTTTTTGTTAAACATCTATCATAGAACGTCAGTAAGGGTAGATCAACATTCTCTTTCCACAACTTCTGCTCTCCTAAAAAGATTTTATCTTATTTATGCAAAGTCAATTATAACGTATTAGTGAATTTACCATTTTCAGCATTGTAATAAATTTCCAGAATAACGCTACTATCAACTGGAATTGCACCAACAACTGGGAAAACTTTAAAATACTGTACACACGTTTTCTCTTAAAAATATGATAGTATACTTTCATTTGTTACATACAACTAAATCATAAAGTACAAGTAAAGTAATTTGGTGTTTTTTCTAAACTTTGGAATCAAATAGAAATGTAAAATCAGCTTTTAAAGTTGCTTTTTGCACATGTTCCATTGCAACAGTTGCCATAGTTTGATAATGCATGCAAAATAAAGCAAACAAATGTAGGAATTTGAAGATATTTTTACTGTTCTTACCAGCAGTAGGCACATGCACCAATTGTGGAACAATTTTTACAGCATCTGATGGCCTGAACAATAGGTATTGATTTTCCAGTGATTTTACAGTATCTGTTGTCACCTATATCAGGTATAGATTAAATAAATCCAAATTTATACAACAATACATATATCAAGTACTATTTGTGTTAATAAAAATGTAAAATGATATGATGCTTCTAATCAATATCTTTTAAATGTACTGAAAGACATTTTACAATAAAAGATTCATAAATTGATGGTAAATGATTAATTAGCAGTTCAGTTAAACAAATACCGCGTTGACGTACAGATGAACATTCTGATTAGCAAAAGCTTACTTTAATAAGAAAGGCTGGTTCAAGTTCTTCTTCAGCACCAAATTGGATCAAAGATTTCTAAAGATTTGATATATATATATATATAAGTATCAACCAAGCTATTTACTTACATATTCTTTATGAAATTTGTTCATGATTAAGATATCAACATTTAGTTCTTTTTGTTGAATTCTAGATTCTATGAGATCTAAAATATAAACATTTCTTAATATAAGAATGCATTTTATTTATTTACTTGAAACTTTACCGTCTTTCATTTTTAACCGTTTAATTTTATGAGTCATTTCTTTATAAACTTCTAATCTTTTTTCATAAGCTTCTGTAGAGTGCCATTTCAATTTAACCTGTTGAATCATTGGATCAGTACCAAGATATACGCAATGAATACTCCCTGTTGAACTTAAGGCCACAATCACACCATTAATGCCTCTGAAAGAAAGTAACTGCAGTAGCACCAGAAATACACAAAGCATTCTTCAGCAGTGTTAGCTACTGGAATTAATTTAAAGGAGCATGAGCTTATTTTACCTAATTCTACCAAGTGCTAAGTTTAAAGGCACAAACGGCAGTTTAGCTGCCCATCTTAGCGTTGTGTCATTGTAAAATAGCATTGTTCCATCATCAGTTGTAGTGATGTAACGGACTTTTGAATCTTGCGCTTAAAAAGTACCATCTGCATATTGATAATTGAATATTGATCAAGTGATGAATTTATATATGCAAGAGTGGAATTTGAAAATGCATTTTTGTTTTATATTCGCTTACTCATGCCATAAAAGTGTAGGCACAAAGGAGCATAATCCAGTCTTTTCATTGTAACAAGTGCACCATTACAGGAAAAACAAAACAAATTCTGTTCTCCTAAAATTCAAAGCAAAAGCACAATGGCATCAAATATGCTTTCATTTCTAGAATGTCAATGTTTGATTTTTTTAAGTTTTGAAATGTTTGCTTTAAACGGATTACCTAAAATGATAAAAGAGAATAAAGCTGCAGGATCTTCAACTGCTGCTACCTCAACAGCTCTTTCTCCCAATAAGTACTGCCATTCAGGCTAAATTCATAAATACTGTAAATATTTTTAAAACAAAATGATTATTTATTGAATAATCCTTTTGGACGTTTTATACGGCATTATTTTACCAGTTTATGTATAAAAATATAAAGCAGTTGATATTTTATATTACTAAAAAGTCGTTAGATTTTCAAATTAAAAAATTCAATTCATATTGCTAAGAAATATATATATATATACATATAAGTATACTTTAAAAAGATGAATACATTACTATTAACAGTCGTCTTTTTTCATCAACTTTGTTTTCAGCTGCAGACAATCTGTTGGCATTTAATAATATTTTCTCATATCTAAACAATAAATTAGTATGAAAAAGATAAAAATTCAAATCAACTATTACTTGAATGTCTGCACTTCCCATGTAGAAGAAACTGTTAGAAACAGATTAACTTCATTGGAAAAACAAAGAGGTCCTGGTAAAAGGAAATCTGGAAGATAATGACTGAAAACATTCATTTCTTGCTCGAATATATATAAAACGCCATCTAATGATTGGACGCATATAAAGTTAGAATCTGTAAAATTTATTATAAAAGATGTATCTATCTAAGATGTATATTCAACAAATACATACCATCATGGCCATTGAGAAATCCGCTAATCATATTATATGCATTGTGTGAAAGTGGGTATTCATACAGGATTTCCAGATGATAATCTTTGCCGTGTAATAATGTTTTACTAAGTCTTTCTGAAATGTATTTTACAATGAAGCTAAATTGAATAAATGACTGTAAACATTTTAATTGAATATTACCTTGCAATGAATATACGGCAACGCTCTTCTGGTGCAATATGCACAACTGAAGTTTGTTAGTATTGCTAAACAAAACATTATACAGTAACACAATATTAGAAACAAAAAACTGAAGCTTCTACGTTTTAAATTTTCCGCATAAAGTTTGAAGAATGGGATATTTCAACTCTTCTACTAAAAGCAATCCATCGTGAGAATCCACTGGATTTAAGCTGGAAATTTCTTCTTGCTTTATACAAGGTTCATAAATGTGTAGAAAACCATGGCTAGTGCCAATTATTATTTGATCTAAAAATTAAAAGTTTATTTAAATATTTAAACGTATTCAAAAAGTTTAAACAAAAACCTGATTTCCCTGTTAAATTAGCAACTGAAAGGCACATGAAGCTCAAATCAGCAGCATCATTTAATTTACATTGCCAGAGTTCTTTAGTTTGAAAAAGTGACATTGTTTAAGCAAATCTAAAAGCACAAATAACTACAACCGTTGTTTCCATGGTAATCGTGTGTCCGTGACAACGAAATCAGCACACAAGTGGCATAATATTGATTTATTTATTGTCAACTTGCTGCATCAACAGCACCGTTGACAGTATTATAAATATGAAATTCAGTTTACACTTTTTACCATTAATGAAAAACTATGCACATTAAAATGTGAAAAGTTAATTAATTAATTTTGCGGTGGCCCATGTGGAATGTAAATTCAATAAAAAATATATGCAATATGAATGTTAACACTTTGCAAAAGCACGTCGTCACAAAGCAAAAATACAAAAAGATGTTTGAAAAGTTATTTTTTATATTAATACATGTAATAGTATTGAAATGCCTAATTAAATTAAAATCAAGTAACAAGCTAAAAAGAACTCATTTAATTCATTTAAAATTTTAAAATTTCACTACTGATCGTTTGTATTGTCAAACTATGCAACGCTTTTATAACTGTTCAAAATGCTAAAAAAATGAATTTGTAAAATCATTTACTAATATATGACATTTTGTGTTATTTTAAACATACATTTTGTAAGTTATAATGATGTGATATATTTAATATTAACTATTATTCTCCAATGTATACGACAGAAGTTGAAGTTGATTTTGAGCAGCAACTGTTCCACCTGAATTTCTTCATTGCATCATGGCTTAAATCTGGATGCAAAAACATAAGCAATAAAGCTGTAATTGGCCAGCTGAGCGATGAAAATTCTCCAAGAAAATCAAAAGCAAACAGTGTGTATTGATTTCTTGGAAATATATACATAATTGCCCAAGGCAGACATTGACAAATTACTGTAGTCATCAGCGCACTAAAAATGCATTTGGCTATCCGAAATTCTGCCTTCAGCTGAAGAATGCGCATTTCAGTTCGTATTTCTCGTTTCTAAAAATGTAAAAGAATGAAAAATTATCAAATATTTTATAAATCAGTAGAATATTTTTTAATTAATCATGATTTCTTTTCCTTTTACAACTTATTTTTTAAATATGAAACATTCTTTTAAATATTATTTCCAATATAGATTATTCATTCATTTATAAATTCCTTTTCTTACTACAAAATAATAAATTCTAAAGAAACTGTATGCAACTATCTTTAATCAATTAAACATTATTAACTATTTATGTGGAAAAAGTGACAAAAAGTAAAATGCACTGTCTGACTTGAAATTTAATATTTGATGCTTCATCAGTATTATAGAATTAATGATGTGCTATGCCATAAATCCTTCATAATATCAAGTTAATATAATATTAATCCATGATAAAATTGTTCAAGATTATTGAAACTGCTTATAATCAGCTTAAAATCTTCCATTAGAAAAGAACTAATTTTATGTGAAATACGTACAGCATGAGCTGTTCATCTACTCCACAACTTATAAACGACTTGGACAAAGAAGTTCTTACAGTTTTACAACAGCCACTATGCCACGCACAAATTTGCATTTCTACAGAACAGTTATATAGAAGATATGATTAACAAATGTGCAACAAGTGGAGGTTCAAATTTTTGCTAGAACAATAAGAAAAACTCAACTTCTTCCATGCAATGTAATTTTGCTGACAATTCAAATGTCATGAACATAGAAATGAGTGGTGATACAGTTGAAAAAATTTTGTAATTAACTTTTCTAATAATAAACATGTAAATGTGATCTGTGCTATTTAAAATGAAGCATTAATAAAAAATAAAAACAAGAAAATATCCAATAAGGAAATGATGAAAGCAAAATTATTTAAATTTTGAAGAAATGTTTAAACGAAAACTTTCTCACCTGTCTGTTGAAAAATGATAGCGTGCAGATGAAAATCATAATGCTAATTGCATTGAGAAAGAACATGAAGTATGCATTTCCGTCGAGAGTTTGTTGTGAAATAATTTCACTAGATCTGCAGCGACCTGTGACAACATTTGCAGCATTCATCCCAACATTAATAAATATGATTATTGGAATGAGGAATGACAGTGATGTGCAAACTAGGCAGATAATTTTTGCCCGAGTTTTTGTAAATATTACATAATGCAATCCAAGGCGATAAAAAGATAACAAGCGTTCCAAACCAACTGCAAGTTGAAAATATGTAAATATTGAATAAGCAATAGTGTAAAGGCACAAATGAGGAGAGCTTGAAAAACATTCGCCAATTGTAGTTTTCAAAGGTTGATGAATGAAACCATAAACAAATTTTCGTGTATTTTCCGCTATACAACCCATTCCACCAAAAATATTTGCAACAGCAAGCGCTAAACATAAATTTAATACATACAATAATCAGTCAACAGCTTATGAAGCTATGGTAATATGGTGAAGCTTGAAATTTTCCAAAAAGAAACAAAAATAACCATATTATTTTCTTTCTTGATATCAGATAAAATACTTTTTGAAAGTATGAATGAAATTTTTAAATTGAAAAGGTGCGTTAAGAACTTCATTAAATTGAAAAGCAATTACCTGAGATGAACATCAAATTTGGCTTTATAGGATTCATTTTTTTAATTATTATCAATAAGATCAAGTTGAATATCAACGTCGAGATTCCGATTAATAAAAAGAATATATAAAATGCGACATTATTAGCAACGTGAACAGCAGGCAGTTCAGTTTGGTTGTGTGCCAGTGTGTAGTACATTTAGCAATGGTTGTTTTGCGTAATTAGCAGCAGTGGAAATTTATTTTATTTCAACATCCAACACGCGCTGAAACGTTTTCAATGCTAACACTTGAATAATAAACTGGTTGCGGAAATTGCCACAATAACATTGGCTATTTGTCATCCGTAATGGAATTACAATTGTTCAACTTTGCTTTTGCTTTATTGAATTCTGAAGATCTACTTATTTTATTAAATATTATTCAAAACTGCTCATGCTATTGTTGGAAAAAGAATAACTGCAAACGTTGATGTGAACTCAAATTAGATATGATTTTTGATAATCAATGCCTCATTTCATTTTTTAAAGCAAATATCTGCATATAATTTTATTATTAATTGCGTTACATTATATTTTTTGCTAATAATATATCAATAAATAAACAAATAGATACATTTATTTTTTTTTGGTTAACTAAATACTTCATAAATTTAATAATTTAACACTAATACTTTTATTAATGAATAATAAAATTATTAATAATAAAATTTTACATGTACAATTCAAAGTTCATCTGAATTTTTTTTCTCAGATGAAACACGCCATTATTTCATAAAAAAACACATGATAATTAAAACTTTGAAATTGGTTACCTTTAGCTGCTTTGTGTGTACAATATATATTTTACTTTTAAGTTTTTACTTTAACTTTTCTATTTAGTCAATCGCATCATATTTTTTGAACTATTGATAACTGATCGATATCAATAAAAATTGAGTCATTTGCTTATTTCATTCTGTACATAATAAATGAGGAACACTTGGTAAAGGCTAATGCATTTTTGAACCATAAGCTGATTAAATTTATTACAAAACACTTTAAATCAATAATGCATTAATGAACGGCTGTAAACTTAAAAATTCATTTATCATTAATTAGAAAATTATTGGTAAAAAAAGTAATTTACATTAATTTGCTTTCACATTTTACAAGTAAATGCTTTAAATGAATAATTTTAAAAGACAGTCATTAAAAACAGTTTTGCAAACAAATAATCACTCAGATAAAAAATAACTTTCTTAAATTTATGCATTTTTACTTATTATCATTTAATTTGTAAAACGGCTGAATTCTGCACATTAAGTTTATTTCAGAAACATTTTTTACACACGGCAATAGTAAACACAAGGATACTTTTAAATTTTACTTTTATCATTCTATTTCTGCATTTCTCTAATAAAAATTCAATTGATAAATAAATGAAAGAGTCTGTGAATAAAAACAAGAATATTATTTTGCATCAAAACGCTCCAACTCTTTCAATGATGGATCATATTTAGTTTGCTTCAATTCTTCAGAAGCATCTCTTTTCCACGCGTATCCAACGCCTGGAACTGGATACGGTAGTGATATAAATGCATTCTTGCGGTCTTTTCTAAACAAAAATCCAAAATGAAAATTTTTCAATTCCTACAGATTTTAAATAAATAAACATAAATATAAAATATTACTTTGCACTTGTTAACTGCAAGACATCTTCACCGATCAAACGAGGTGGCTGAACACTCCGACGGGCATCTCGATCATAATAATAATTGTGACTAATTTTTCGATTAATTCCACAAGGTAGTGTTGGCGGTGGCAGACTACGTGATGATATTTCGTCAGCATAACGCAGACAATTCACGTAACCATCCTGCGCAAATATGCAACAAAACTGTAGTTTATAAAGTAAATCAAAATCAGATTTCTTATTTTTATAGATATTTATTTTACATAAAACTCTGTCATGCATATAGGTGAAAATAAAACCATGGTGATACTTTGCTTTGCTGTTTTACAACTTTTAATTGCATTGCATTTTTCAACATCTAATTGCTTTGCTGCAACAAACATTCTCAGGTCTTACTAATAAAAGTAAATAAATTAGATACGGCAAAATTGCATGCTAATTAAAAAAGTTCAGCGAGGCAAAACTATTACAAACATACTCTAACAAACTCGCCATTTTGTTTGTACCGTTTAAACCGCATTAACAGGTTCAATAAAAATTTAATAAAAGGTGCAGAGTCCGTATGCTGTATTGGAGGTACAATTTTTTTAATAACTGTCATCGCTTTTCCAAATTTCACAATTAATGTATAAAACCCAAATTCTTTTACTACAGTAAAAATTAAAGTAATGCAGGTTTATACATACATAAATACATAATATATACGTAGGATTTGAAAATTTATCAAATAATTTTCGTATAATTTTAGATAATTATAATTTAATGATGAAAATCTTTTATTGGATTGCATGAAATTGCTATTTATCATAGATTAATGTCTAAGATAAAAGTCTAAGACAAAACGCACGCATAGCACTTAACGCCTGTCAACAGCGTTTCCTTTAGCTCATGCAAGTCAGAATACATTGTCTTTATTGTTTTTCTTAACAAACATACACATGAATAAAATTAATTTGTCTATAAAAAACATTTTTCCTGTTGCTTATTCTATTCAAAATACTGATATTAAAATTTTCTTCAAATTGCAGATAAAAATAAAAATTAAATTTAATAAAAACTAGCAGAAATTTTAGTTTTATTCTAAATTAGTTTAAGTTTTAGAATTCTAAATAAAAAAAATATTGTTAAACACGTATTTGTTTTGTTAAAGATATTTTCGTAATTTTATTTTGTTGAAATGGTTGATTTCAGTAATAAAATTATGAAGGATAATTTTTCTTCATGCGTCAGTCTTTAAACGTTGTCCTATGAACGCTGCCATGAGCAAAACCGAAGCAAAACTGACAATCACCGATAGTTAGAAAATTTGCATTCTAATGAGGCAGAACTGATAAGCACTATAAAAGCTCAGTGCACGATTGGCAGATATCATTTTGATCAGTGAACCGCTTGGCGTACTACAAAATTTTACTTAATCTGAAATTACAATGAACTACAGTGAAATCAATCATCAAAAGTTCAAGATCTATGAATTCTAATCTAGAAGATATAAAATCACAATTATGTAAGTACATTCATGTATAAATTATGCAAATATTGTTCAATTTTGCTGAACGCTTAAAACGGACAAACCGTTTCTTCCCAACATTGTTTGCATGAATTTGCGTTGGCTCGTCTGTTGACCAGAGTCTGTTGAATAATTGATAGCAGCAGTGTTTTCATCTCTGACGGACTTTGCGCTCGCATCTCTCCATTCCGTAGCATGGCAAGTGTAATTGTTTATACATTTTTGATTTCACTTTTGGGCTTGTTACTCTATTTTTCTCAAGTTCAGAATATTTTCTTCTCTATTCTGTTTTCCCTTTCAGCATTTCATAATATTTATTCCATATTTTGGTCTCTCTTTTGTTGTTTTATCATTTTAACTGCTCATAACACTTCCTTTTCTAAAATTTGATTTGCATTGCCTTTGTTTTTGCCCTATTGGATTTTTTCGATGTCTGCATCCCTCTGACGTGCTTTCTGCATTTTGAATTCGCATGATAGTCCTATTTATCCTTGGTTAGTGCTTTGTTATTTGCATACTTGCTTTAGTAGGCCATTTCTTCAGGTTTGAAATGTTCTGCTTTCAATTTTTCTTCAGCGAATAATTTGCATATTGAAAGTGATAATATTCTTGCTTTCTCAGTGGCTGTGGTTAGTTAACAGTGCTGTTGCCATGTAGCCTGTGCTAGACTTTGTTATGACTTAGTAAAGCTGACTTTGAGTCCAATTTCCACTCGCTAGTTTCTCCATCGTTTGCTTCTTAGTTTACACCATGTATTATTGGGTATGTATGTACATTGGACGACAAATGGAACAGTGTAATTTTTATGTTTTGATTGAGGTGCTTGTCGTGAATTTTTTATATTCACTGGATGTGAACTTTGCGCTATTGTCAGGTAGCATTGTTTTCAGAAGCCCTACTGTGTTGAGCAATTGTCCAAGCTTCTGAATGGCAACGGTCATTGCTGTTATCTGTAGGATTTTGAGCCATTTTCAATAAACATTGACTATTATTCTATTAATTTAATTATTATTTTTAACCTTTTATTTGTCTTATTTTCTCATTTTTCTGTAAGTAATGCAGACTCATTGTCCTTATAGATTATTATTGAGAATTACTTAATTTTGGAGAAAAAAATATTGTAGCAATGTGTTGATGCACAGGGCAATATTGTTTAGATGAGATTTATAAAAGCAGTAAATATAAAAAGTAGTTGTGCTATCTCATCAGAATTTTCATGTTTATTTATAGTCTAGTACTCTTCCAAAGACACAGATAAACAGAGGGTAAGCAGAGTGTTTATTATGCAATAAATAATTACATTTTAAGATTTGATTAAAAACTTTATTTAAAGTATCATTTGCTGATTGATGATGTCTGTGAAGGATTAATTAATAAAAGTTATTCCCTAAAATAAGGTTTTTTGAATTTTTGAATTTTCATATGATTTAAAATTTTTTTGGAGCAAAAAATTTAAGTAGTCTACACAAAATTATATTCCAAGCAATGGGAAAAAGCTAGTTTTAAAACAAATGATATACAGGCAGTCTTTTAGATACTTTATGATTTATTAATTTTAACAATGCGTTTGCTTTTTTATTAAAATATCTATTATTTCATTGTAGTGCCACAAAATCATGCAAATTTTAAATTGCTTAAATTGTTCTTAGGGAAATTTTATATCTACTTCAAAGTAGCTTATGTTTAAAGGCTAAATATGTAATTTAACTACTGTTTTACAGGCAGCAGCTAAAATTTATAATGAAATAGTATTTTAGTCATTTTAAATTATTTCAAATGCTATTTCAATTATTCATAAAAATTCATAAATTTTTTATCACTTGCTTAGTTTTAATTAATTCGAATTTCAAAATCATTTTTCTAAAGTTCAAGTTGATTTCATGTTACTTTTACAATTGTTGTCATCTAAAATTTGCAGTTTACTTATTTTTGGTTTATTCAACATAAAATGTGCACATGCAATGCGCAGTTCAAATAATTTTTTTTTTGTATTATTGCAGTTGAAAAGACCGTTGATAGTTGAAAGTTTTTGCTGAACGAAATTACGATTTAGTTTGAAAGAAGCATAGTATGTTGCTTAACAGCTATCATAGCTTGCCAACTGTTTATCAATTTTATGCGTTGTGAATAATGTTTGTTGGTTGATCATTACTATAGATGCTTTAATTGCAGTGAAGAAAGCAGATTTAAACTTATTATTATTGTACAGTAATAAAAAGCCTTTGCAAGTAAATTTATTTCTGTCAGCCTTGCAGATTTACTCATCAGGGAATGAAGATATATCATAAATGTTTTGTTTTATTTGCTGAGGATAATGGAAATCTGTTCAGTATGATATGAAATCTTTAGTTCTTGCAAAATCATGTAAATTCATAGAATACATAATAAGAAAGCAATACTTCTATTTTATTTTAATGAATGTACCCTTTATTAGATAACTGAGTAATTTTTTAAAATATTATTTGAGAAAATTCCAGTATTTATGTCAAATTTTTGCTGATGAGCTATGTTGTAGCAGTATTTACTTTAACATTATTTAATTTCATAGAAATGAAGTTAATTCATTGAAAAATTTCCAAAATTTTGACTTTACCTATGTTAAATATTTTTCTAAAAATTTTTACCTATTTCATCAACATCATACTATTACGTCATAATATTACACTATATATATTTTATTTATATATTTATTTATGTATATGTATATTTACTTATATAAAAACTTAGTGATTCAGCATCAGTTTTTACTTTCTCTATTGAGCGACGAGTTTTTCAAATTAGTTGCAATGAAGTCACATTTTATTTAAAATTTAATAGAATAGTATCTTTTTATAAATATGAAAAGACGTTTAAAGGCATACCAAGAATTTATTAAAATAAAAATTACCCATTTTCTTTAAAAGGATGACAAATCCAAACATTGAGGTTTCATGGAATATTAGCAGCAAAACCACTTGACATTATTTGTCAATAGTGTCAAATCGAGGACGGATTATGTTGAATAGACACAAAGTCGCTTTTATCGTCCGCCCTTTCGATTCCTTCACTTTGCTAGTCTCTGTGAATACCATTCCAACTGTTCCAAGGTCAGGATATGACACTCTGCCTTCTTCAACTTGATACAACCTGGTTATTGTTCTCAGTTATGCATTCAAATGTCAGTTATTTAGATATAGTTAATGCAGCTTTGCTGCTAGCGACTTTTGTAAAAGTAAAAAAAAATCCAATTTCAAATAACTGTTTATCAAATAGAATATAAAAAGTTCTTCATGTTTGAAGTTGACTAAAAAAAAGTTATCATGACAAAATAAATTTCCAGAAATTTACCCAAACACGTCACTGGTCGTTGCCAGCATAACATAATCGATTGATTGCAATTCAAGCGGATGCTTGATGCTGATTGGTTAGTTAATACGGTAGGATGTAGAGGACGGTGGCTATTGGACTGACCAGAGTTTAACCAATCTTGCGCCAGTCTGATAAGCACGCTTGTGAAAAGCAAAGAAAAGTTGGCGTCACGTTTTCATACGTTTATTATTGGAAATCGCCGACTGATATCTTTGAATAGGTTTTCAAAAGTATCCCGACAAAAATTTCGATGTGCACTTGCCTGCCAGTGTAACTTTTACTTGGTAATTGATCATTCACATAATCAGTATATCCAATTAATTATTTTTTGAAAAAAAAAACATTCTACACTTTGATACTGATATTTGGATTTGTTTATTGTGAGCAAAGTATACAGATTCTTTACAAGAAATTTTCTGCATGCAAATATTCCTTAAAAACAATCATAAATGATTTATTTTGTAGCGGTGAACATGACACTGTGCGCTGGTTGCAAGAAACCTATATACGATCGTTATTTATATCATGTGATGGACAAATCTTGGCATGGTTCTTGTATTGTTTGTGAAGTATGCCAAACTCCATTAGATGATCGTTGCTTTACGAGAGATGGTCAAATTTTTTGCAAAACAGACTTTTTGAAGTAAGTTTATTTTCTTTTGTTGAAAATTTTGTAATTTTTGTATTTAAATATTCAGAAGGTATGGAGCAAAATGTTCGAGGTGTTCACAAAATTTTTCTCGTGGTGATTTGGTTCGCTATGCCCGAAATAAAGCATTTCACATTGACTGCTTTTGCTGCACAGTTTGTCAGAAGCGCCTAAATACTGGAGATCAGCTATACATTATCAATGACAGTACTTTTGTTTGCAAAACTGACTACATGAAAACTAGTCATGCCCAAAGTAAGTAAGCTCAGCTCAATGAACTAAGTCGCTAATACATTCTGCTATGACAGGTAAGAGTGATCATTTTTTCATAAATCTGAAGAAGTGATATTGATTTCATGAAACATTAGATCATTAAACTGTGATGATCTTATAAAAAATATTCTAAACATTTAGTTTACATATAATGCTTGAAATGAGAACTATATGAACATCTGCATAATAATCAAGCTTAAATGGATGATAAATTTGAAGATATCAACTTTGAAATGTTTGTAAACGTTAGAATATTTCTGTCCCTTGTGTAAAACACACAAATTCTACAGGGAGTTAAGTATAATGAGTTTAACGATTTTCGCTTTTCTTACTTTGCCAGGAATTTTGCCTGTACCTAACGTTCAGGTCAATCGGGTTGTTGCATAAGGTGAAAAAAATTCATAAAGCAGGCGAATATATCAAACTGAACATCTGAAATAAAAAGAAATTGAAATAGATAAGTTTATTTTATAATAGAATTAGTTACATTGAATTTCCATTTGAAAACTTTGTAGCATTGCACGATGAGAGAGATAAAAGGTAAACACTTGCATAATTACAACTGCTGACGTACTGGTGAAGTTGGTACATTTGAAAAATAGATGATTGTTATAAGAAACAAACTTTTCATCTTATGCAGTTTCATGCTGGCCTTAGAAAACAAGCGATAGTTACAATATTATGGATTACAGATGGAAAGTTGAAATTTCAACAAAGAGTATTATCAAAGTAGAGTTGCATTATTCCCCATTTTCTCTGCTTTTCATAAGTTTCTTAACATGAGAAATTGTAAAGACTATTTATTTATCAAACTGATCATTATTAGTATTGCTATTATTGAGCGTTTAAAATCTATCAGCAACATTTTCAATGGAATGATGTTATAACTTGCCTTCTTGAGCATTTTACATGAAATCGTGCTATTTATATCAGTACAATAAAGGTGTTTGCTTTGTAAAAGTCGTTCCCACGTAACCTAACAATGATTGTAAAAATGCATGCTTTTTTTCAAGCTGCGAAAGCAGTTGCTGACATTTCCACGAAATAAGCAAAGTCAACAATGTAAAATTTATCAAATAATTCGCCTGCTTTATTGCAATAATTTAATTTTTACCGTTTCTTTATTTGTCACGAGAGTATAATTTTTCATACAGTTTTTTGAATAATACTAACAATTGTATTAGATTATTATTGAAAATACCTTAATTTTAAACATGACACTTTTGAATATGAATGAACAAGCAAGCAATTCGTTTGAAGACGTTTCAAGAACTTTGTTCCAAAATCATTAACAATTAATTAAGACATTTCAACTTCACTGGTGCACAAGTACATATCTTATAAATGAACTTTGTCATCAGGTGAAAAGAAAAATATTTTAGTAAGGAAAGCTGTTCCCCACGCACTTGTATTTCAAAAGTTATTTGAATATGATTATATTGCGGCATGCTTCATTTTAAATGATTATTATATTGTATTTTGAAAATTTTATCATAAATTTAATAATTCACGAATCGGTATTTGTTTAAAAGCGTAATATTATATGTGAACTAAAAGTGCTTTAAACTGTTTAGAGGGGTTTTACATTTTTGTTGATGATATTCATCAAATGAATGCTTATAATGTAATCATAAAAATGAAATAAGTTTGATAATATTACATTTTGCAGTGTAGAAGAGTAGAAATAATTTTTGTCAGAGTTATAAAAAGAAAAAACAGTTTTCAAATGAGTCAACAGTGAATGTGTAGGTAGGTGATGTTTGAAACCTTTTATGACCTAGTCTTTTTTGGCTAACCTCGACGTGTACGGTCAGTCAAGCTTTTCAATCTCAGCAGGTAGGTTTGTTAGTTGCAAAATTAACCAGTTTGGTGCATGCAAAAATATCTTGTTCATAAGTATGGAAAAAAAGAATATCTAGAAAATTGTAAAAAGAGAGGTAGTTGTGCAGAAAAAGCTGGGAAATGGCACTGCGATGTGCGGTTGAATATAAATTGTTTGTTTGTTTGTTTGTTTTTTGAACAAATCGTTTCAAAGTGGAGAATGTAAGATTTTTTTAAGCCTTCAACAGTGACGACCTGTTTCTTGCTTTGTGACAAGCCGTTTGTGCATGCGTGTCCTGCTGTTTAACTCTAAACTCTAACATTGCACTATTGTTCGTTTTTGAAAAAGTGTCATATTTCTGGCTTCGCTTTTTGGGTTTGCTCTTTACCAAGTGGTGGGTAGGTTTCTTCGGCGTTTGATCACGCGGAGAAAATCAGAAAGCTGAATTTGTTGCCCATGGTCATCAATTTTGGCACATCTGCGCCTCCTAGACTGTTCAGGCGGTCGACACTGCTGCTCAGAAAGAGAGACATGAGCATGTGGCGGACTTCTTTTCACCACCTCATCTGACCTTATTCAATTCCATTCCATTCGGATCACAACAACAAACCCCAGTTGCCAACAAGCATCGTTGTCATTCATCGTCGAAAAGCAGATGTCAACAAAACCGCTCCTAAATATCACATTTCCTTTTATCACCAATTTTGTAAAATGTAAATTTATTCACCAGTTGCTATTTTACACTGGTAGCTGAGATTTAATAGAAGTGGAATTGAATTTTCTTTCCCTTTCTTTTCTTTTCTTTTTTTTATTCTTCATTTGATGACTGAATATTTTTCTTAAAAAAATATATTAATATTAATGTTTTCAATTCAAAATTTTTTTTACAAAAGCAATGATTTGTGATTTTATTTGTAAATCTTTTTCTACTCTTCTCTTCTCATACTGACCTCTCATATACGAGTGTGTATTCAAATTTTCCGTTAGGTTGGTTATTCATTTTCGATTGTAGATGATTGATTGAAAAATCGAAATGGCCATTCAAATTGAGGAAAAGTCAAGTTGATGTTGCTTTCAGCTAAAGGTTCACTTTTGCATTGAACAGATGAACAAATTTTTCACTAATTTTATAAAAAGGCAGAAAAAAAACCTCTTCTGCAAATAGTGATAATTTTCAAATCAGTACACTTTTCTTTGAATTTTTCAATAATTTTTTTTTTTCATTGCTTTGAATATTGACTGTTTGCATTTTGTAAAAAGCTTTCAATATATGTTGCAATGTTGGAAAGTTTTTAGCATTTTATATTTTTGCAGATTCTCAGCAAGAACTCATCAATCAGCCTATTTCTGAAAGCGGCAGTGAGGACGAAGAAGACGGGAAAAAGATAGAAGAACCTGTCAAAGGCCCTTCATCATTGCAGCTGATCGATTCTACACCTGCAGAGGCGATACTCGAAGAGCAGGATGTTCTTTCTCCTGCCGATGAGCAACAGTTTGCTTCTTCTAGTCCTGATTCGTGTTGCAGTCAGGAGCAAACAAAATTGAGCAAAAATGACGACAACGTCAATGGAATTTCCAACGGTTCCAACGGTACAGATTTGTCCGCCACTACTGGAGCCAGCGTTGGAACTTCCTCCAACGGGGCTAAACGACGCGGACCTCGGACAACAATCAAGGCCAAGCAGCTGGAGACACTCAAAGCGGCCTTCGCAGCCACACCAAAGCCCACCCGGCATATCCGAGAACAATTGGCCCAGGAGACCGGCCTGAATATGCGCGTTATACAGGTTAGTGCAAGGCCATTTTCTTTACTTTGCTAGTTTTTTTTGTGTGTGTGTGTTAAAAGAAAAAAAGAATAACAATATCATCTGATCAGCATTTTATTTTTGAAACACTAATCTAAATAGGTCAACTTTGCATGCTTTTCAAAACGCGCTAATCTTCCCGTCTGACTTATCTGCTTTTTTCCTTCTCTTGTTGTTTATTATAGTTTTTATAAATTTTTGATAAAAAAAGAATTCAAACATTTCGTTTAAATAATTAAATTCTTTCCTACTCTTATCTTTGTAACATCTTTCACAAGTTGACCATACTATGAAACAGTAGTTTTATTTATTCTTTTTTTTTTCATCTTTTTTTCAATTTCTGAAATATTTTCTTCTTTTGATCTATGACCCTTTTAAAAAAGTGAACAATCACGAGAAAAATATTTGCAACAAATTTTACTTGGAAATTTTTCACGAACAAAATATGCCCAATATTAATAATACAGGTATTGATTTTCTTTTTCTTTTTCTTCTTCAATCATCGACCGTGACATAAATGTTCGGCAGTTTTCAGCAGTATGTTTCAGTTATCTGTATGCTTTTATGCAAGTGATAAAGTTTGAGTTGCATAAAAATATAAAATTAAGATCATCTGCAATAAATCGCCAAAGATAATACAATGATGAATATAGCATTCTAGAAGAAATTTAGAAAAACTTAAAACAACACTTTTGAGCATATGGTAGTGCAATTTTCTGGAATTGGTATACGGATGTAAATGATCCAATTGAAAATTATCGTCGGATTAGTGATAAAAGCTGAAATGTAGTTGTTTTGATCGAATGAAAGCAGAAGCGTAATTGAAGTTCAGCTACTTGGTTGAAAAGCTTAGCGTGAACTACCGTAAGCGAATGCATTTCTAATTCCGCAGTAGGTGATTGGATGTAATTTCCGCTGACTTAGCTTGACAACTTATCCGAAGAAAATTAGTTCATATGGGAAACGTGATATAGCTAATATAAGGCACGGCATGTATCCAACCAAAACAGATGCTATGCAACCGTCTTGGGGCTATTAAAAGACGGTCGGAACCATTGATCGGCGTTAGCATCCCACCTACGTCTTTTACCGCCATATTTTAATTGAATTGTTCGGTCGTTCTCGTTCCAATCTCTTGCGTGTGGCCCCTGTGACCTTCTGCGGAAACTGACTGGATCAAAACCAATCAGACGTATAACATCATTACCATCTCCATTTGATACCGATCCTGCCCCGCCTGCCTTTTTCCACTTGCTCAGTAATCGATCACAAGATGCGGCTCGTTGATTACAGAACAGGTTGTCTTTTTGCTTAACTCTTTTCTACCAATTGCAGACAAGGATTCTTAATCACATTTGCTGATATCACACGTCGATTATCAGTGCCATCTCGTTGGTTACTGTAGTTGTTTATTTTAAAATTTATTCTTTAAGTAAATTCAAAATATTTTAAAATGTGATAAGTGATTTTGTTTCAAAAAAAAAAAAGAAATTCATTTAATACATCTATTTCTTCCTTACTCATTTCAATCAGTTCACTTTTATTAATTTTCCAGAAAATCAACATATTATAAAAGAACATATAACTTCACTGACTTAAAACTTGACTTTTGCAATGCTTCTTCTTCTGCTTAAAAGTCGGTATTTAGTGTTTGATTAATCTTTACTTTTTCACAAATCAGAGTGTATTTTTCAAATGACAATTCGAATAGCAAAAATGGCAGAACAACATTTTTTTAATGAAATCTATTTATTTTTACTTTTTTTGAAAATCATCAGAAATCAATTTTTATAATGAAAGAACAATTAGCGAATGATTTTTTATTTGAACAGCCAATAATGTTATTGCTTTTTGAAGCTTGATCAGTAATATTAATTTTTGCTCAATTCATGATGACAGTAATAATATAAAAGCTTTGCTTTTTTGCTACATTTTACAGATGTTATACATGCACATGACTCTAAGAACGTAAGATGCAGGATTTTTGATATAAATCGACATTTCAGTAAAATAAAATCTTTTTCAGTCGACATTTCAGTTTCAAGTTTGGCGAACATGTATAGTAAGTAATTTTTTAAGCAAATATTCATCAGTTTTTCCAATTCACCTGATGAGGTTTATCTAATGGCTTGAAAATGTTTTCAAGGTATAATTTTTATTATTTACAACGTTTTCAAAATCAAGATAAAAGCAGTATGAAAATGAGGTGTTTTTTTTTTTAAATTCTTTGAACTTTCTAACATTGCATTTCTTATATACATGTATATTAGCATGGTTTATGGTTGAGCAAATGCAGATAGTTTTGTCACAGTTGTTTTGCAAAACTTTTTAACTGTAGGTAAACATCAAAGGATACTGTGCACAATTGAATGTAGTTGTCGAGCAATTTAGCAGCTTGTGGCAAAGCTTTTTTTCTTTTTGCAAAAAATGTCAACAGAAATTCTGCAGCTGTAAAACATTTTTTGTTCCTTTGAAAAGCAACCGGTTGCTTAGATAGTCACGGAATAAAATGTGAAATGGAAATTACGTTTAATGTTTAATGCTCAGTTCTGGGTTACGCAGCAACGACGACATCTTCGTCTGTTGTTTAAATTGCGTTGGAGGCGACCTTTTGCAAGCGGCGAGCTTTGATCTATTTTTGTCGGTTGTCACTTTTATTATAAAAGTTGGTCACACCCCATGCAGATAGTCTGCTTATTGCATTGAATACGCTTTCTAACTGTCTTTATTCTATTTCTTTGCGTAGCATATTTTAACGATAGATATTTCTTTTTGATTTTCATAACTCAACTCTTTTACTGCCAACAATTTATTACTTTTATATAGTAAATAAATATGTCATTGAAAATGGAAATGCTCAACTGCTGTTGATTGATGATTACTTTTATGCAAATTCATGTAGTATTAATCATACATGTATAGCTCATTCATAAAGCTTTTTTGATCAGCATGGCTCCCAGGCACCAGATCTTCTACACTTCAGACTTTTAGTTGACTTCCAACGTATCATGAAGAACTGTCCGTTTAGCATTCTCTGCGTTATCTGTCTATTATGTTTTTATTATTTTTTGCCAATGAATATTTCCAATTTACGGTATATAATCAAATTTAATGAATAATGACTACTGTTTTGAACAATTTTTAATGAAATACCTTGTAAAGATGGCATTCCATTTATCGTACTTTTTAATTAATAGTAAAATAAGAGGAGTTGAAAAATGCGTAAATGACTTAATTAATGTAGTGGACATTTTTGGCATAATCTTGTAAACGAAAAGTTGTTTTTTTAATAAGTTACTTGAAAAATGTTAATTTTAAAGTATATTTTCTGAAATTCAAAATTTCATACAGGAAAGTAAGCTGCTTTTGAAAACCCTTGATGCTGTGCAAACAAAATTTAATGAACAGAAAAATTTAAAAGAAAAAAAAATTAGTGTATTTTTGCATGCGTTTCAAATTTCCATCATGAAATTATTTAAAAGCTCATAGCAATACAAAAAGTCATTATTTTGTTTAATGCCTTTGAATTAAATGATGAAATATAAATTTGCTTTTTGTGAACACTAATAGAAGTGAATGCGGATCCTTTTCTTGTTATTGAATACTTTAATTATGTATTGTTTTTTTAGGTTTGGTTCCAAAATCGACGCTCTAAAGAACGGCGCATTAAGCAACTGCGATTTGGAGCCTTTCGACCGGGAAGTCGTCGTGCTAGAAGTTCGCTTTTACGAGCCGAAGCTGGACTAGCCGGGGCAAGCTTTTTCCCAGGTGATGATCAATTGACTGCTTTTCACACCGCTTTCTATGTCCACTGAGAAAATCAACTCTCGGGTTTTATCGTTTTGGAGTCGTAGGAGCCCTGCAGGGAGGGGAGATGAATCGATTATTAGCTGTCTACCTTCTCTTGCAAACAGACTCTTTAGTTTCATTTCTTCCTTCAGTCTTCTTCTGCTTTTGCTTTTGCTTCTGCTTCTGCATCTTCTTCTTCTTCTTCTTCTTCTTTTCACGCTTCACTCGGCGTGTTGTTTGTTGGAAGCTGAGCGATGGCCAGTCGTTGCTGGTATTGACGTGTCCGTCATAAGACGGTCGCCCCTTGCGGAACGCAGATACGAAGGATAAAAGAGTGCCGGGGAAACGCCATTTTCAGGGCCCTTAGGGTCTTCATTCTATGCTCGATCGATTCTCTCTATCTTCGATCATAAACAGATCTTGGGCTTGATCAATGGCCGCGCAGCTGCAAAGCTAAACCATTATCAGATCGGTGAACAGAAAGCTAACATCTATGCTAGCTTTATAAGATGATAGTCGCGTTTCAGTTAAGCCGCTTTTCCGTATGCGCACCAGCGGCGTTGCGTAACTGCTGACCGACGGTCATTTGCCGCTTGCTTAGTTTAATAATGGCCGATTAGAGTCGTCGATCGAGTTGCAATTAACATATGAAATAATCAACGTACTACGCAACGTTTCAATGGCACTTTCAAAAATCCTATCTCACTACACCGCAGCTGTTTGATTTTTAAATTGTTATTTCATAAATGACAAAAAATTTCGATTAATCTAAAATTCACCTACTACTAAATAACTTCAAAATCACCTGCTGCTCATTTATTTTTACTGTTCAACAGAAAAGAATTTGACTTTTTCATTTTATCTCACTTTTCACAAATTGTACAAAACTGTTTTTTGAATCATAAAACTTAAAAATTTATTTATGAAAATAATCAATTTTCTATTTTAATCTTACAAAAACATGTATGCATGTATTTATTTATTTATTTATTTTCATTTCTTTCCGTTTCTTATTGTTTAATGTAAGTATCGATGACTTTTCTGTTGTTAATTAAGCTTTAGATAAATTACATGCAGAAATTTATAACAAGTTTGTGGTATTACTGAAACCAATAGTTCGTTGAAATATTATCAGATTTTTATTGAGAATTAGATTTCTTTCAGAAAAATGAACTGTTCCTCCAGAAGAAAACAAGGCTCAAATTGCACTAAATTCTATTATTTAGTTATTCCATTTTTCGAAATATTTTTTGAAACTACAATGCTTACATTAAATATTTATAGAATTATAAATTGTAATCTAAGTATCAAATTATTCTTTACATATTTGCTTTCTCATCAAATATTTATATGACATAAATATATTAAACGTGAAATATTGTAAAATTGATACCTTTACCTGAGATATTCAGACATTGTCGAGAGATTTAAAAAATTAAAAATTGAAATAACTATTATTATTATTATTATTATTATTATTATTATGCCCTTGAAAAACAGTATTCAACGTCCTAAAAATGACTTCCGCTAAATGAATAAACGCTGCATTGCATCAGCAGTGCAAAGTGCTGAGTCAAACGGCATTTTTCAGAAAACTGTTTGCGCAATATTCAAACATCTTTGTGGGAATGAATGTCACTGTTAAAAATGCAATTTAAAAATTGTTTTTTTCGGTTTTCTGTAGAAAATGCTTTACAAGCGTCAACGCATTGTCAACAAGCAAAAAAAGCATTTTTTAACATTTGAAATTTTATAAAAGAAATCACAGATTGCAGAACTGAATAAATATTCAGGTTAAACTTCACTACGGGTTGGAGTATAATTAATTGAAACATGAACAAAAATTTGGAATTTAATCAATTTGCTCCTGGATATTGTTAAATTATTAGTTTGATTCAACAATTGAACTGTATTAGTGAACTTGAAATTGTGCTACTACTCCTTTTGTAAACTCTTTTTTAGACAATCTTACCCGAATGGCAGATCCGTATTATCACAGTCATATGGGATACTACTGTGATCCATATTCCGGTACTCATGAGCAAAATAGTGGACCTTCACAAGGAGAACTTGCATTAATTAATCCGTCGCAAATGCAAGCAGGAAGTTTTCTGATGCAGCACACCGACGATGGTGCAGTTGCATCACTGGAAGCGCATCAAAATAGTACGTATTTTTTTTGCAATTGTTGTACGAATTCTATATTACATTACATTACATTACATTACATTATATTATATTATATTATTCTGTTAGATGAAAATAATTATGACATGTATTTAAGCTGAAATGACTTACATGATGGAAGAAACACAAATCAGGTCACAACCTAGTCCGGATATGCAGATTGGAAGTGAAGAAGTTTTCCGCAGTCGTCATGTCTACAACACCACTCCGGTGTCAATAGTTAGCCAAAAAGCTGACCATCATCATCATCATGTGATGACAACTTTGAACTGGTAAATGGAAAATTAAAGAAAAATCTACATGTGAATAAATATGTCATCTTTTTTCTTTTTTGTTATTTGCTGTTCTAATCAACAAAAACAACGGATATATAATGTTCATTTTTTCTTTTTTACTTATGGTTCAACCATTTTATGATGAAAATGGAGAATCCGTGTTTGATTTACTTTGTTGTAATTTTGGCATTGTTTTGGCTTTTGATAACATTGAATATTTTGAATTCATGGGCTTTGAACTGCAAGATGTTGCACATAACTGTCAATATTCTGGCTGTCATTGTGTTGTATATATATATTATTATTTTCAGAGCTTAATTATTCAAAATTTTTATTTTGAACAATGGTAGAATTTCTGGCAGTTCATGTGCTGCGCTGTGGTTCAAAGCAATTTGTACAACAATTTTCAACTTAGCAATGTCAATAAACTTACTTATTTCATTTAATTTTTTAAATTTAACATATTTAATAACGGGTTATTTTCTTTTAAATCACTCAACAAGACTAATTAAATACTTTTCAAAAAGTATTTATAAATATGCAAGAAAAACATGTAAAAATTACCATTTAAGCACAAATTATAATTCATGCATAAAGGACATTTTACTTGGTCAAATGGTTAAAGCTTCCTTGTTTTGAAAAAGTAAGGAAATGTGGAAAATTATTTTTTTTAATTGCAATTTTGATCCTTTTGGTGAATGTTTAACTTTTTTTCAGCACTTCTTAAATGAAATAATAAAAGAAAACTGAACATTCAGGTTCAAAATTTCAAAGTACAATTTGAAAACAGAATCGCTTTTCTTTAAAACATATCTTTAATATAAACAAAACCATTTCTAAGCATCGATTTGTTTTCATCCATGGTCCTCTGAGAACAATACATCACTACAGAAAAGTCGTTGAGCTGACACTGTTATGTGATGAATTGACACATCAGTTTATCATCTTGCCTTTTTATAATACCCCAAGCATAGTTTACCTAAGCTAAGCTCTGAGGTTACAGTTACTTGGAGAATAATGGAACAGCCGAACTGTAATCGACTTCTAATCTATTGCTATTGTCATAAAGCAAGTAGTATACAAGAAATAATGAATTTTTTTCCAATTATTTTAAAAATAGCCTGAAATTTAAAGCAGATACTTTATTTTGTTATTAAGATTTTCAAAATGATGTTTCAATAAAAGAACTTTTCTTATCAAACTCTTAAATTGGAAAATAAATTACAGTGGCGAATTAATCGAACACTTTGAAGATAGCAGAATGGTACATTTTTGCTTGATAAAATTTTCGTGCATTAAAATTTAGTTATAATTTGTAAATAAAAATTTCTGATTTTAACAATTAAGTAAATTGTTAAATTCAGTTTAAATAATTTAAAAGAATTTGGTACGTTTTTCTTCTAGGGAATTTGAAAAACACTAATTATTTGTTGAGTCAATCTTATATTGTTTCAATAAACTTCATATTTTGTTCAAAATGAAATTTTAAAGCAAAAAACTGTATTTAATCTGTTTATATTTAGAAAGTAAACTCAATTGCAGAAAATATTTTTCATGCACTTACTTTTACTTTTTATCTACAGTATTCCTTTTGTTGTGAATTATTTAATTTCTACTTCGTATAATGGGAATGTTGTTATTATTGAAGTTGTAATAGCTAGTGGTACAGCAAGTGCCTAGTTTGTGTTTCTCTAATTAATGTTCACGTAAGTTTAACTTCGTGAAAGTGGCGTGAACGATATCTTTCACGCTGTTATGTGTAATTTTTATAATTCTAGATTTTATGCTTGGAAGTTATTGTCATCACATTTTGTCATACATTCTTTCTTTAAGTGGTTGTTTATTAATTTTACTTTTGGTTTCAATCAGCAGTATATATATAAAAGTATGTTAGTAGTGTAGATTTTGGAGATCATCATAAGTAAATCTTGACTATTTATTGCACATGCGTAATTGAAAAATTTTTATTTTATTTATTTAGATTACCTTTTAGCATATTTAAGTAAATCTGCGAAAGATAATGGCAAAATTATTTAGCAGACTATTACCAAGCTTCTTGACGGTGCCGAACTGATAAGGTGATGTAAATATCATTAGATTGAATAGGGAATGCATTGTTAGCATTAATTTTGTAATGCTTTTTTTTGTTTTTGTTAGAATATGCATATCATTGTTGAAATGTTTTGTTTTGACAAAATTTGCAGATTTTGTGCATATTATATTGATGAATAAAATGCTATCCACAAAATATACCGTGATGTTCTTTTATAAATAATGTTAGCTTCAAATATTTAGTCATTTAATTCGGTAAAGTTGCAGAATTCTTATGTTGTACAAATCCAACTTAGTTCAACGTGAAACATTGAGTTAATTAGAATAGGCATAAATTTGCTGCACGATAATTGTTGTGAATAAATTTTGTTGCGTGATATGACTACAAATATAAGGAAAATATGTAAATTCAGATTTTTGGTTTTATTTGATACAGTATGTCAGATGCATATTTTGCCATTTTTTGTTTAGATTTGATTTATATTTGAATCGATTGGTGCGAGCCACTGTCAGAAGCAAGAAAGTCATTAAACATTAAAAATGATTCAGTGTGGCAATTTGGTATGTAAATAATAAATGCTGTTGTTTATATCATGTTATGTTTAAATTATTGACTTTTGCATTTGAATAACATTTATTATTAATTTACTGATGAGTTTGATCATTTGTACAGGCATTATTATTGAATGTTGTCTATCTGCCAAGAAGTGAAATGCAATTTTTTAAATGTAGCTGTTATTACAATTAAACTTAGATATAATACTCTTTTAATTCATATTGTGCTTATTGATAATGCTAAGCGATTGATAATGATTCTTCAATTTATTCAATAGATTTCTGTTGAATTTGTTTCATGGTTTTGTGATTTTAATTGTTTCATTTCTCCAGTTCATTATTTTATAGTTTAGTAATTTCTTTTTTAATGTGAATCACGTTTAGATTTTTAAAATAAGTTTTCGTTTGTTACAGTTGTACTGTACATGCGCAAACATGATGCAGAATACAGTACTTTTTTTAATTATTGAGTTTTAATCATTTATTGTACTGCTAGATAAGCAGTTATACTGCTGCTGCTGCTGCTAGTACTAATAATAAGATGAAATGAAGTTTATTTACGTTTTGTTATTTTTGTTATTGTAAGAATTAAATAATTTTAAATTATATTGATGTTAATGCTGTGTAAAGGTTTGTTTTCCTCTGAAGGTGATCAAAATTCAATAGAAATGGAATTATGCTTTTAAAAATTCACCAGCAGTAATAGCTGTTAACATTTTATTTTTTCACAATTGAACGTGTAATATGGAATGTTATAAGTTATTTTATTTGAAAAATCGAACGTTAATCAATAAAATTTTTACTTATGATAGCTGTTCATTAGAACTTTAATTTTACATTTGACGAGATATTGTCCATATTTATATTTTCCGAAATGTGAAATAAAAAATTTTTTTTTACTATGACTTGAAATAAATAATAATAACAATTAATAAATGATTCTTCTGTTTAATGTTGTCAGAATTGTCATATAAACGTTGAATGAACTGTTTGTCGGAAATGTAAAATGAATAATTGTCTGGAGAATGTTAAGAAAATTGCGCTTGACGTTTCCTGGTGATTATAATTTTCATTTTGAATCTCCAATGCGAGTAACAAGAACAATAATTGGAAAGGTGCGAAATTAACTTTTTATATTTGTTGCTTGTTAGATTGACAATTGACAAAGTTGATTGAGCTATAATTGCTGTCGATTGGATGTGATTTTTTGTCAAAGTTGAAAATTTTTTTTTTTCAGTTTTTAAAATCTAAAGTATCCGTCAAGCAGTTATTTTTCTTTATTTTTATTTTTGTTTGTTAACTTATTTGCATACGCACACATGAATGTACTTGCTTGTCGTTTTTTTTTTATTAGCTACCGTAACTACAGCGCAGTTGAATGCCTTGCTTTTAGATTTTCGTTTGAACTGTTTGTTAATTTATTTTGTATTTTTTTTGTCAAATTTAATCTCAAGTATCAATGGTATGTCTTCGATTATTCTGCTCTTTTTAATAATTTGATTAATCTTTAAATTCTCAATGTTATCTCAGTTTATAAATCTTCATTATATACATTCAAATGAAAAATAACATTTATTTATTTGAAATAATTTTAATAATTATATATCTAAATTTTGGGGTTTGGTTGTAAAAAATGGTTCTTTTTTTATTTTAAATTTGTTGGTGAACAGTTGGCCAAATTTTCTGATGAATTATTTTTTTGCTTCATTACAAATTGTTAGATGTTACTTTTTTGAAACAGCCATCGTTGTATATACTTTTGTTTGTAGCGTTGTTCAGCTTGATGAGTATCTGAAAATTTTTGCTGACGTAAAGTGAGCATTCCTAATGGAAAAGTGTTATTTTCTGATGCATTGATTATTTCTGATATTTTGTTCAGTGATCAGAAAACATTAGCAAGCGTTTATTTGAAATGTTAATGCAAGCAAATAAATAGTGTTAGTGGTTGGGTTTTTCATTTGGTGAAAGAAAAAACCCTTTTTAGCTTCAATTCAAATCAAAATTTATTCCATTTTGTTGTATTTTTTTAAAATTTATATTCAATTTTTTGTGTGTTTCTCAATGATAATCGAAATTTGTCCTTAAGTGTTTATATGGTGATCGATATTTGTTTTTGAAATTTTGAAAGAGTTGCGATCATATTTGTTGTATTTATAGATATTTTAAAGTAATTTTTTTTTAGTCGAACGAAATGGAATTGTTAGCTTCGCCGAGTGATTATGTGTTTGTTCGAGGAGAATCGGTGTTGCGTATTTCTCGCATTTCTGGAAAGCTGTTCACTGGAGAATTGAGTATGTTTTTATTTTAATATGCACAACAGAATATTTTCATAATTGTATTTGTGGGGTGGTTAATTTAATTTATTTAATTTCTTTTGCAGAAGAACAATTTTACAATTCTTCAGAATACAAGTGTTTGGGTATTGTTTTTGGAATTGTGGGAATTTTGCGAGTTGACTTCATCGGAATTGAACATTTGCTATTGATTGCTGAACGTCAACTGATTGGCACGCATCCGTTGACCAGAGATGACATATTTGCAATTGGTCGTGTTGAAACGTTGCCTTTGAAAGATGAGCAAGAAAAAGCATTGGACTGTCGGCTGCTTCCGTGCTCTCGCCACACCCCTTCCATGGCGGACAGGGAACGGCGAAATTTTGCGACGATCTCGTCGAATTATTATTTCGCGGAACGGGGCGTGTCAGCGGTGAAAAAGTGCGTGAATAGGATCAACAAAAGGGAGAACAGTTGCTTGAACACGGCCCGTCGACGGTGCAGATTGCTGAGAGATGTGAAGCGCTTGTTCAACGAATACCACGCCTTCTTCTACTGTCAAAAGACCGACTTGACTCGTCCGATGATCGAACTGGCGGAAAATGTGGATCGTTGGACCACTTCAGTGGAGAAGTCCCGCTTCTGTTGGAACTCCAGTTTGGTGAGGATGTTGACCAGTGGCAACGGCGGTGATGGATCACCAAGCGTTGGAGAGCTGTTCGAGCAAGGCTGGTTGTGGCCGATCATATGCGGCTTCGCGGCGGTCGAACAACTGGACCAAGTGACCACTTTGACGTTGATCAGTCGACGCAGTGTATTGCAAGCCGGACCGAGGAACTTGAAGCGCGGCATGGATTCTCAAGGCAACTGCGCCAACTATGTGGAAACTGAGCAAATTGTTGCCGCTTTCGGGCACGTCTCGTCGTTTGTACTAGTTCGCGGCTCCATACCGGCCTTCTGGTCTCACACGGGAAAATTGCACGAGCCCCGGCCGGAGATTCTGGCCACAAAAGCTGAAACCATGCCCGCTTTCAAGCGTCACGTCGAACAGCAGCTTGCCGTATACGGTGCGCCGTTGGTGTTTGTCAATCTGGTCGATCCGACCGGCAGGGAGAAAGCCTTGGACGACACCTTTTTGAACTTGGTTCTCAAGTGCAACGACGATCGGCTGGTGTTCGTCGCCTTCGATTACAACACCCGTTGCGGCCTCACTCGGGTGGAAAATTTGCGCATGCTCCTCGACGGCTTGCAACAGCAGATTCAGGATATGAGGTTCGCTTGGATCGACAAAAATGGCCAAGCTGCTTGCAAGCAGAATGGTGTTTTTCGAGTCAACTGTGTCGATTGTTTGGTGAGTTGTTTGTTTGTTTATTTGTTTGCAATTTGTGTCAATTTTTGCTCCAATCCACCAGGATCGAACAAATTTGGTTCAAACGACAATTGCGAAACAGAAGCTTGAAGAGCAGTTGCGAAAGTTTGGCGTTCTGCTTCCGGAAATGGAGCTCGACCAGAGCGTGGAGAAGAAGTTTCGAACAATCTGGGCAGACAACGGTGACAGACTCAGTTGCCAGTACGCCGGTACCGACGCCATGAAAGGCCATTGCACGCGCACTGGCAGGCTCAATTTTTCAGCTGTACTCAAGGATGGCTACATTTCGATCAGTCGTCATTACTTGAGCTATGCTTCGGGTGCTAAAATGCAAGTCGCCATCGACTGCATTCTCGGTCGACTCACGGATGATTCGTCCAACTCTTCCTCTTGCTCCTCTTCCTTCTCTTCCACTGGCCCGAATCATCATCACGCTACTACTAATCAACTCTGGCCAGTATTCAATAAAACTGCTTTTGAAGATATGATGAAACTGTGCCAAGATCATCAGATGGACAAAAGTGAAATTATCGTCAACAAATGGCTGTTGAGGAAGGAATTGGATCCTTGTTTAAGCGAAGATCAACTGGACGACATGGATTGTTTGGTTATACTGACCGAAGAAAATTTTCACGTATTTCGGTTTGGTCAGTACGTTTCTGGATACGTTACGTGTTCTGTGGTTCCGTTGCAGGATATTACCGCCATTTTGGTGAGAACATTATTTTTCAATCAAATCTTATAATTTCTCCGTCAGTTGTGGAAAAAAGTTTTTCTTTAATATCTTTTTATAGATTGGCGATCATCCTTCTGCGGAAACACTTCCGATACCTCATTGCAAAGCTAAATGTGTACGAATTGAGTATCGTCGTAGGAACGGTTTCAAGGCGAACAAATGGTTCGCTAGTAATTTTAAAATTGTCGAAAATCGACTCGTCCCATTTGATCCCAACGAAAACACTGGCGAATATTTGAATTCTGTTGTCAGCTGCTTTCGATCCACGTTTGCTCGGCACCATTTGTTGGTGCCGATTGATGCCGTTGACAAGTTGGACAATGCCTACTATTTCAGATCAGCTATTTGTAGAGTTAAGGATGAAAATTGTCGGGCTAAATCAATTACTAAGCGTTTGTCTGTTTCAATGGATGATCTTTGTCAACATTTTAATCAACAGTCTGTATGTAATAATGAAAATGACGACGACGATGATGATGATGATGATGATGAGAAGGAAGATGCTGACAATTTGTTGATTTTTTCCAATGAAAACGACCAATCCTTTCTTCAGTATCCTGAAAATACACTACCATCCGTAGAAGATCCCAAGTCATTGATGATAGACATGTGTCCAGTTGAAGAAAATAATTTGGCTTGCAATGAGCAAATGACGAAATCATCTCGATCTTCTGCACCGTTGATTGGTACGTTGAATAGTATGTGCCAAAATGCGATCAGATCTGTTAGCAAGCAGCTTCAAGAAAGAGCGCAGAAAACAGTTGGCCCCAAGTATGCGGATCGTTATGCTGCCCAACGTGATTTGATCAACAAATCTCGCACAAAATTTATATTACTGTAATTTGGTGCGGTGCGCAACAAATATATGCGGCAAATTTGCATATGCACATTAATTAATGGTGCACTATTATTATTTGTTGAGTTGCTTTGTTGTTGTTGTTGGTGGTGGTGGTGGTGTACAACTGTTGCTTTTATTACGATTGGTCAATTTGACACTTCTATGTTCATACGAATATTATGGAATCATATTTTTCACATCATATTGAGATATGTGATAATTAAGAAAAGCTACGAAAATTTTTATTGTCATGAAAATTTTATTTTGTTCTTTGTTATTCTGTTTGTTTTTTCTCTATTACGAGTACAGCTTATTATCTACATACTACTTATATTATGCAAACTGTTATCGTCTGAAGTTAAAGTAAAGTTGTTTTCAGATAATTTTGCATTTGTATTGCTGTTGTTCTTGGATGATTGTACATTGTCAGAATACTGCGGTTGTATTGTATTTTTAATTTTGAAATGTTTCAGTGATAATTTTCAAAAAAAGTATATAAAAATCATTGATTCCAGCTCGACTTTACACTTAATTTGCATTTCGATTCGATCAACAATTTCATTTTGCTGTTGTAAGTTTTGAATTTTTTTTTTTATTCACGTTGGATATCTATTTTATTTTTATATTTTTAAATATTGTTCAATGTTTCAGTGTATTTTTGAAGTGAATAGAATTTTAAATTCTCTTTTACAAACTAATGTTCGTGTAAGATTAATTAGCGATTTTTCTTTTTTACTTTTGTAAGTATTTATATTTAAAAAAATTTTGAATGTGAATTTCCACCAATTTCAGTAATTGCTTCTTTCTCTGATGATGTAATGATGCTAATTCAATCGCGTACAGATTCATTGATGTTACAAATGAATGAATGATTCTTTGCAACAAAGGGATAGATAGTTGTTGTTCGCATTATCAGTTCATTTTTTTTCAAATAGATTTCCAATTCAAATTTCAATTTTGCAGTTATTAGAATATGTTGGTTTTTTGTTTTTGCTAAAAAGAAGCTTCATATATTTTGTGTGGTGTTGTTGCAGCTGTATGTTTCTGATGATAACGATGATTCTGACTGATAGCATGATTAGTAATGAAAGTGCTTTGCAATAATCCCGGTTGAATAAGTTGTCGGCAAATAAATCATTGCTTGATGCAATTTTGAATATTCTTCAGAGAGACAATTAGATTCGAATTTCTTGGCTGTTTTGTTTGTCAGCGGTATGAGGTCATTAATTAGCCAAGCTGAGGGCAACGTTTGAGGCTTCGATCATTTTGCCTGATAGTTGTTGTTCAGGTTAGACGACCACGACAAGCTTATCATGATTTCATCATCGATCTGTTCAAATTTGATCAGTCAATTTTGCTGAATAAAATTTCCTTAAATTTTTACACTGATTTATGTTGACTGATTGTTTTCATTGACAACAGGTGAGAGGTATTTGGTGAATTATCTTCAGATGGCAATAACAATGTTGCGAAAAGTTTTCAAAGTTCAACAGCGACTTTTCACAAAGCATCTTCTGCTAACCAACGTGACAAGCGGTATGGTGATTGGCTTTTTCAGTGACATTGTTCAGCAGAAGATCAAAATCCACCGACAAGGCTTGTCTGATGGAACCAACTCGGCAATGGTGGTGGACATTCGCCGAGCCAGTCATCTGTCCTTGTCGACGTCGATTCTCAGCGTTGAGATGCATTTTTGGTATAAATTTTTGGACCGCCTATTTCCGACCAAAGCTCTCAAGCATGTGCTTGTGAAAGTTTGCTGCGATGAGTTGATCATGGCACCGAATTTCTGTTTCACAATGCTAGCATCGGTGAATGTGCTCGAAGGAAGCAGTTGGATCAAATTCACCAATCGACTGAAAAATTCTTTCCTGTGGCTTTATCTGGCCGACGTTGCTGTCTATACTCCGGTGCAGTTGATCAATTTTTACTTTTTGTCCACCAAATATAGAACTGTATTTGTTTACGCCGCAAGTGCAATTTATCTATGTCTTGCATCTTACGCATTGCATGATTTGCCAAGTTTGAGCCACTGATCCGTGAACAATTTTATGAATATGAATTTGTTTCTTCTTCGTCTGTCTATTTATTTGTTTGTTTGCATTTGTTTTACTTTTATTCAATGGAAGCATTGAAAATTAATCAATTTTACAATTTGATCATTTTGATAACTGAACTTATTCATTTATATCCACAGTTCGCTCACTTCTTCTTACTTTTCTGCTAAGTAATGCATTTGAAAATGCTATTCTTTTTTTCTATTTTATCGATATCTTTTCTTTTACTTCTTAAATTTTATTTCTTATCTTCATATTATGAGCTTATCAACAGTGGAAAATTTTGTTCAATCAACCGCTTAAAGCTGACTGACTAATGTGAAATGGAGAATTATTTGACGATGCACTGCCGGTTAATAACATTACATCACAGATGAATGTTCAATTGACAATTTTATTGAATTCTTTATTCATTAACACTGTGCAAGCAATGTTGTCAATTTGAATAGAAATTATCATAAAATATACTATTCTATTGTTGATATCGATGCTATTGCGCGATTATTCATTTTATTTGAATGTAGATTTGTTTTTTCTTTCTTTTTCTTTTTCTTTTTTTTAATAGATATTTCAACATAACATTGGTTGTAATTTGAATTTAAATTGGAATGGTATTTCAATTTTGAACATGTTGAATGAAATTTAAAAAAAAAACAGGAAAAAGAGTTGATTGCAAAATCAAAATACTTTCGTGTGACACAAGCATTGTTTGCGTTTGTATTCTTCTCACAAAGACTGATGTTTAGCAATTGCATCATCAATTGACGACACAAGTGTTCATATTCACAATCAACTAAACCATCCATGTGCAAAGAGTAGTACGTCTAGACGATGAAACTGGTCGCTTGAATGCTCGAAGCAACCAAAAAAAAAATCCAATTCAATGCATTCTATTGAATATTCTAGCGAGAAGCTATGTGATGCAAATTTTTTTTTATTCTTATCAAGCAAATTGCACTGTTGCTCATCATGAATAATAGATAGATTACGATCAATAATATGTCTAGCTAGCTATTGTTTAGCAATTTTATTATTGTCTAGTGTGTACAAGCAACGGTGTTTGGAATGATTGAGCGAAGAAGAAACATCTTTTGTATGAGCAAAAAGCAAAAGAAATTGTCTTCTTGTGGAAATTTTGTCCAAACTTGCCGCCGCTATTGCTCTTGCTATTGTCACTTCAGACAGGATTGAAAATTTAATGCTCATTTGTTTGTTTGTTTGTTTGTTTGTTTGTTTGCTTGTCTGGTTGTTTGTTGGTTTTCTTTTTTAGTTTTATATTGAATCAAGATCATGAAAGTAGGCGTGTGCTCATCAACAAATTGAAACATCAACGTCAGTTTGAGAATACGGTGACCGTGTGCGTTTTGCAAATCTGCGTTGCTCATCTATTTGTACAGTCGAGGTGTGTGGTTTACGCAAGCAAGCTTGACGAATGGAGCATCATTCACTCGATTTAATATAATAGCAGCAGCTTTATCCGCTGCTTGTTCACAATCAAAACACCGAGCATCATTGGTACACGGTACACAGAGCAGAGACGGCAAATTAATGGTAAGCAGTGTAAGTTAAGCATTTTGTTATAAATTTACTTGGCATGATTTTGCTGCACTTGTCTTTTTTTTCTCACAAATTGCCAATATTGCATTTTATTGCAAACTAAAGAAAAAAATGCAATAATTAAAAGCAAAAAATTAATAAATTTAAAAAATGGTTTCACTTTCAGAGAGGTGAAATTGTTCTTTCAGAAGATGGTGAATTTTTCTCAAAAGAATTAAAAAATAATTCACTGTACAGATGAAATATTTGCGCTAAATATGCACGTTTCATTTCTCACTGATAAAACAACATATGCACTCTGTGAATTATTGCTCATGCTTATCACAAATTGCTCTTCTACTTTGCAAAAATTAATCATCTCTCTTTTGAAGCAATAATGAATATTTTTATTTTGTTCTCGTTCACATTATTTCTTATTGTTCTTTTTTTCATTTTCATATTTTCATTATATCATATTTGTCTTAAGACAAAATTGAAGATTTTAAAAATTTTTACCTGATTTTCAATTAATAATTACATTTTTTCGAACGTCATTTTTGTACGCAGCGGAAAATTGTGATCATGCAAAATTCAGACCTTTTCATTGTCGGCAAACGTGCAATTCACAAATGCAAATATTGATCAATAATAAATTTCTTCTTTTTTTTTCTAAAAAAAATATTTAATTAAATTTATGCAATTTTTGAAATTGTTGAACACTGTTTTTTGTTTGAGAATTCTGTTCACTAAATAGAAATTTCAATTTTGCTTTCCAGAATGAATGATGTCAACTGTATCTCAGCGTGGGTTTTCTTTAGTTCTTACGGTTTTGTAATTCTTTTTTCTTATCTACTTCAAGTTGATGGAAAAATTAATCTGTTTGCTATAAATTTTACCAGTTCTTCTTAAATGAACTTCAATTGCAAAATAATTCAACTATTGCAGCGTGGAAATGAATTATCACTGCTGTACATTTCAACCAACTGTACAGATAAGTGTAAATAAATGATTGTATTATTACTTTCATAAAACATTTTATTGCCTTGAACGTAGTTGTTATTTTTAATAGAAAAAGAAATTTACACACCAAAGCGCATTTTATTTGAATTTTTTCTTTTTTACTTTTCTATGACAACAGCAACAAGCAAAAAACAGTAAATTTAAAATTTGATTGGAAAATTTATTTTTTTTTTCTTCAACGATTATGCTTCTTTTTCAAAGCGATTATGCTTTCAAATCCATCTTCTTTCTGAGCAAAGTCTCTTTTCTAAATCACACATGTCTTTACTTACGCAAGATTTATTTTCATTATCTCATCGCCTCCAGGTATACATTTCATGATAATTGAAATTAATAACGAGAAATAGGAGTTTCATTTGAAATGAATTTGCATTAATGCTGACATAATTCTTCGTCCAGGACAGACACAATATTTACTTTGCATCAGTGTTATTTCAAAGAATAACTACAAGTATGCGCTTTGATTATTTGCATTTATTCAACTGCAGTCTGAGGAACTGAATTATTCTTTTGTTAGAGAAAAGTATTTTCCATCAAAATGGTCATAATTTATGACAAACAGAAAAGTGTTGTTGATGTTGAAAAACGCAGTCGTGGAAGTTTGAGGAGATTAATTTTTAACCCAGAAGTTTATATAATTTATGCTTGATGGTATGGAATTCGTTTTACTGATTGGGATCAGAATTTAGGTTCGTCCAAAAACGACCAATTATAACGATGACATTTATCAAGTGCATGTTCTGTTGAAAGAAGGCGGCAATCTAGTGGCGAAAGATTTTAGTGGTAAGTGCAATTTTTCTTTTTTTTTTTTGGAAACCATTTTCAAATCATCAATTTCCACCATCACAGGAAGCAGTGATCCGTACGTGAAATTTAAATACAAAGGCAAGCAAGTGCACAAAACGAAAATTGTTTATCAAAATTTAAATCCATCATGGGGTGAACGATTTGTCTTTATTGCCGCTGGTTTGCAAACGCCCCTTGTAATACAGGTGAATGGTGAATAAAATAAGCAAAGTGAAGAAGCAAAATTATGATTTATGATCATATTTTTCAGGTTTATGATTATGATCGATTCGCTTCGGATGATTTCATGGGTAGTGCAAATTTGTATTTGAAACCGTTGAAGTTGAACACGTATTTGTTTATTTTCAATTTTTCTTGCTTTCTTTCATTTTAAATACAAATCGCAATAATCTACTTCTACAGGGCATACGAACTGAAAGTTTTGCTTACTGATAACACCAGTGATTCATCTATGGGTTATTTATTGCTGCAGATAATGGTGTCACCGTTTACAGAAGATGATGTGCATAATGTAAGTGTTAGCAAGCGGAAAAAGTGTAACTTAAAGTTCGATTAATTTCAGATAAACTATCGTGCACCTTTGATCAATTCAGAATATTTCAAAAAGGCATCTAACTGTACTGGATAGTGTGTATTTGTTTTACTTGTAGAATTAGTTTTCAAATGTTATTTTATAGCCGTCAGCGAGTGGTTATCTGTATTGCACATTTCGTTGATTGAAGGACGTGGATTTTGTCCCATTTCAACCGTTCAAGGAATAACTTTACCAGATCTGTATGTTCGGTTCAAATTGGAGACTGAAAAAGCAAAAAGCAGAGTAAGTCCAGTGGATTTTGCTTGTTATATTTGTTTTAAAAAATATTCTTTTTTTTGGTGGCAACAAAAACACTTGAACCAAAATGGCAAGAAAGTTTTAATTTATACATTTTTACGCCGATCAGATATCAAGAATTGGAATTCTCTGTTTATGATCGTCGTAAAGAAATTTTCATTGGAAAGTAAAATCTGCATGTTGAAATTTTGGAACAAAAATTAACAGTCAACTCAGCGTTGGAAATATTTCAGAGGTAGCATAGATTTGATCACAATTTTGGAAAGAAACACCCTGAGCGATTGGTTTGATCTGTGCGATGCAGCTGGACAGTTGTTTCTCGTTCTTTCTTTGTCGAATGCTTTTGACTCTCCTCAGGCAAAGATTTCACCAAAGCGAAACAACTTAGAAACTGAAGAAATAAAACTGGCTAAAGAATACGTGAGTAATTTTTTTTAAATAAAATATTCCTTCACTAATATGTACATTTTGCTGGAAAAGTTTTATGCACGTAGAAGCATAAGTGAAAATTTTTTGAAACTACCAAGAATAAACACCATGTAAAATTTCTGATTGTATATGAGAATGCAGTTTTGATAATTTTTTAATTGTATACAATTATATTTATATATATATACATATATAGGTTGTATATGTAATGTAAAAATATATGGTAATTTTTACATAATTTTTAAAACATACAAAATGAGTAACCATATATTTTTGTAGTCGCTTGCAAATACGCTTCGTCACATTCGCAATATTGGTTGTTTGATTATCACTGGTAAGATATTTTCTCATTTTTTAATTGGAATAATATCTTACTTAATACTAAAGTCTGTAGAGCCAAAGGTTTAGCCGCCGCAAATATAGGAGGTATACAGTTTAAGAAGCAAGAATGAACATTTTATTTGCCAATTTTTTTGTTTTGCTTAGGTAAAAGTGACCCTTTCTGTGTTCTGGAAATGGTGAACACCCGGTTTCAAACTCGCACTGAATACAAAACCGTAAATCCTGAATGGAACAAAACTTTTGTTTTGTATGCTTCTACTTTTACTTATCTCGATTATCTCGACAAATTAGTAAAATTAGTCGTTATAAAGCTGTTTATTATTATCATTATTATTTACCGTTAATTGTAAATTTATCATATAAGATGTGTTCATTTTTTCTGTTTATCAAAATTTACGTTTTACTCAGCGGTTGTTGTGTTTTATTTTAGTGACATCAATGACATGTACTCTATTTTGCATGTGACAATTTACGACGAAGATCCAAATTCTCGCAATGAGTTTCTTGGAAAAGTAGCATTTCCATTAATTCAAGTTTGTATGAATAAGATAAGATTTGAAAATATTTCCAGAAAATACGTTTTACAGGTCAAAAATGGAGAAAGACGATGGTATCAGTTGAAAGATCAAAAATTGAAGTCTTTTGTCAAAGGGCGAATTCAACTGGAAACAAAAATCTTTTGGAATCCAGTTCGAAATTCACGTCTGTTGAAAGCTGTTCTTTTTTTTTTAAAGCTAAGATTTTGTCTAGATTCGTGCGAGCATTCGTGTATTTACTCCAAAAGAATCAAAGTACATTTATGCAGAAGAGAAATTTAAAAGACAAATTTTTATGCAAAATGTGAATCGTCTGAAAGAATCCGCTACTTCAGTAATGGAAATGGTTTCAATGTCAAAGAAATTACTGTCTTGGGAAACACCACTGCATTCGGTTCTTGCTTTAATTGTGAGTTGTATATATATATATATATATATATATATAATTATTCGTCCATTCTTTTAATCATTTATGCATGTATACAATTGCTATTTATAACTCTCAGTTAGTTAGTCAACTGAGTTTTCAGCATTTCAACGCTGTCTGTTTAGGGATTCATTTTAGTGGTATACTTTATTGAGCTATACATGATTCCCTTAGCATTGCTTGGTTTGTTTGCGAAAGATGCAATATTATCATTATTTATTAAAAAGCAATCCAGCGATGATGAAAAGGTAATTTTATTGCTTTTACATGTTTAACTATAATAAAAACATAACTTTAATTATTTTTTAACAGATGGTGGAGTTAGCCGATGTTGAAGAAAATGAAGAAACGGTATGTGCTTGAAGTCATATTTTGACGACATGTTAAATGAAATGATTCAATGTTTGAGGAGGAGAAAAAGAGCTTAAGAGAAAAGCTGGCAGCAGTTCAAGATGCCATGAGCATGGTGCAGAAGTTGCTCGGTTATATTGCAGAATTATTAGAAAGAATTCAAAAGTACACTTTGCAACTTTCAGCGAGCTGCAAGTCGACTTCACTAAATTTGCTAATTGAATTACAATTTAGCACCTTCAATTTCACCGACAAATTTTTATCCAAATTGGCTTGTTTTACGCTTTTCACTCTCTGTATAGCGCTCTACTTTCTACCACTCAGATTTATAATTATACTTTGGGGTAGGAAATTTATTTGCAAATATTATATGAAAGTGAAATTGAAAAAATATTTCAGGAATAAATAAGTTTACGAAAAAGCTCCGCAACCCTATGGCTGATCAAAATAACGAACTGCTTGACTTCCTTTCAAGAGTACCAACAACTAACGAATTGGTGCGCATTTCGTTTCTGCTATTCAAGTGACAATTATTACATTTGCAATTTACAAAAACTTAATTTTACAATACTGTAGTTTATTTAACTTGTTCAGTTGCTTACGTTTGCTTATTTTGTTTTAAATTTTTTTAGGCAATGTATATGAATGAAGCAGTCAATGAAAGCAGCATTAATCAAAAAGCGGACTTAAAAGTTGCTGTAACAAACAACAACAACAACAATGTCAATAAAAAGTTTGATGTGAAAAAAACTTAACATTTTAATTTTCCAAATTGCAGAACTAATTTAAAGATGTTCATCCGGCTTAACTATCAGTTGCTAAAAATAAAAAATTCACATTTTAGTAAAGCCATTTATCGGCAATATCTTTCTGTACGATTGAACAATACGTTGGAAAAAGTATCTCATGGTGTACATTCTAATAATATTTCACATGAAAGCATGCACAATGATTTAATACAGCTTTCTGAAACGTTTTCAATAATTGAAAATTCTGTAAATTCGGTATAAATTCAACATCTTACGCCTATTTCAATCAGTTGTGAGAATCAATTATTTTCCAAGCAATTTTAATCTTACAAAAATCAAGAAAAACCGCAAAGCCCATAACTAAAAATATTCCATAACGCTTTGCATTTTGAAGGAATACTTTATGCAAATGTCAAAAATGTTACACTTACTGAAAATCACGCATCCTGATACCGTTGAATAAGAGTTACAGATGGACAACTTTCCTATGTATTCAGGTAGGCACTGGGCCAACTTTAGAGGTCATTTATTATACAACTATTAAACAGTTTCCGATGGAACTCTGAGCAACACTATCATTTATTAAAATGAATGTTTACATATTAAAAAAAGTAGAAATTTCGAAAAAAAGTTTTTCGCTGATTTTCGCGAAACAACCAAGTCTATAGCCCATGAAATTTTGAAATTTTCGAGAAACAATTTTTGCTTCAAAAATGGACTTAATGCATATTAATCGATTGGAAACGATTAAAGAAATGCGATGAACTTATCCATGCCTTTCCTGGTTGCGTATCCATTTGAAACGATCAAAAACGATCACATTTGAATCAATAGATATGAAGAGAAATCTGTGCTGCATGATTCATTGCATAAATATGCATTGTCTAATAATGTTAATCGAAATGGACTGAAAATGAAGGAAAAATAAGTAGACCAAATCAAAGAAATATTGCACAAGATTGCAAGATTTCAACGAATACTTCACTAAAATGTCGAAAATGTTTCCCTTAATAAAATGCAAGCATCCTGTTTCCGTTTCAGCGTTGCTGCTTTCCTGTGTATTAAGATAGGCATTGTGACAACTTTAGAGGCCATTTATTCCACAAATACGGCGTAGTTAGCAATGAAACTTTTGCAGAACTTTCTAATCTATGGTTAATACGATTCTTGTTCTTTAAATTGTTCTTGCATGTCACGTAATCAAATTAATAGAGCACACATTGGAAAACAAATCGCTACAAAATAAAAAATTAAATGATTCCAGTTAAAAGATGAAATTTTTATAAAAACATACATGGTAAAAATGAAATCTAATACACAGATTTAATAACCGAAAATGAAATGACCAATCAAAAGAAGATCTTCAGAAAGTTCTAATCCCCTGAAACCGATTTCTAGCGCTCCATTATGCAAATAACGATCGCCATAACGGTGCCTTATCATCAGTAATTGGGCACTTGTTTGTTTGACTTACGTGGCAAGTGGTAGCGTCGTAAAATGTTCTCTGAATTTAATATGGCGTTAAATAATGGCCGTTTATAATTCATGAAAAGTAATTCGTTTTTGTAAGTGTGTTTTAATTATCTTCNATTAGACAATGCATATTTATGCAATGAAACGTGCAGCACAGATTTCTCTTCATATCTAATGTGAATTTTTAATTAAAATTTTTATGCATTATTTATACGCTTTTTACTGGCAACGTGAATATGCTCGCTTACTGTGCATAGCTGCATCAGTTTGGAGAATGACTAACAGTGGACCGAAAAACTGAGTTGTACACTGCTTGTCAGAACGGCTTCATGTATAATGATAAAAGTAACATTACGAACAATGAATGCATTTTAATATGCTGAAATCCAAAGCTGGAAGCGTTGTCTTCATTACAGAAGTCATAATTACAACAGCTGACGCAGCTCATGAATCGATTTTCAACATCGTCTAACGGTGTACAGCATATTAGACAATGCATATTAACTTTTTATTGATAAGTTTAATATAACTAGTTGCGAACAAAACTGTGCATGTTCGTTCCCTGATTTTCACATCAGCGAACTGTATTTATTCCACACGGCAATTCAATCTCAGATGAGTTACTGCGCTTCAAATCATCGGGCTGACTGAGTTCTACAATCGATTGAGTTGCTCAAAGCTTTATTTCGACATAGGACAAGATATACTTAAATCTAAAGTGCGCCACACTATTGATTATGCAACACACAGCGCTCATACGCGCCACCACACCGCATTACACTAGCTGTAAACTCATGCACACCACTACAAATATATAACCATATATACAATGCCACGCTCGTGGGTTTATGGAAAATTGATGACGAGAACATCGGCCGTTCTATAACATCATAGCTGAGTGCTATCTGCTTTGAACTCTTGTCTTTTCTTCAAGAACACAAATTTATAGTTTTCTTTAAACTGCTTCGCAGAATTTAAATTTTCATTGCTAGATTTGTCGCTTATGGAGGATTATCACATTTCCATTCATTATCAAGCCTATGAACATACACCGGTAACAAATGATAAAATAATGGCTTCCTACACATCTGAGGCAGGCAAAGCGACAAAGTCTCACACATCTCCTCTATACGGAGCCTCAGCTTTCCCCTCTTATGCCTCTAGAAAGATGAACACCAACAGCCCAAAAATCAAAAGAACAGCTTGCACTCACCGTTGTCTAAAGAGAGGGAGCTGCACACTGCAGGTAAGATCCATTTTGATCTCTCCATCCTCCATCTACTTTAATTATAGGTTCTACTCCGGGTATGCTTGCCATTTCGCAAATTCATTTATGACAGACTTCCTCTCTTTCATTTTCATTACAATGCACATTTATTATTTTTTCACAATAAATTTTTCATTGATAAAGAATTGTTTTTCTTGCCTTGTTCTTGATTTACATTAAATAATTTTTCTTCTTTTACAAACGTTTCACTTTACATACTTGTGTTAATTGGATTATTTAATTTCCCAAAATTTAACTGTCTTTCATTTTCTTTCATAAAAGCTTTTCATTATAACTGTCTGGCAACTTTCAATTACAAACATGCCGTTTTTCCTCAGTCTAATAATTCTGCATGGCAGGTCATCGATAAGAAAGAATTCGGCATTTCGCTTTGTAAACGATTTAACAGATTTTACATATTCTGCTTTTGTAATGAAGAACTTTGCAGCCGGCGAAAAACTGCACACAAAAGATACAAAGAGGAAACATAAAAATTGAAACCAAGAGGGAAGACACTTAAAATCAATAGAAGATTAAAGAAAAAATCTACATTAATAAAATATAAAAGTATTATAATTAAAAAATTCAGAAAGTTGTAAACAGCATATTCAAAAAATAATAATATAAATATTTAACAAAGAAAAACGCTAAAAATAAAACGGGTAATTGTAAATGAATTCTATTATTCACTCACTCAACTGACTTCAGTGCTTGGATCCATCTTGTCTATTGGTCCATCTTTCATTTTCATATTTTCTTCATGTATTATTACGGTTTGTTACGTGTTTTTGCTTTATCATGTAATACATCATAAGCCGCTTTGTTTAGAAATTAATGTCAAACTGAATAAGCAATGAAAAAAAAATCAAAAAAATAATTAGAAGTTTTGAAATAAAATCAAACATAAAATAAAATTTAAATGTGTGAAGAAACGTTTTTATAAATAATAATCAAATGAAAATAATTTCTTCTGAAAACAATATAATAATGTAAGTGCTTAAATTAACCTACACGCTAAATGGAAACAAATAAAAAACTCAAAATATTGCGATACATAAAAATAATTGCATGCAAAACGATTTTGAGGAATCAAAGACTAGCGTAGATTTATAGAAAAGGGACCCATGAATAATTATATTATCAGACACACCTTTTGTCTGCAGTTCTGCTTCATGTCGTCCTCGCCTGCATTCTTCTATATATCTGTAAAAATGATACGCATTAAAACGATGTTCATCAAATGCCTCGATAATGATAGCACAACTGTGTTAGCCAAATTAATTTTCATATTTGAAAAACAGCTTTCTCAGTGCGTCGAACGACCTATTCAAATTGAATTACACATCAACACGCTCTTTTATAAATTAAGTGAAATTATATTTCACTGTGAACTTGAAAATTAAAATTACTAATGTCGGCGACCTTAAATATAAAAACATTTTACATACCAAAGACACTGACTGAAGACGCTTATATAAATAAAGTTAAAACAAAAAGCAACTATTAGAAAAGTTTAAAAAATGAAATCACATATATAAAATAAAGATACATAAAATTTGAATAAAATTTAGTAACATGTACATAACGTTTTCAAAAATAACAAAGTGAAAATATTCTGTTAAATATGAATAACATAATCATAATTACAACAGTAGCATAACTAAACGTACACGACTGTGATCGATACGGGAGCATACATTCATACTTTAGAAGTATGCCTATCTCAGACTTACAGAATAAGGACCTATGAGAAATCACAAACATCTTTTCTTTGTATTCTGCTTCGTGTTGTCTGCGTCTTCTCTAGTATTTGTCTTCATTCAATAAAGTGTCTGCTTTATCATAAAGTAACAGTTGCAAGTGATATGATTAATTAAAAGTTGAATACTCAAATATGACAATTTTTATATAATTATTGGAAAAATATTTAAAATGTGTACACTGAAAGGAAGAAAATAAGTGGAAAAAAGTCGCACTGTTCAGTCACTTAGAAACGGGATACACTGAATGACAAACGCAAATACAGAGAATACTGCTTGGATCTACTGCTCGTCGCAATAGTAAAGTACACAGGAGCACAGTTGTTGATAAGCCTAGTTTCAAAAACTAATAATTTCCACATTAGACAAACAACTGCAATGTAGCCAAACCCGCACTAAAGATGAACACTGAATTACTGATAAGACCTTGTTCAGTGAAAATTCATTAGCATACTAGACAAACAAGTAGCATCATTTAACGCTAATTGCCGAAGCCCAACAACTGCACCAAAACAACTCCAAATCATTCATTTTCATAAAACCGTTTCCCATCTCATATTGATATGACTTGAGAAATTTGAATCAAAACAGAATATGAAATTTAAAATATTAAAATTTACATTTTACATATAAAACTAACTCGTTGATATGGACTAAGTGCTACAATTATGGGAAAGCTCAGTATAACCGACTAAAAGAATGTTCTTTTGCTTAGAGGTAAAATTTGAACTATTTCAGACACAGTAATATCTATTTATGTTTTATTTTACCTATTTTCATCTGTATTGTTGATCCTATTATGAATTAATAAGCAAAAAATATTTAACTTACCAATATAGATGACTTCTCAGCGTTCAGAACCATGGTTTTTGTTTGTGCTGCTGTCAATTAGAATTCATCATTATCAAGAAATAAAAATATAATGATCAGAAAATAAAACATATTTCTTTCAGAGGGGTTGGTCACATTTTCCAGTGGTGAAGGTAATCTTCAGCCACTGCACACCACGAATCAGCCTACAATGCACCAAATGAACATTACCTACAACTACTGCTGGTCATGTTAATTGAACAAGCAAAGCAAACACGTTGTTGATGATCAAATAACTATGTCAAAGAAATATAATTTACATATTAGACAAACAGCCTTCGCACACGCAAAATTGCACGACCTATACTCACTGCATCGAACTTCAACAATAAAAAACTACTATCTTTTTGTGAAAAGTTTCATCTCGGTAATGTTGTAATATTAAAATGTTCAAATAGCGTCAACCTGCGTTATTACAACAGCTTATTGATTTATATAACCCATCCACAATAATAGGCTACTACAGTTGTTGAACATGTAAAATAAAAGGCATCCCTGGCAGATTGCTCGTCAACGCAGGCATGAAATAGAGACAAAATTACAGTTCTGTATTCAGTTATGGTAGTGAATTACAGGCTGCTTATTTATTCTCAGATTTATTTTTAATAATTTACAAAGTAAATGAAATTATAAATAAGCAGAAAGGCCAGCTTATATTTGCATTTCAATCGTGTAATTATTGTTAAAAAATGTTACTGAAAAATTGACAAAAAATATGCAAGTCGGCAAATCACACTTCTCGTGTTCAACGCTACGGATATTATGAATTTTTGCAGCAATTATTTTCTGCAATACAATTCATGCCAAAAATTCATGTGAATTTCAAAATTATCATACTATATCAAAGAATATAGAGTAAAAATTTATTTGCATATTTTTTTTTTTAATTTCCAATTCATAACTTTCAATAATAACAGATTTCGATTGAAATGACCGAAATTTCAGAAAGAAAGTGACACGTACTGGTGTTGTAGGTGGTACAAAAATTGTACATACCCATAGCAGTTTCGTTTCTACACTTGATTGATTGCAGCAGGTTAACAGTATCCAAAGTTGCGTACAAAAATTTGCCATATTTTTGTTTTGAAAGTCTTTATTTTTATTGCTTGAAGTCATTTTTCAAAAAAAAGTTCTTTTCTTTTCTTTTTTTTCAAAATATGAAAATGGTCTGAGGTGAAGGTGTTCTTCGAAAATTATCCATCTTTTCCATCGTGCAATCACGATCAATTGGGCAATATTGCAGACATCATGTTAAACAAGCGAAGATTGTCCGACAATTTTTCGAATCGATATCCTGAAAAACGTTAGCACATTGGCCATCTGAATGCACACAGCAACGGGGCATTGCAGATGGTGAGGGGTAAGAAGAGAGGTAGGCGGTGGGGTGGGGCAGGGAGTTTCTCGAAACTCAACCGCAATGCCCAGTTTCAAATACAAGAAACACATTTTCCATTTAAAGAATAAAGTATTCATTCATTGAAAACGCACGTGCTTCGTGCAAAATGTTTCCTCGACACTGGCCGCCAATTTCAAAAAAAGAAAAGAAATTGATAAATTGAAAAACTTTTTCACTCTAGTACATGCGTAGTATATAGGTGGGTATTTTATTTTCGCCGACGTTTCATTTGCATAGAATTAAAAACTGCTTCCACAAAGTTGGCCGCTGTTTCGTAAAAAGTAGAGAAAGAATCGCAAAAAGGACATGGAAACCATTTCGAAACGTGTGAATGAGGTAGTTTTAATTTTAATTTTAATTTTTTGTTTTTATAAGAAAATTTAACCAGAAAATTTCTTCCAGAGTGTGTAAAACTTTGTGTAAGATAAATTAATCGAAAATTATTTTATTGTAAATAATATGAATAAATTGTTTTTGATATTTTGAACAATGAAGAAGGATCATCATTGCGTGATGAATAAGTAAAATGAAAATGAATTAATTCTATTCTAGTCTCTAACAAGAAGAAGAAGAAGAAGAAGAAGAAGAAGAAGAAGTTATTTTAACATTTTAAGCTATATTGAAAGGCTAAAAGTGATTGATGCATTTGATAGTGGAAAATTCATTTCCAAATGAAAGATTGATTGCCAATGTTGTCACAATCAGTGAATAATTACAACAACAACAACGCCGCCAACAACAATATATATATATATATATATATTATTATTATTATTAAAGCTTGAAGTGGAATAAGATTGTCTGTTACCTTGCTTTATAAAAAAAGTTGTCGCATTTCTAGGATGATGAATTTTGTTGCGTATGTACATTGGTGCGTAACACTGTCGAATAAAGGCCGGCCAGTAAGTGACCAACTGAGGAAGAGTTGAGTCTGTCCGGCGACGAGGGCATTGACGACGACCGGTGCACGGGGGGCGGGTCCAGCAGTTCGGCGATGCAGTTGTGGCGTAGTTGCAAGGCGCTCGTGTAGCCTTTGGCGGCTTTGCGTCTCAGCCTGCTGGCGTTGATGGCCGTGGCCCGAACCAGCGGGGCCAGCACCGACCGGTGCACCAACGCCCCGTCGAACAGCGGACCAATTTCAACGCTTTCAACGCCATCGGGCATGAAATCACCGTCCGCCTGGACCGCTGGATCCCCGTCCGCAGTTGCTGCCGCGTTGGAGGCGGTGTTAGCTTCGTTTTCTCTCTCTTGCCCTTGTTGTTCTTGTTGGTGGTGCTGTTGTTGTTCTTCTTCTTCTTCTTGCTTTTCAACTTGGCGCACTTGCAGGTCGTCTTGTTCTTCGTTACTTCGTCCATTGTTGTCCACTGAATCTTGCTGTGTCACAACCGGAGAGCCACGCCTGCTAGTACTGGCATTCTGACGTGGGTCGACTTTTTCTCGCAGTCTGATTTGGAAAAACGTCGCCTCGTCCACCGGTCCGACAGGACTGACCACGATCAGCACGTCGCAAAAGTCTGTCGGGATCGTGGCGCGTCTGTACGGTCGCCAGTGTTCCGTCCAGACGATGTGCACTTCGTCGTTGCCAATGTGGCGCAGTGTTCTAGTGGAGTCGGCCGACGAGAGCCTGGTGCTGACGTGGAAGATGCACTCCAGTTGCGCGGTCTCGTAGTATGGCGCCGTGCCAGACGCGGGCAAGCCGCCGCAGTAGCCGCGGTGCGAACGCAGGTCCACCTCCCTGCCCAGACCGGCGACGAAGCGTTCGAAGCTCGGCGAGCCAGAACGGTTTTCCAAAATGCTCCGCTTGTCCTCTTGGCCCGGCGCCACGTAGATGACCGCAATTTTGTGCAACTCTCGACAACTGGTGCCGTCGACGTGCCTGAGCTGACGTTCCACCTGCAAAGCTGCATTATCCAACAGCCGCAGGCGGGGCAAATTTTGCAAACAACAAAACAGAAGAACCGATTTGGTTGTACGCCGGAATTGGGCGCCAACGTCAGCCGTCGGACGATCCGAACCGTCGTCAGTTGCCACGCCACTGTCCACTTCACCGTTGCGGTGTTGTTGTTCCGGTCGTTGTTGGGGAGCCGGCGGTCGACGATCTCCACTTGCTCCGCCGCCTGCGCCTCCGCGTGCGTTTTCTTCCGCTGCTTGCAATTTTTGCAGCACATTTTCTCGAAAACTTCTCGAAAGCACATTCACCGGCTCCAGTGAACATTCCGCATTGCAACGGTGCAGATCGTCGACGAGACGCTGCAACGCATCCCCGTCGTCCACCGCATCCTGATCAGGCGGCGTCTCGTCGACTGCCGACGACGGTGCAAACTGTTGCTCCTCACAACCCCACCACCACCAACGACGACGACGACGACGACAAAACCCATCAACGTCTCGGTCCACAACGCACTTGTCCAACTGCCCGACCGTCCAAACGTGGTGACCGACCACGGTGCGACAAGAAAGACGACCACCCGGCAGTGAGGTGAGGATCCAGCAGCCGGCGCCATCCCGCGAGCGACAGCCGACGCTGGCAGCCGGGCCGTCATCGCGTCCGGCCGTGGATGAGCACAGACGCGGTCGTTGGTCCAGACAACAGTTCAACCTGGCGAACAAGCCGACCGCAAGACGGCGGCGCCGTGCCGTCGACCCCGGACCGCACATCTGCTCCAACAAGCTGAGCACGGTAAACAGCGCACGCGGCTGTTCGCATCGTCCACGACCGCCGGGTCTGCTACAGTTGTTCGCCTCTGCTGTGGCGCTGAGCAGGTCAAGCAAC